>CM067333.1:118435000-118872500 GCA_034376525.1 Nicotiana benthamiana | reverse complement strand
TTATAACATTTTTATATCCATATAAGCTTGTCGTTAAGTGTAAAAGAGGAAATTCAAGTTAAACTATTTTTAAATAAAAAAAAATTATTTATTACAATTTTTGGAGTGAACTAATAAAGCAATATGACGACTGAGATAGTGTCATGAAAACAACATAAATCAGTGAGAACTAATATTGTTGGAAAAGGATTGAATTACCAGCAGTTTCAGGGCCTTTAAGATGATATGCACAAGCTACGGAAGAAAGGAAGATAGTGCTGATTAATTGATATTGCACTATTTGTTTCCATAGCAAAAACTCTACCTCTTACAATATAATGTTGTTTTGCTTTGAGTTTGCTGTTTATATTTCGATGTGTGACTATTTATAGTTTCGATATTGTCATTTTGTAATAGGTTAAATTATGGTGTTGTTAATCGTAGTATCCGGTCAAAATATTTACGTTACTGCTGGTTTGGATTGTTGTTACTTATTGTACTGTATCGTATTATTACGTTAAATATAATATTTATTTTGATTATTATTTAAATTTTACTGTATATAAACATTAAATTCGTCATTACGAAGCGATGATAATAATCACTTTATTCAACGCCCGATTTAATGTGGTCGCGTTATTATATTTTTCACTCATCATATCCTTCCTTATTGAGTATTAAATAATTAAATTTTATTCTTTATCTTACCTTTTTATATAATAATTATATCTCATACCTTATTTTTTCTTTAAAACATGCAAGTTTATTCGAAATATTATTAATGAATGACATCATGGAACAACAGTAAATAATACAATCTAATATTATATACATCAAAACTACGAAATACAATATAAGACCTTACTAAAACAAACATAATAATCTTCCAAACAAGCTATTAATTTCGATTAACTTGAGGAAATACCCAATAGCACTTTTGTCTTTTGGTGTCTAATTTTGATAAAGAAGTCTAAACACCGGTATACAGAAGGAAACATCAAACTCTTCCTGATATAATTCAGAAGAAGGATTTCAATTTAAATTCAATTAACCCAACACTAAAAAAATATATAGAGGGGGAAACAATTTGGCTTTAGTTGAATGATAATTTTTGAGGGAGTCTTTGTGTATCACTTGATTTAAGTAGTTGATTTATTTTAGAAATTATATAGCTATTAAACATGTTAATTCCTCTATCGGAAAAGACAAGGTGCATGGCCAACATTTGTGTCAGTAAGCGCGTACCAGATTAGAACAATAACCAGACAATTTGTTATTCTTGACATTTTACTAGGAAGAACATGAACTAACTATCACGATCTTAAATCTGGAGATTCTGGACCGATCGCTACTAGAATTTCAGAAAAAAATACTAAAGTTTAGTAACCAAATTTGGTCTGTCACAAAAAAACGACCAAACTTGGTCGCCAAACTACCGAAAATAATAAAAAAATATTTGAAATACTTTAGCGATCAAAGTTGGTGGCTATTTGGTCTCAAATTTAGTCAAACTGTTCACTGGACTGGTCAGACTTGCGTGGTCAAAGATATACTGAAATTAACGACCAATTTTTGTCGCAAAAGTGGGATCCACATAAAAATTAAAATAATATTATTATTATTTTATAATAATTATAAAATTTAAATACATATAATTTAAAATTAGCGACCAAAGATGGTCACTAATTGAAGGATAAGTTGCTAGCGAGCAACATTGGTCGCTAAAATGGGGTTCAATTATAAAATTTTAATAAATATATATTTATTTAAAATTTTTTATAAAATATAAATAAATATAAACCAAAATTTAGCGACCAAAGTTGGTCGCTTAAAGGAATAGACACCAACTTTGATCGTCAATGTGGGACCCAGTTCTAACATTTAATAATTTTATTATTAATTTAAATATTATATATAAAATATAAATAAATTTGATTAAAATTTAGTGACCAACTTTAGTCTCTAAGTAAATTCATGTATAGTAAAAAGTTTGTCTCTATATGGTAAAATTAAAAATCACTTTTGTATTTACTATCTAAATAGTATAAATGTACGTCGTCAATACTTTTGTAATACAAGGGATGAATAGTACTACGAAGAATGCATGTGTGTCTGCATATATATATATATATATATATATATATATATAGACATACTTGCGCTATATTATGCACAAGTATAAGTATATTAGATAATATTATATCGAATATAGCTTATATATATTATATATACTTACGCTATACTATGCACTAAGTATAAGTCTATTAGCTAATATTATATCAAATGTAGCTTATATATATATATTATATATACTTACGCTATACTATGCTCTAAGCATAAGTGTATTAGCTAATATTTAATTGAATATATATATATATATATATATATATATATATATATATATATATATATATATATATACACACACACACACACTTACACTATACTATGCTCTAAGTATAAGTGTATTAGCTAATATTATATCGAATATGACTTTTATTTATATATTATACATACTTGCCCTATACTATGCACTAAGTACTAGTGTATTAGCTAATATTATATCGAATATAGCTTATGTATATAATATATGTACTTACGCTATAGTATGCACTAAGTATAAGTGTATTAGAATGTAGATTATATATATATATATATATATATATATATATATATATATATATATATATATATATATATATATATTATACATACTTACGCTATACTATGCTCTAAGTACAAGTGTGTTAGCTAATATTATATCGATATAGTGCACTAGCTAATATTATATCGAATATAACTTTTATATATATATATATATATACTAGAAGCTATATATAAAATTAATATAATATCAAAATAGGAAAAAAGATTATTTATTTATTTATTTAAAAAATAGCGACCAAAGTTGGTCGCTCTCTGGTCAAATGGTCAAACATGGCGACCAAAGTTTGTCGCTATTTTGGTCAAAACAGTCAATAACTATATAGCTAAAAAAATAGCGGCCAACTTTGGCTGCTTTTTTTAAGTGCAGAACTCAAAATCGGGTTTCCTCTCCCAAAATCTTATTTTCTCCCCAAAAATTCCCCAACCTCTCTCTCAACTTTTTCTCCTCCCCTTCTCAATTTTCTATACACAAATCAATCCACCACCCACCCCTTGCCACCACTGTGGTCGCCGCCACCACCATTTTTCTGCCGCCACCACCACTGTCCGCCACCACTGATTTTTGGAGCTCCTTGCCACCACTAATTTTTTAGCCTCCTTTTAATCTACCAAGGTTAGTAATCTACCTATTAGCTTTAAAATTTTTAAATTTTTCTATAAAATTATATGTAATTTTTTTGAGTTTTTGCCTATTTAGTATTGGGATTTTTTGTTTAAACTACATTAGCTGATATGAACTTCAGGTAGAAATTATGATCTTAGTTGTTGTATTAACTTATATTGAGTTCAATTGTGAAAAGATACAATTCATTGTCTTAGAAGATGAGCAATACCTAAATAAGAGTACCTAAATTCATGCATTAAACTATAAATTATTAAATTATAAGATAAGAAAAAGAAAATTAAAGGGAGGAGTTTATTAATGTATTAATTATGAACTTAGAGATGATGCTATGAATTAATTAATATAATTTGTTCTTGCTTTATTTGTACAGACGGAACATCGTTCTTGGATGTACAATAGGAATTATTCTAATCGACGGGGATTGCGGGAGGATTTTGTAAAAGGGGTTGATGAGTTTATTAGACATGCAATGTCACTTCCGCCATACATAAATGAAGGAGTAATTAGGTGCCCTTATGTTAAGTGCGACTGTATGAAGTTTGGAAAACCGGAGGAAGTTAAGGTTTATCTTTATTGTAAGGGATTTATAGCGAATTACGTTGTATGGACTAATCATTGAGAGATGGATGGTAACCGTGGGATATTTCATAACATGGTTGTTGGTAAAAGTAGTAAGTTGAGGGAGAATAGAAATCGTGATTCTAGAATTCATGATATTGTTGCGAATGCTTTTAGAATGAACTTTGGGGGCGAGGCCAATGAAAATGTTGAACAAACTCCTAATGATGAAGCAAAACATTATTATGAACAGTTAGAGGAAGCTAGTCGTCCACTACGTGAAGGACGTCTGCACTCTAAGTTGTTTGTTGCAGTAAGATTACTAAGTTTGAAATCTGATTGGAATATTTCTCAAGGAGCCATGGATTCTTTCATTGACCTTATGTGTGAACTAGTTGATGAGGAAATCGAATTACTTGGTGAGTTCTATATGGAAAAGAGATTAGTTTTTAAGTTAGGACTTTTGTCAATGAGAATTGATTGTTGTGAAGATGGTTGCATGTTATATTATAAAGATGATGCAAATTTAAGCAGTTGTAAGTTTTGCGAAAAGCCTCGTTTCAAGACGCTTTCCAGCGGGAAGATGGTCGCTAACAAGGCGATGCATTATTTACCTCTTATACCTAGCTATATCTATCGATGAGTTATGCTCCTCATGTGAGATAACACTTTGAAAATAGAAGACCAGCTGGAGTTATGTGTCATCCTTGAAATGGAGAAGCTTGGAAGCACTTTTATAGGACATATCCAGATTTTGCTAGTGAACCAAGGAACATCCGGTTAGGTCTGTGTGCGGATAGATTCATGCCTTTTTCTGTATCTGTGACACCATATTCATGTTAGCCTATCTTTCTTACACCTTATAATCTACCACCCGAGTTGTGCATGACTAGTCCATATATATTTTTAATTGTATTATCCTCGGTCCACGCAATTTGAAAGGTTTGATAGATGTATATTTGCAACGTTTAATTGATGCGCTAAAACAATTGTGGTATGATGGTATTGAAACATATGACATATCAACCAAGAAGAATTTCAATTTGCGTGCTAATTTTATGTGAACAATTAATGATTTTCCTGCGTATGGAATGTTATCTGGGTGGATGACTACTGGGAAGCTAGCTTGTCCTTACTGCATGGAAAATAGTAAAGTGTTCACTTTGAAACATGGCTGAAAGCAATCTTGGTTTGATTGTCATCGTCAATTATTGCCTGAGGGTCATGATTTTAGAAGGATGAAAAATTCTTTCAAAAACAATAAAATGGAATATGATTATCCACCTGTGATACTTTCAAGTGCTGAAATTTGGGATAGGGTCCAAAACTTCAGTAAAGTTATTGAAATTCCACCTTATAGATTCCCAGGATACGGTGTTACTCATAACTGTACCAAACAGAGTATACTTTAGGAGTTGCCGATAATCTTTCCATCACAACCTTGATATCATGCATATTGAGAAAAATTATTTTGACAATTTTTTCAACTCATTGATAGATGTTTAAGGTAAGACAAAGGATAACCCAAAGGCTAGAATGGACTTACAAGAATATTGCAGCCAGCGTGAATTACACTTGCAGACAGCAAACAATGGTAAATTATTCATGCTAAAAGCAAGTTGCACATTCACTTTAGAGGAAAGACGGCAGATTTGTGATTGGGTAACGAAATTGAAGATACCTGAGGGTTATGCATCAAATTTCTGGAAAAAAATTGATATGGAGGTAGGGAAGTTGAGACATTTAAAAAGTCATAACTGTCATGTTTTCATGGTGACCTTAGTGCCTATTGCATTTTTTGTGGTTTGCCTGAAAGAATCTGGAAACCCATCACGGAGATTAGTTTGTTTTTCAAAGACTTGTGTTCTTTTACATTAAGGGAAGAAAACCTAAGCCGGATAGATCAGAACATTTTTGTAACTTCTTCTAAGTGGAAAAGATATTTCCATGTGGATTTTTGATGTGATGGAATACCTTCCAATCAGCCTTGTACACGAGGCACGACTTGGAGGGCATGTTCAATGCAGATGGATGTATCCCTTTGAGAGGTAATAATATAGTCCATACATAATTTTCTTTTTTATTTGAATGTTCTTGGCTAACATGAAATTATGTATGACAATTGGCAAATACAAATAATTTGTTAAGCAAAGGAATAGAATTGAAGGATCTATATGCAAAGCTTATCTTGCAAAGGAAACTGCTCATTTTTGTTCTTATTATTTTGAGAGTAATGTGCCATGTGCTAGGAATAGGCCCAACAGGAACATGTTCCACCTTAGGAAAGATTCATTATATCCGGCTATGTCCATATTCAATCAACCAAGCCGATATTTTACGGATGGTAGAAAGAGAAGTTTGAATGATATGGAGTTCAAGTTAGTTACACTTCATGTAATGCTAAACTGTCCCGAAGTAGAACCATTTGTCAAGTAAGTATTTTTTAATAGTTATCAAAATATAACATTTACTGTGATTACATCACAATGCGACTACTAAAAATATATGTTGTATCATAATCAATTCGTGGGTCAATTTGGCTATGATGATGTATATACGGCATGTGATACGTGGTTCAAACAATTTGTAAGTTTATCCTTAAATTATTCTAACACTATGTAGGAAAATAATGTTTGGAAGTTATGCTAATTTAGGATTTTTTATTTAACAATATGTAGGTAAATGATCAAAATAATGGTGTATATCAATTTTTGAAAGATAAATCTTGGGGACCTAGGGTTGAGGTCACAACATATTCCAAGTAAGTTCTGAATGGTTATAAGTTTCATACAGAGGATTGCTCTAAAAATAAAAAAAGCAACAATAGTGGGGTGTGGGTTCAAGATGGTGATGGAAACCAAGTTAGAGATATTGATAATTATGGTGTCCTCAAAGAAATAATAGAACTACGATATATAGTTTGTCCAAAAAGGAAATTGATACTCTTTTGATTCAAGTGGTTTGACCCAAATCCAACAAGAAGTACGAGAGTACACGATTAATCATAAAAGGGGGTATGATTGTTAATATCCTTTCATAATTGCACATAATGTTAGGAAAGTGTATTATGCTCCTTTTTCAATTCGGCAGAATAATTCCGATTGGTGGGTTTTAATCAAAACTAAACCTGTAGGTAGGGTCGAAGTCAAGAATGTGTTGGATGTTGCATAACAAAATGATATCTCCAGTGTTCACCAAATAGTGGACGGACTTTTTGAAAATGATATAAAACAACAAGAATACATATTGGAAGAGATTCATATAAATGAAGTAACAATTATAGAAAATGAGGAAGAAGAATCAACTGATGAAGCTCAAACTAGTGGGGAAGAACAATTCTCTGACGAAGAAGAATACGTCAATGAGCTTTAAAATTTTGATTTCTTCAATAACTCTCGTTTATTGATAGTTTCTTTATATTTTTCAATCTAAATATGTATTGTATTATGCAGATGACAGGCAAAGGCCGAGGTAACAATGAAGGTAGAAGTTCTTGGGGTCGAGAAAAGTCTAGGAAATCAAAGAAGAGGGTAGAAGATACTACTCATCAATCTTTTCCACCTTCTTCTGTTGTGCCTATGCATATGCCACAGCCTCTACCCCGGGGCTATTTTGAGCTTCCATAGTATGTCACGCCCTACACCTTCGTGCAGATCCCGGGTATTCTTTCACAAGGCCATAGGACTATGCGTCCGACATACAGTCCAATTGCCTCACTACCACGTGGACCACAGCCATCAGCGTCATATGAATTGGATCGATCCATGTCACAGCCGCATGGATCATAGCCATCAGTGTCACAGCCACTCGCGTCATAGCAGTCAGTGTCACAGCTACTTGCGATCCATGCAGCTATGTCGCAGTCACAGGGCTTACATCTATCATTAGGGACTCCACCTATTGGAGGATTTCGCCTGCGGGATAGTAGCTCTGATTCCCCTACTCCTTCCACACATGCCTCTGATATACATATTTCGGACGATGATGCTGATGCTACTGCTAACGAGGAGATGCATTATTATCAGTATGGCAGGATCATCATAGTCCCTGAGGGTGATGGGTAAGAGTTATTTGTTATTTTTATGTTTATTTTTTTTGTAAAGTTTATACTAAGATATTAATTTGTTTTATTTATTAAATTGTAGGTTCATCCCTTGTAATATTACTACGAGGATAATCACCAAAGCAACCAGAAAGCTTTATGATGCCCTGTATGCGTCTTGGCGTGAATTCCGATTCTCACTAAAAGAGGCAATTTTCAATGAATTTAAGGTATAAATGTTCTTTTAAGCAGTATAATTATTTATATTTATGATATTTCCATATAATATTTAACTTTTGAAATACAGAACAAGTATGTATGGGAACACCAGTATAGCGCGAACGTGGCTGCAAATTTTCATCTCAAAGCTCGCAAGCGGTTGTCGCATACTTTCTCCAAAGCTAGACAGATGAACCAGAAGCTTGGATGGTTGCTTCAGAATTTATGGGATGATTTTCATAGGCAATGACTTACTGTAGAGTTCTTAGAGAAGAGTGAAAAAGGAAAGAAAGCTCGCACATCTGGAAGGAAAGATCCTTGCACAGTGGAGGTTTGGTCATCCTGGGAACAATAACAAGAAGAATGGTACGTAATTTCTTAATTTATTTTAGTTTTCAAAGTATATCTATTCTATTTATTAATTAAAATTTATGAGTTTTCAGGAAAAGAAGTTGGGCCATCCGATGAAGCAAGACGAGCTATTCAAAGAGACTCGTATTGTGAAGAAGAAGCAAGAGACGTATCAAGAAAGTTGGGTCGAGGGACGAGCCTCGACTGTACATGTAAGTTTTCACTTTTCATTTACTTATATATAAATTTTGAACTACTAATTCAATTTACTTTTTCTTATAGGATCGCTTCAGATCTCAAGTTGAGGAGTTCATATGTAGCCAGCCACCTAATGAGTCGGACACGCAAATCCAACTTTCGACCGAGGATGCTGAAAGACTATGGACACAGGCAGCAGGCGGTCCATAATGAGGGAAGGTATACGGCCTTCCTACTAAGAAATTCATTCACTATAGGTATGGAATGCAAATAATAGGGACTTCCTTGCAAGCCGAGCAACTTGATGGGGAGAGCCTCTGCGCTATGCGGGAGACTGTGACAAAGCTCAAATTCAAGCTAGAAGAGTCCAAGGAAAGAGAAAAGCTTAGAGATTCTCAGTACCTTGGCGTGGTCGCTCAATGCCAGGGCATGCAAGAGCAGATTAGAAATCTCCTAGCTTCTGGATCATTTCCAATTCCCCGCTCTCATCCATCATTGCCAGAGGCTGGCCATCCCCATGCTCATTCCTCCCGCCCTCCAAGAGGTCGTTCCTTCCATCCTCTCCGTGATCATTCTTCATGTCATCTACAAGTAGACCCTTCTCAATACCGTCATAATGATGAAAGTTCATCGGACGGTGATGATAATGATGTACCAAACACTGATTGAATTTTAGACAATTTGAACTAGACAAATACACTCGTTTTCGATTGGGTTGTAATAAGAGTTAACTTAGTTTGATAGTTCTATTAAACTTTACACTTTGTTGGTTTTAATGTAGCTTTCAATGTTGTTTTTGTGTTGTTGTTGTTATTGTAGGGTTGTTGTTTGGTATTGTTGTTGGAATTATAGTTGGAATTGTTGTTGTTGTTGCTTGTTAGGATTTTGGTATGACTGGCAGGTGGTTTAACTGCCAAAACAGGCAGTTTCTGCCAAAATAATACACAGAAAAGCGGCCAACTTTGGTATCTATCTGATCACTTTTCATTTTTAAAAAATAACTTTCTGGAGAATAGCGACCAACGTTGGTCACCATTTACCCAGATTTCTTAAAAATGCGACAAAACTTGGTCGCTATTTCAATAAAAAAATATAATTTCTTGTAACATAGCGACCAACATTGGTCGCTTATCTTTAAAAAATAAATTAAATTAATCAATTTAGTGATCAACCTTGGTCGCTAGTTTAATAAAATAAATAAATAATTGAATAAAAAGCCGACCAACCTTGGTTTCTAGTTTTCGGATTTTAAAATATAATATTTGGATTAGAGACAAAAGTTGGTCGCTTTTTAATGATTAATAATAAATTAAATTTTTTTTTTTATATTTAGAGACCAACTTTGATTCTCAAATTTATATTTTTAAAGCGACCAAAGTTGGTCTCTATAGTCAAAATCCGAAATATTTGGTCCATTTACCTTAGAGACCAAAGTTGGTCGCTAATTAGCGACAAATTTTAGTCCCTAAATAAAAGAGACCATCAATATAGCTACCAGGCCTGTTTGGTCGCATTTTGGTCGCTTCTTAGCATATAAGCGACCAACTGTGGTCGTTATTTTTGGTCGCTTTTGCTCGAATTTTTGGTTGTGGATCGTAGTGACGCCTATCGTGAAACAAGGTCATTCGACACAATTTTTTTTTTGAACAATTATAATAACACAATTTAAGTAATTAACAAGTTAATACTCCCATAATAAAAGTAAAATAGTACGATTTGTGAAAACCAACACAACCCGACATCGAGGTGTCACCAGTCATGAGCATCTAACATAAGTGTCTAAGAGTATGAAAGAGTTTATGCAGTCTATTACAGATATAAAACAAGGAAAGTAAGATAGGAGGGAGAAACACTAGGCTGCGAGCGTCGAGCAGCTACTTAGTGGACTCCAATAGCCTGCTGGGAGCAATTAACCCTTACTAGCGTGAGCCGAGGATTCTGAATCTGCACACAGGGTGTATGGAGTAAAGTGAATATGCAAACTCGGTGAGTAATAAAAGTAATGGCAGCTGAGCAATAAGAAAACACGTATAACACAGCAAGATACTACATAGAGGCAGTATAAAATCATTACAATGCAATAAAAGAATGAAACTTGTAAGAATTATTTTAGTGAAAACCTCTTTAAAGCATCTTTTAACGGTTAAACAAGTAAATGATAAAACCACGACAACAGATAAACACATAAATCAGCCCCTCGGGCACAATATCAACAGAATCATCCCCTTGGGCTATATCACATATCTCACTGGGTACCCACGCTGACTGAGGTGAACAAACTCCGGGAGTGGAATATTACGGCCCAAGCGCAATATTAAGCCATCTCGTGGCATAAACAATAGGACATCGACCTCATATCAAGCCACCTCGTGGCATAACAACTCAGGGCCTCAGCCTCATAATAATAAATTAGTGCAACATTACTGCGGCGTGCAACCCGATCCCATATAAATCCTCACAACACAGGCCCTCGGCCTTACTCAGTCAGAGATCTCTGAAAGTGTCACGACCCTAAACCCAACCCGGTCGTAATGGCGCCTCTCGTAAAAACAAGGTCAGTCGACTCACTTCCAATTAACTATAAGAAATTAAAATAATAAGTAGTATGTCTTAAATTAAAAATAAAATCCCAAAAAAAGCATTTAATAGTATAATTTGCGGAAATAAAAGCCAATGTAAACCGACATCAGGATGTCATCAGGCACGAGCATCTAAAGCAACACTACCAGTCTAAATGTCTACTCCGCCACTAAATAATTGAATTAGAAAAAGAAATAAGAGAGAGGGAGATTGAACTGCACTAAGAATCGCCTAGCAGCTACCTAGTAAATCTCCGAAGATCTGCTAGAACTATTAACCCTCAATAGCAGAACTTGTAGCGCCCTAATATGCATACACAGGTACAGGGAGTAAAGTGAGTACTTCAACTCAGTGAGTAATAAAAATAAATGAAGACTGAACGAAATAAATCACGTTAAACACATCATTTAGCTATTAAAGGCATAACAATAATCATTAAATATAATTTAACAATGAATTCTCATAAAACACATTTTTAAGTAGTTAAATAATATATAGGGAAACATCTAGGAATGATAAATAGATAAAAACTGACCCTCGGGCACAATAATCATTAGAATCAGCTGCTCAGTTAATATCACAGAACAATACCAGTCCCTTGAGATTAATCTCATGTCACAATGGGTACCCGCGCTCACTGCAGTGTGCTGACTCCTGGAAGGGCCCCTTATAGACCAAGTGCAATATCAAGCCATCTCGTGGCATCATAAATAGGTTTTCAGACTCATATCAATATCAAGACACCTCGTGGCGTACAATCTCAGGCCCTCGGCCTCATTATCATAATTAGTGTATCACTGTTGTGTCGTTGTATCACTATTGTGATACAACACCTGGTGGGACTATACTGGGTAGTTGTTATTGTTGTTGTTGTATCACTGTTGTGGCATGCAACCCGACCAAACAATATCCTCACAATAGCACTCGACCTTACTCAGTTAGAATCCCATATTCCGTCCATGCAATAGTAAAAATATGCAGCTCGGCTCAAGATATCTTTAGAACATCATTTAAGGTTTCTAAAATAGATTAACATAGCTAAGTTTTGAATATATTGAATGATCTGGCCTGATTGAGCACAAGTATGAAATCAAACAGTGAGGAAAATATCATTAACGATCCCTTGAGTGCTTAAGCAGTTGGCACGAAGCCCAAATATGGCATTTAGCCCAAAGTATAATAATATCAAACAATTAGCTACCAAATATATAGAAAAATAGTTATTCGGGATGGACTAAGTTACAATGCCCAACAGCGCACGACCCCACGCTCGTCATCTAGCGTGTCTGACACCTCTGCAGAGCCGAATGTTGTGCAATCCGGGGTTTCATACACTCAGAATAATATTTAAAATCATTACTCACCTCGAACTAGCCCGAAAAGCTACTCTGCAACACGCTTGCCTCTCAAACCAACTTCCGAGTGATCCAATCTACTAAGTTCAGATTTTTCTCATCAAATTATGCTAAACAAATGAATTTCAATTAAAAAATATCGATTTTAAGCACAAAATCCAAAATCAGTCAAAACCAAACCCCTGGGCCTGTATCTCGGAACTGGAAAACCTTTGAACCAAAATGTTTTTCATCATCTCACCAGTCCGTACATACAAAGAACTCGAAAATCAGAGTTCGTTTGGCCCTTCAAATCATACCTAGAAGGTCTTATAATCTAAAGCCTTAACTCCACCTTTTTCTACTCATTTTCATGAATTAATCACCGATATTTTGTTCCTTAATCACAAATAATCAAGTTTTAGGGTCCAAATTCCTTACCTCAATGAAGAACAATGATTTCCTCTCTTTAAAATTGCCTCAAAACTCTTTTCCCGTTCAAAAATGGTGTAAAAGGGTTTAATGGTCGTATAGGGTTTATTTAAATACTGCTCACGCATTTTACTATTCACCTGAGTACTATTAACCCAAGTTACTGTTTAACCGAGTACTGTTCACCCCGAGTTACTGTTCATCCAAGTTACTATTCATGATGCTGTGAAAAAATGCAGTAGCTTTTCTTCTAGTCTAAATTGATCTATTAACCTTTCGATATCCTCCAGAGGCCCTCAAAAATCTCACCAAATATACCATCACACCCCATAACATCATTCAAACTTAGTCGAGACTTAGAAACACAGAAAACAACATCAAAACACTAAAATCACATCAAATTCAAGACAATGAACTTTAAAATTCTTAAATTCCACCAACGACGCCGAAACTGTCCAAACAACTCCGATTGAACTAATATTTAGCAGACATATCCAAAATGATATTACAAACCTGTTCCAACTATCGGAATTCCATTCCGACCCCGATAGCCTATTTTCCACTGCCGATCCAAAATCGCCAAAATCTTACTTTCGCCAATTCAAGCCTAATTCTACACTTGACATCACTAAAAATATTACGCACACACTTCTTAGTCCCAAATAACCTAAAAAGTCTATTTGAGCCATAAAATCCACATTCCGAGGGTGTTTACCAATAATTCACCTCTTAATTGACTTTTCGAACTCTAAAGCTACTTTTAGATACTAAGTGTCTCAAACCTTACCAAAATCATTCTGGATGTGATCCAACCAACCAAATACCATATAACATGGACAGACAAAGCATAAATAAGCATAAATGGGGAGAAATGGAGTGCTAACTCATGAGAGGACTGGTCGGATCAAAACATCCTCCCCCACTTAAACATATGTTCATCCTCGAATGTGCCTAGAGTTAATCTAAAAACCATCAAATCATTGTGTAACTCACTATGCACATACCTGTCCCATATGGATCTGATAGCACAACATAACTAAAATTTTATAATCCAGCATAGCCCATTACCTTAGAACCACATTTCCACTTCTCAAATCATCTATAAGATCACAACCTCACATCTATACTCTGAATAAGTCTGAACAAGCTATAACAAATCATACTTGCAACCTCATATGCAATTACATGATATACCACATAACTCAAGCATGCATAACGGTAACTTCTAATCACAACAATTGCTCAAAACAACCGAATATAGATAATAGACCTCTTATCAAATAAAGCATCATTCCAACACTTTCATATACTGCCAATGATGAATAAAACACGCAGAACGTCATAATCATTCCTCAGATCAACCATTCATGAAACTCACTCTCCTTTGGCAAGGACCATAGTAAATTTCTAAGTCGAATCCTGATAGCATTCATTCTAGATCCCAATGACCTCATCTCATCCAATCACTACCACTCTAGTGACATGACACATCGATACAATTTAAAGCCACAACCCGTGAAATATGCACCAATAAGCAACAATCCAAATGCCCTCAAATCATGGAAAAAAAGACTCCAATGCGAGAAATCAATCGTAAAATCAAGAGTAACACCATAACACAATGCTAAGAAACAGTCACACACTGTAGAACCAAAACACACGAGTCTAATCTGAAAGATCATATTTCAGCAAAACATCACTGCAATGCGCGATCCTATCCAAACACCGGTCCACATAAAATACCACAAGTCATCATGGTCAAAACCAATAACTGCATGCAATTTGATGTCTGGAACTAAAAGTGAAACACCATCACAACAGAGAAGCAAATGATGCAATGCCACACAAATAGAACTCAATATTGCACCATCTGGCACCCCAAAAAGGGAAAATACCTCAAATAAGAGAGCCATTTTGCAAGTTCAACAACTACCACCCCAATGATATGCAATGAGCTTAACAATCATAGTGGAACCCAAATACATGAATAGAATAATAATAACCAGCTCTTCTACAGCTCACATTAACATCAGCTGCATGAGCAACTTAGTTGTCAATGACATAATCCACCTTCCATGGTCACCGACCTCTAGTCCAAGGATATCATATAGGAGCAATCCCACAAGTACACCTATATATGCTAAATGAAATAGGATTCTCATACTCATGCACTGGCATAAATAGCACTCTATATTGTTGGCATGAGCGAATTGTGTTATCATAACTTAAATCGGTAAATTAACGCAGAATTAGTAATTACCAAATTTGTTCTAGATGTTAGCCTCTTTGTAATCACAATCATATTCTAGATAGTTCTCAACAAAGGTACGAATATGAGAAACATTTTACCTTTAAGCTCAATAGCCCACTCTAGGAATATACGCATCTTCCAGAGCATGAATATTGGCTCGGTGCTTGCACATAGGTTCAAACCTCACATTATTCCCACACACAATGCATAGTTATTTGCATCAATTAGCCCAACTAGTGCATCTAATGAGTTTAGATAAAATACTTACCTCAAACATGCCACAATCCCAAAATAGTATAGTTTTGAGAATTCTCTGTCTCCAAATTCATAGATTACATAAATCAATGTAACTGATCACAACCTCGGCACTCAAATGCGTAACATATCCCTCCAGTATGATCATCCCTTGATAAATATTTTTAAAATTCTTTTGTGTTACATAGCAAAATCGTAATATTGGTAGTCGATTAACCAAGTGAGTGTTGTAATACCAATAAACATATCTTTGTCAAAATATAATGTGCATCCTTATTAGGGTTTATTGAATAGCTATGACATTCATCTAAATATCTAAAACTTACTATTATATCAAGAATTCGTGACCTTCACTTCAAGAATGAACTTCCGCCTTGTATATGAAATGTTAAGCATGCACAACACACCACGTCTATCATGCTATCATGTTGCAAACATAAGATTATCATTATAATTTCTGGGCTATAAGAATTACATCCGGGTAGTTAGAAGTCTTCTATTTTCACCGATCTAGGAGGAGTTGACAATATACAATACGTTCCTAACACCGGTAGAAGATATCCGACTCAAACTATGGTAAAAACCATCAACAACGCTTTCAAATCTGTTCGCAAATAACAAAGCTATCAACACAGAATTCCTCTAGCTCGACCAATACATTTAGGTTACCAACCCAAGAATATTGCCATAAAAACATCTGCAAAGCATTACCACATCATTAGTACACTAAGACTCGATCATATCCAATGCTTACTACAAAAGATCCCAACACAAAAACACATGGCCCTAAGGCCTATAATCCATTGTATTCCCTTTTTAAGCAATCCTTGTAAGTAGCACAGCCGCAACGCCCATTCTGAAAGTACCTTAGGTCAATTTAAAATCATTCTTTTACATCTTTTATACTGGAGTACAAAATCCATACGAATTCCTTCAAGAGTCATCTACTCTGCTGAAATCTAAATTGTTCTACCTAAACAAGCCAAATGACATATGTCCCATTAGCAAAACAACACTCAATGGAGTAATCCTGCCTTAACACCACTAGTTGCATTGACGTTCCATGCGATTACATTCATTAGAATTAATAAATTAATCATCCCATGATCTTAAAATACACATAAAGCATAATATAACATGTATTCAAGATTCATTATTCTAGTCTTCCTCAATCACAACCCCTTGTCGATCATAACTAACCTAAGAGCATGTTCCGAACCAAAACCTAAATTTAACATATAACCATGAAATTAAATTGCCGATAAAAGACTCCCCCACTTGGATCAAAGCCACATATTAGAAAATTCAATAATTTATAATAAACATATGCAGTTTTTACCATAACACTGTAGTGCAATTTGACTAAATTCTTTCCAAGCTCATGCAACACAATTTGTATGGTTTCTCAACCCATCTATTAAGCTTGCCTTCACTTCATGATAGTCAGGTCAACTTTCTTGACTAATTAAAATTCAAATTTCAATACATCTACCCTACAGGTAGAAAAGAAAATTCTCCGCACAAAATTGAATGATCACACCTCTATAGTTTATTCTGCGAGTGATAACTCATCTGCTTGGACTTAAGCTGACATTTTTCTGTACTCTTTTGCAAGCACCATTACTATGCAATCATTTAATGTCACTGAGTCTGAACTCATTTACAATTTTTCAGAATAAAATTTTTTCCACAGTTACACCACGTGAAATATCCTTCAATGCACTTATAACTCAAGATGATAAGTCAACCAAGACATTTCAAGAAACTCATTTCATCAGAATCCAACCATTTGAACATATCCTGGATTCACTTCATACTCATCGTATAGCCATTTAAGAACTCATCAAGTGACAATTTCAAAGTGTAAGAACACTACTGGACACATAATTCTGATGCACAAGTTTTCTAGGCTAAAACTACCAAGCCTAAGATGTGGTGTACACCTGGCCTCAAGTCCTCCAGAATGGCCCATTACCAAAACACAAAATACATATTGCGAATCTTGTTCATGGATTCACAAACCATCGAGAGCTAATAACAAGCGCTCATGTGCACATATGAATAGACGAAAGGAATTTTGAGAATTACATCTCAAGTTGAATCAATGTAGCTAGATAGGATTCAAGAATGTGAAGTTTTCCTAAAGGTTCTGTAGCCTCCCGGGGATAAATACAGACGCCTCTGCACCGATCCGCGAGACTTAACAAAACCTACTCATGACTTGTGAGACCTATATAACCTAGGGTCTAATACCAACATGTCACCACCCTTAACCCAACCCGGCTGTGATAGTGCCTCTCGTGAAGACAAGGCCAACCAACTCACTTTCAATTCACTTTAAGTAATTAAAATAATAACTACTAAGTCATTAATCAGAAATAAAATCGAAAAATAAGCATTTAACAGCATAATTTGCAGTAATAAAAGCTAACACATCCAGACATCAGGGGGCCACCATTCAGGAGCATCTAAAACAATACTACCAGTCTAAAAGTCTAGTCCACTACTAAATAACTGAATAAGAAAAAGAAATAAAATAAGATAGAGGGAGATTGCACTGGGATGCGAATCACCAAGAAACTACCTAGTAAATCTCTGAAGGTCTGCTAGAACTATCAACCCTCAATAGCAGGACTGTAGTGCCAGAATCTGCACACTTGGGTGCAGGGAGTAAAGTGAGTACTTGCAACATTTGGCTATTTGAGGCATAAAAAAATAAGCAAAAACAATTTAACAATGAAATCTCAAATAACACCTTTTTAAGCAGTTAAACAGTATATAAGGAAAACAAATAAGAATGGTAAACACAAAAAAACTGCTCGTCGGGCAAAATAATTATTAGAATCAGCCCCTCTGGCTATATTTACAGAACAATACCAGCCCTTGGGCTATAACTCATGTCATTGGTCCCCGCGCTAACTGGGGGTATGCAGACTCCTGGAGGGGCCCCTTTACGGCCGAAGCGCAATATCAAGCCATCTTGTAGCATCATAAATAGGCTCTTTCCCTCATATCAATATGAATCCAACTCGTGGCATACAATTTCAGGCCCTCGACCTCATTATCATAATTAGTGTATCACTATTGTGGCATGCAGCTCGAAACAAGTGTATCATAATAATACAGGCCCTCGGCCTTACTCAGTCAGAATCTCATAAGCCCTTCGGACAATAGTAATAATATGCAGCTCAAAATATCATTAAAACATCATTTAAGATTTCTATTACAGATTAACATAGCTGTGTTTTCAAAATATTGAAAGATCTGGCTGAGCACAAGTATGAAATCAAACGGTGAGGACAATATCAATAATGATGCTCTGAGGTTCAAACAGTTGGCATGAAGCCCAAATATGGCGTTTAGCCCAAAGTATAATAATATCAACCAATTAGCTACCAAACATACAGAAAAATAGTCATTCGAGAAGGACTAAGTCACAATCCCCAACGGTGCATGACCCCACGCTCGTCATCAAGCATGGATGTCACCTCAACATAGCCAAACATTGTGTAATCCAAGGTTTCATATCCTCAAAACAACATTTAAAATCATTACTCACCTCGAATTAGCCTGAAAATCTACTCTACAATACGCTTGCCACTCGAACCAACTTACGAGTTCTCCAAATCTACCATGTCCAGATTTTTCTCATCAAATTATGCTAAATGAATGAATTTCAATTAAAAAATATCGATTATAAGCGCAAAATCCGAAATCAGTGAAAAAACGACCCCCGGGTATGCGTCCGAGAACTGAACAAACTTTATACGCAAATGTGATTTCACCTCACAAGTCCATACATATAAAGAACTCAAAAATCGGAGTTCGTTTGACCCCTCAAATCATCCTTAGAATGTCTCATAATCTCAAGCCCTAACTCCACATTTTTCTACTAATTTGCATGAATTATACAATGATGTTTTTTTCCTTAATCACAAATTATCGAGTTTTAGGGTCAAAAATTTACCTCAATGAAGAATAATGATTTCCTCTCCTCAAAATCGTCTCGAAGCTCTTTTCCCCTTCAAACTAGTGTAATAGGGTTTAATGATCGCGGATGGTTTATTTAAATATTGCTCACGCATTTTACTGTTCACCTGAGTTATTTTTAATCCAAGTACTGTTCACCCGATTTACTGTTCATCTGAGTTACTGTTTATGCTGCTGTGAAAAAATGCAGCAGCTTTTCTTCTAGTCTAAGTTGATCTATTAACCTTTAGAGATCCACTCGAGGCCCTTGAAAATATCAAAAAAGATATCAACATGTCCCATAACATCATTCGAACTTAGTCGAGCCTTCGAAACACCAAAAACAATAGCAAAATCACATCAAGTTCAAGCCTATCATCTAGCAGACCTTCCTCATCACTTCCAAGTCATATAGATACACCTCACAGTACTAATATACTCATCACGTAGCTATCCAGCCGACATCCCCACTAATAGGAAAAATACCAAACATTTATAAGTTCAATAACACTGGCTCACACAATCAGCACCTCGGTGCTCAAGCCATAGGCAAAAATCTGGCCTCAAGTCCTTCAGACTGGCCCAATATCAACTAAGAGAGATCACATCTCGCTCCTCAATCGGGAAATCACAAACCATCAAAGCACATCTGATACCAAGCGCTCATGCGCGCATACTAATGCGTGGAAGGAATTTCAAGAGTTACTTTTCAAGCTGCATCAAGGACGCACAACGAGAATTCAAGAATGTAAAGTTTTCCTAAAGGTTCCACAATCTCTCGAGGATAAATACAGACGTCTCCGTACCAATCCGCAATACTCTACTAAACATGTTGATGACTCGTGAGACCTAGTAAACCTAGGCTCTGATACCATCTTGTCACGACCCTAAATCGTCCCGGTCATGACGGTGCCTCTCCTGAAGACAAGGCCAGCTGATACAACACCCGTAGCAACCATTTAATCATTTAAAATCATTTTAATACCTTTAATTGAACAATATTTCATAGTATAAGTCTGTATACAATGTAGAATTAACGTACAAGCCCGACATCGAGTTGTCACTAGTCATGAGCATCTATCAACGTTTGAACGTCATGCAGCCATCTTGCTAACTTTGATGACTCTGCGTCTGAGCAAATCAACACCCGCTACCTGGTTCTGATACACCTGAATCTGCACACGAGGTGCAGAGAGTAATGTGAGTACTCCAACCCAGTAAGTAATAAGAGTAAATAAAGACTGAGCAGTAGGAAACAATGAATCGACATTCACATAGGCTCAGTTACAATATGCTTTCAAACCATAATACGAGTCGACCTACCATTTTGAAATCGAGCTTTTAAGAAAATTCATTTTGAAATACTTTCCAACAGTTTTAGAAGGGTTCAATACCATTTAAAATAATAACAAAGATTAAATCCATAATTGGCCCCTCCGGCAAAGCATAGTTCGTAAAACAACCGCTCTGGCAAAACAGTAATCATAAACACTTCATAATTTGATAACCTCGATGTGAATAACCAACTGCTAAATAAATGATTAATTTCTGAACATCTTATAAAACCCCAGTTTAAATAAAAGTTGTCTTAAAACATTTGCTCGACATTTCGATAGAGGCTCAATATAAAAAATGAGTGAAAACAGTTACTAATTCAACATATTCAATAAAAACTCAGTTTAAAAAGAAGTGAACTCAATAAGTTCATAAACAGGCCTCTCAAGCAAAGAATCAATCATGTGCATGTATATATATCTAACACCCATCGGGCTAGCCTCTCTGCCACTCGTGACTCATCTCTTACGAATCAATACTCGCACTCAACATTCATGCTTAATAGGTACCATATAGAACCGCTGCAGCGTAAAGCCTGATCCATATATCAGAGTGCCGTGCAGCCCGATCCATATATTTCATCTGCGGTGCTCACTGGGGGTGTGCAGATTCTTGGAAGGGCTCCTACTATCCAAGGGCTATATCACTGCGGCATGCAGCCCGATCCAACATATCACTGCAGCGTGCAGCCCGATCCATATAAGTCGTAGCGGCATGCAGCCTGATCCGTATAAGTATAGTTGTGGCATGCAACCCTATCCGTATAAGTATCACTGCGGCGTGCAGCCCGATCTGTATATATATATATACATATATATAAATTATTGCGGCGTGCAACCCGATCAATAGATATATAATCCTCACGAGGCCCTCTGCATCTCTCCGTCATTACCAAACCATCTGAATCTCAGTCTATTTCAGTCGTCAGTCTCACCATCACACCCTCGATCAATCTTAGTACAACACGTAACTCAGCCCAAAACAGTTTCCACACATTTAAGAATATTATGGTAAAGTCAAATTTGAGTGATAAATAGGTAAAATATGACTGAGGATATGCTTTCAAATGAATAGAGTAAGGATAGATAGTAAAAATGCCCCTAAAGGTCTCAAGAAGTCGGCACAAGGCCCCAGACACGGCATACAGCCAAAAATATAATAATATCAAACAATTAACTACCAAGTACGTATTAAAGTACTCATTCGGAATGACTAGGTCACAATCCACAGAGGTGCTCTACCCCACGCTGGTAATCTAGCGGGTGAGTCACCTCAAAGTAACACAACAATGTGTAATCCGTGGTTTTAAACCCTCAAGACAGTATCTACAATCATTTCTTACCTTAAACCGGCGAAATCTCTAGCTTGCGACGCCTTTTCCCCACAGATCGGCCTCTATGCGCGTCGAATCTATCAAAAATCAAAGCGAATACATCACAATATGCTAATGGAACAAAGCCCTAGTGAAAGCAATCAATAACAGGCACAAATCCTGAAATTACCAAAACCCGAGCGCAGGGCCTACTTCTCGAAACTCTGAAATTTTTACATCAACGAGTTCTTTACCTCCCCACGAGTTCATACATACTAAAACATCAAAATCCATCCACAAATATCCTTTCAAATCCCAATTGTTTGGTTTCAAAATTCAAGGCCTAGTTCTTCATTTCTAGGCTTATATTTCATGAATTTCTAGGTTGAATTCACATTATAATTGAGTTTAAAGTTCAAAAACTTACCTCCAAACTTCTCTCCATGAATATCTCTCCAATTCCCCCTTAAAGAGCTCTCAAAATACTCAACTATGGTGGAAAATGGCTAAAACTCGCGGATGAAGTGTTTTGTAACTTCCTGCCCAGCTTCTGAACTTCCTTCTAATCATGACCTAAGACTCATGATTGCACAGACCAATTTTCCAAGTCCCCAAAATAATCTATGCGAACGCGACCTAAGTCCCACGAACGCGATGCTTCATTCCTCAGACTAATGCGAACGTGACCAAAATACTGCGAACGCAGAGAGCAAAACACTGGATCCCCAGATCCTAATGCATGAACGCGAACAATTCCCTGCGGACGCGAAACTTCCATTACTAAAACTATGCAAACGCAAGCCCTTGGAGTGGATCGCAAAGAGCAAACTCAAGCCAGCCCACATCACTACTATGCAATCGCGTGGTACCTCATGCGATTGCGAAGGCCAAAGGTTGCCTGCAACTGCTGCTGCATTTTCTGCAATCTTCAATAATTCAAACCTTCCCGCTAGCCCTTTGAAATAACATTGAGGCCCTCAGAACCTCAACCAAAAGTACCAACACATCCTAAAACCTCCATCAAACTTGTTCTAATCATCAAAACACCTCAAAAAATAACAAAACCATTAATTCACATTGAATTCAAGCATAAGTTTTCCAAAAATATCCGAAACACTCTTATGATAAAAAACCTAACCAAACCACGTCCAAATAACCTGAAATTTGGAACACACATCCCAAATGACATATCGAAGCTACAGTAACTCTTGGAATTCCATTCCGACCCTAGGATCCAATTCTCACCTGCCAACTAGAAATCACCAAACTACTCACTTTTGCCAATTCAAGCCTAAACCTTCCACAGACTCCCAAAATGCATCACGATCATGTTCCCAAGTATTAAATCACCCAAAAAAGATAATTAAATCATAAAAATTCAAATATGAGCTCATATACAAATAAGTCAACTCTTGGTCGTACCTTTCCAATTCAAAGCTTCCAATTGAGATTGTTCCTTAAGATTCATTCTGATTTTTTTCCCCTTAAAAACAAAACCAACGATCTACATCAGTCATAATATATTACATGGGGCAAGTCATGCCCGAGAACTGGCGATCAAAGTGCAAAAGCTCAAAACGACCGATCGGGTCGTTACATCCTCCCCCACTTAAACACATGTTCGTCCTCGAACGTACCTAGAGTTGTTTTAGAAGCTAATCAATCATTGAATAACCTTACAATTCAAATACCCGGGGGTGATCCCACATCACCCTATCTCATATAGGTCCAATAACACATTTTTAACTGAACTTATACAATCCAGTCTAGCCCATAAATCATAGAACCACATTTCTACTTCTAAGATCTACAATGCTTTCAGAATCTCACATTTATACTGTGAATAAGTCCAATCAAGCTCTAACAGGCCATATCTGCTAATTCACGCACAATCACATGACATACCACATAACTCAAACACTCGGATCGATAACTTCTAATCACAGCAGCTACACATATCAACCTAATACCGATAGAAAACCTCTTAAAAACTAAAGTCTCATTCCAACACTTCCATATACTGCTAATGATAAAGGAAGCATACAATAAATCATAACCGTTTCTCATATCAACCATCCATAAGGCTACTTCTACTTTGGCAAGGAACATAGCAAATTTCTGAGCCGAACCTCGATATTTATCCATCAAACAAGCTGAAATCGAATTTGTTCGTATTCAATACTTATCCCAACAATCTCCTCTAGTCCAACACACCACTGTTGATCAATGACACATCTATAGATGACTAAGCCACAACTAGCATAATATGCACACTAATAAGCAACGATCTGAACATGCTCAAATCATGGAAATGACTGAAATGAAAGAGCTGCAACTCAAGCTCACCAGTACCACCACAACACAATACTGAGAGCCCGTCTCACATCATAGAATAGAACACACGAATCTAACCCCCAAGATCATATCTCCATATAGCTACGTTGTAATGCGCGGTCCTATCCAAACACTGCTCCACATGTGACACCTCAAGTCACTAGGCTCGAAATTGACAAACACGCACAATCTGATGTGTGTAACCAAAGCAAATCATTACGTCCATGGTGAAACAAATGACATACATCACACAAACTCGATAAAACATATCCAATATGCCATTCACTAAGCAACTCCTAATTACTCTTCTCGCTCGACTTCCATTATGAAATTCAAATAGAACCACACCATAGGTGCCTATAACCATCATCATACGTCTCACAAAACTGAAAGGTAACTCATAGATCACTGTAATTGCTAATAGCTCAAAAAACTTAATCAATACATTCTTCGCCAACAGCAACTCGAAGTCAACAAGACCATCTCAATGCCGGATACATATCCATATAGGTCTACCAATGGACCACACATCAGCTCTAGTTACCCACAACAGATAATAATTATTTGAGGTTGTGACTGAATCATAGAATATACTAACATCTGACTAACTTACCCACGTTTTCCATCCACAACCACGAGCTAACCTATGTATGAGAACTTGCAGTCTCTAAGTCCATAAGGCACACGAATTACCATATGTGATCCCAATTCTGCCACTCGCATACAAGTCTCACCATTAAACTCAATCTTTCTATGAGATATACTCTACGATTCTTCAGTGCTGCAAAGCAAACTCGAATATCAGCACCCGATCCGACAAGAAAGTGTCGCAATACTACCGAAGTACCAGCAACTTAATCATATTGTCTTTTTCTGAAATATATAGCCTAGTTAAATCAACCCAATTAGAAATACAACTTCCTTAATCATTTTAAACTGCCCGTGCTGCCTTAGAATTTCATGAACTTCCTTTCATAACTGAACCATAACTTTACACATGCAAATCTTGATCCTCACAATATACCAATATATCGTACTGCCCTAGGTTAACATGAGAACTTCATCTCTCTTCAGAGCCACAGACCACTATGCACTCCACTAGTCAAGAACTTCTCATTGGTCTCATCTAGAAAAAAAAAATCACTATACATCACATGCTCCAAATGCCCATAGAAAATATACATCACCAACCACGACAAGAACCATCAAGAACTTTCTGTGTTCCTCTTGCACAAATCCGACTCGTCAGGACTGAATCCTTCTAACTTGATCGAGCTAATAAAGTCATCAAAACCTTAGAGCTTCACTACAAAATACCTGAAAGAACTCATTGCCTCGAACACACAAAAGGAATTAATCATATCCTTACCATACAGAATCGATCTACTATCAAGCTACTTCATCTATCTAAATTTCCTTTTGATTCATTTTCAACTTGATACTCCCTCTTGCTGTTGCACCACAATTTCTCAACCTAGGAATACCACACGAGGACCAAGCATAAATCAACACTTTCTAAGACCTATAAGACACTGAATACTCTCTTAAATATTCCCAAAAGCAGCACAGTTCAAAACACTTTACTCTAACGAACTTCCTGCAAATCTACATCCATTACCTTTATCTTCCTGATACTAATATATAGAATCCCATAATTAGAATAGAAATACCACAGGTCTTGAACTCTTCTAGTGAAAACTCGATTTCTAACCACATATACGACTTTGAGATAAAAAAAAATTGCTACATGAAGCATCTTGAACATATTAGAACCATTTTTGAGAGTCATTCACTTTATTCATATTGCACTTCTGACACTGCAGCGCATAACCTTTCCTTAGTCAAAAATTTCATTTACTCGAGCCATCCTTGGGCTCAATCTCCGCAACCAGAACTAATTCACCATACGCCTCCAATTGGAACCAACATTGCACATAACTGAGCAATCAGCTAATTAATAGAAACTCTGTCACTTGGCTTGAAGCCTTAGATCAGAATACACTCAATAACTCATAACACTTATACTCTATTTATGCACAATACCATAGTGAAATTAAACTCAAATCCTTTGTAAGCTTGTGTAAACACAAATCATCTAGTACTTTAATTCTTTTGCAAATATCGCAACAGTAAAGCCCACTATCTTAAGCGACCAAAAATTTCAAATTCCAACGCATACATTTCACTTGCACATGAAATCTTCTAACATACACATAAGGATCACACCACTTCAGAGTACCCAGTAGGAGATAACCCACCTGCTTCGCCTCACTCTAATATTTCTGCATACCCTCCACAGTCATACTTATTTATATAGTCACTTAGTCTTCCTAAGTCAGAACTCATACCGCAACATAAAATTTACTTCAATCACAACTAGAAGAGAGTAAAAGACCCTTCATGCGCCCATTACTTGGGCAACACATCCAATCATAATGGAAATCAAACACTTAATAGTTCATTTATGATCCAGCAGACCCTCCTCGTCTCTTCCAAGTCACATTGATACACCTCCCAGTACTAACATACACATCATATAGCTATCCAGCCGACATCCCCAGTAACAGGGACAATACCGAACATATATAAGTTCCAAAACAATTGCTCACACAATCAGCACCTTGGTGCTCAAGCCATAGGCAAAGATCCGGCCTCTAGTCCTTCAGACTAGCCAAACATCAACTCATAGAGATCACATCTCTCCCTTCGATCAAGAAATCATAAACCAACAAGGCACATCTGAAATCGAGCGCTCATGCGCACATACGAACACGTGGAAGGAATTTAAAGAGTTACTTTTTAAGCTAAATCAAGGACACACGATGAGAATTCAAGAATGTGAAGTTTTCCTAAAGGTTCCGCAGCCTCTCGAGGATAAATACAAACGTCTCTGTACTGATCCACAAGACTCTACTAAACTTGCTCATGACTCGTGACACCTAGTAACCTACGTTCTGATACCATATTGTCACGACCTTAAACCAGCCCGATTATAATGGCGCATCTCGTGCAGACAAGGACAACCGACACAACACCCAAAGCAACCCTTTAATAATTAAATCATTTTAAAATCTTTAACTGAAAAATATTTCATAGTATAAGTTTGAATAAAATACGGAATTAACTTATAAGCCGAACATGGGGGTGTCACTAGTCATGAGTATCTATCAAGGTCAGAATACAATAAGAAGTATAAAATAATATATTAAATACAGCAATAGCAATATGAGGAAGGAAGCAGCGCTGCGAACGTCATGTAACCACCTTGCTAATTCGGATGACTCCGCGTCTGAGAAAATCAGCACCCGCTACAAGGTTCTGATATACTTAAATATGCACACGAGGTACAGGGATTAATTTGAGTACTAACCCAGTATGTAATAAGAGTAAATAAAGACTAAGTAGTAGGAAATAATGAATCCACATTCACGTTAGGCTCAATAAACACATAATGCTTTCAAACTATAATACGAGTCAATATTCTCTTTTGAAATCCAGCTTTTAGTGAAAATCATTTTCAAATACTTTCCAGCAGATTTAGTAGGGGTCGATACCATTTAAAATACTAACAGATATTAAAGCCATAATCGTCTCCTTAGGTAAAGCATAATTCGTAAAATAGCCCCTCGGGGAAAACTGTAATCATAAACACTTCATAATTTGAAATCCTTGATGGAAATAACCAAATGCTAAATCAGTGACTAATTTCTGAACATCTCATAAACCCCAGTTTAAATAAAAGTTGTTTTAAAAAAATTGCTAAAATTCAACAGAGGCTCAATATAAAAATGAGTGAAAACAGTCACTAATTCAACATATTCAATAGAAACTCACTTCAAAAAGGTGTGAATTCAAAAGGTTCATAAACAGGCCTCTCAGGCAAAGCATCACTCATGTGCATGTATATATATCTAACACCCCTCGAGCTAGCCTCTCTGTCATTCGTGACTCATCTCTTACCAATCAATACTCGCACTCAGCATTCACGTTCAATAGGTACCATATAGTAACCGCTGCGGCGTGCAACTCGATCCATATATCACTGCGGCGTGTAGCCCGATCCATATATTTCACCATGACGCTCATTTGGGTGTGCAGACTTTGGGAGGGGCTCCTACAGTCCATGCGCTATATCGCTACAGCGTGCAGCCCGATCTAGCATATTGTTGCAGTATGCAGCCCGATATATATAAGTATTGCTGCGGCATGCAGCCTGATCCGTATAAGTATTGCTACGGCGTCTAGCCCAATCCTTATAAGCATCGTTGTGGCGTGCAACCCAATCCGTATATATGTGTGTGTGTGTGTGTGTGTCTGTGTGTGTGCTTGTGTGTGTGTTGTGTGTGTGTGTGTGTGTATATTGCTGCGGCATGTAGCCTAATCCATAGATATATAATCCTTACAACTAGGCCTTTAGGGACTCTCAGTCATTAACCTTACCATCAGACTCTCAGTCTATCTCAATCATCAATATTATCATCAAACCATCGGTCTATCTTAGTAAAACAGGGAACTCAACCCAAAGGAGTGTCCACACTTTTAAGAATATTGTGATAAAGCCAAATTTGAGTAACAAATAGGTAAAACATGACTAAGGATATGCTTTCAAATAAATAGAGTGAGGATAGATAGTAAAAATGCCCCTAAGGGTCTCAACAAGTCGGCGCAAGGCCCCAGACACGGAATACAACCCAAAATATAATAACATCAAAGAAGTAACTATCAAGTACGCATTAAATTACTCGTTCGGGATGGACTAGGTTAGAATCCCCAGTGGTGCTCTACCCCACGCTCGTCATCTAGTGGGTGAATCTCCTCAAAGTAACACAACGATGTGTAATATGGGGTTTCAAAATCTCAGGACAGTATTTACAATCATTACTTACCTCGAACCGCGAAATATCTAGTTTGCTATGTCTTTGCCCCTCAAATCGGCCTCCACATGTGTCGAATCTATCAAAAATCATAGCAAATACATAACAATATGCTAAGGGAATAAATCCCAAACAAAAACAATCAATAATGGGCACAAATCCCGAAATTACCAAAACCCCGAGCGCCGAGCCAACTTCTCAAAACACTGAAATTTTTACATCAACGGTTTCTTTATTTCCCCAAGAGTTTATACATACCAAGAACATCAAAATCCATCCACAAATAGCCCGTCAATACCAGTTGTTTGGTTTCAAAATTCGAGCCATAGTTCTTGATTTCTAGGCTTAAATACCATGAATATCTAGGTAGAATTCATATGATAATCGAGTTTTAAGTTCAACAAACTTACCTACAGAAGTTTCTCCTTAAATCTCTCTTCAATTCCCCTCAAAGAGCTCCCACAATACTCAACTATGGTGGAAAAATGGCTAAAACTCGCGGATGAAGTGTTTTATAACTTTCTGCCCAGCTGCTGAAATTCTTTCTATGCGATCACGAAGAGCAATTTTCCAAGTCCCCAAAATGCTCTATGCGAACGCGACCTAAGTCCCACAAACGTGATGCTTCATTCCTCAAACTAATTGAAATGCACCAAAATGATGCGAACACGGTGAGCAAAACACTGGATTCCCAGATCCTTATATACGAACTTGAATAATTCCCTGCGAACGCGAAGCTTCCATTTCTAAAACTATGCGAACACGAGCCCTTGGCTGCGATTGCGAAGAGAAAACTCAAGCCATCCCCAATTTCTTCTAAGAGATCACGAGGACCTTTCGCGATCGCGAAATCCAAAAGTTGCCTGTAACTACAGCTGCATTTTCTGCAATCTTCAAAGTTTCAAAACGTCCCGCTAGCCCTCTGAAATCACCCTGAGGCCTTCGGGACGCCAACCAAAAGTACCAACACATCCTAATAGCTCATTCAAACTTGTTCCAATGATCAAAACACCTCAAACAACACCAAAGCCATTAATTCACATCAAATTTAAGCATAAGTTTTCCAAAAACTTCTGAAACATACTTTTGATAAAAAACCCAACAAAACCACGTCTAAATGACCTGAAATTTTTCACACACATCCCAAATGACATGACGAAGCTACAGAAACACTCGTAATTCCAATTTGACCCTTAGATCGAATTCTTACGTACCAACTGGAAATTGCCAAAATACTCATTTTTGCCAATTCAATCCTAAACCTCTCACGGACTCCCAAAATGCATCCTGATCATGCTCCCAAGTCATAAATACCCCAACAAACCTAACCAAATCATAAAATTCCGATCTGAGCTCATATGCAAATAAGTCAACTCTTTGTCAAACCTTTCCAATTCAAAGCTTCCAACTGATATTGTTCCTTCTGATTTATTTCGATTTTTTTTTCCTGAAAACCAAAACCAATAGTCTACATTAGTTGTAATACATTACACGGGGCAAGTCATGCCTGCGAATTGGAGATCAAAGTGCAAAAGCTCAAAACGACCGGTCGGGTTGTTACAGGTCCAAATCCCGCCCCTACAGTACTACTTGTGTGGTCCATGAACTGCTTCTCCGGTTTTCATCTAAGCCCTTTAGAGCCGCATATACTCCAAGAACCGCACCTACGATCCTCAATCCGCAGATGCAAAAATATCAGAAGCATAAAATTCTGCAACTTCTCTAAAACTCCAAACTCTCTGTCAACCATCTAAAATTACCCCGAGGCCCCGATACCTCATATAAAAGCACAAACAAGTCATAAAATACTATTCAAACTTGTGCCGATCTTCGAAACACCTCAAACAATATCAAATTAACCAAAACACATCGGATTCAAGCCTTAGGTTCAAAAAATCTCCCGAATAATGCTTTTGATAAAAACGTCTATGAAACCACGTCCGAGTGACATGGAATTTTGCACACACCTCAAAAATGACACAACGGGCCTATTGCAACTTTTGAAATTCCATTCCGACCCCTATATCAAAATCTCATCCATCAACGAAAAATGCCAAAACTCTAGTTTTATCATTTCAAGCCTAAACCTTCTATGGACCTCCAAAACACGTTCTAATCACACTCCTATGTCCCAAATCATCTCCCGGGCCATAGGAAATCATATTCCAACCCTTCTTCACGTAAGTCAATATCTAGTTAACTTTTTCCAATTTAAGCCTTCTTAAAAAAGACTAAGTGTCTTAAACCTTACCAAAACCACTCTAAACCCGAGCCAACCGACCCAATAACACATAATATAGCTGAACACAGCAATAATAAGCAGCAATGGAAGAAACGGGATGGTAACTCATGAAATAACTGGTCGGGTCGTTACACTAACTAGGACGATGGAATGAAACTTAGAGAAAATATCTGCTCTCATATTGGAATAAGTTCACTCGTAATGTTGGGTGTAATGTTTCTAATACCTATTTTGTGCGAACCTTTTAAAGGGATCAACATGATCTAAACCCTTTAATCAGGGTTTAGGATTCGAGTATTGGATAGAAAATTTTTTTGTAAAAAGTATTTTTTTGTTTAATGACATCTACATAGTGCAAATCCAAAGTAGTTAGTCTAGTGTAAGGTGTCAATGGATATTTAAAAATCGAGGAAAGCGATGGATATTTAGAACCTTACGTACCGAATCGATTACAGATTTCTTTTAATAAAATCACATGTTTTTATATAAATCTATAATCGTACCGATAATTAGGGTAGGTTTTTTATTTAATGAAATAATCTAAAAAAGTACCGAATCGTACCTAATAAATTCACATGTTCAAAAAATATTTATATATTAAGTCTAAAAATAATGAAGCATTAAATTTTTCCTTGGGCTTGAAATTATGAAAATGGTTACAAGCCAACAACTAATTAAAACTAAAAGCATAATTCTCAACCCTATTATGCTACTCGTAGTGAAAGTAAGTTATTTCCATCATATTCACTAGTAAGACATAATATATTTTAGAGATTATGAGTAGCAAAGTGTTATATATTGAATATGCTTCCTTTTATACGATTTGGATTTATCTTTTTGATTATTTAATTTCTATAGACTTTATTTTTGAGTCAAAGCTTAGTTAATATCTTTCTACTCGTATGCTTTATCTTTTTGTTTTGTCTTGCTTAGTTTCTTTTATTTTATTGTAGAGTAGTTGATGGATCTATACTCTAGTCATCATTCATGTTTTCTTAATTCATCACCATTTAAATAGTAAAACTGTCTACGGAGTTTTGCTAAGTCCTATAAAAGTATTTATATTATTGTATTCCACTTTTAATAGTGGCTTTTACATGACATTTAAAAATATACTGATAATAACTGACCCGTACCGACACCAAAGAGAAACCAACGTGATTTTGACGGTTTTTAAAAGTCTAATTTTACTTATACATAATAAAATAATCAAAAAATTGATATGGTATAAATTTTATGAAATAATTGTCTAACAGAACTATTAACACCCCTAGTCCAACGGTTATTGATTATCGAACAGTTACACCAAAAAAAAAACAAATTGGAACTCTCTTTTGTATTCACTTGTTGCAATTGATTCTGTACCCTGGCACAATATAACACTACCAAAAATATAGGAATTAATTCGGTAGCTAAACAAAAAATTCGTTGCTAATTCTATTTAGAGACGGATTAATAATAAGATTATTAAGAAATTTTGTATCTACTAGAGAAATTTGTTACACTTTATTAGATTAGATAATGGGAATAAGTAAAGCTACTAATTAAACACCACAGGATACAATCACTTAATTGTGTTACATTTACAAGAATCTACTCATTACGGATCTGTAGAGCTTCTACAAATATTTTAAGCTTACATAATGAAAGGAGAGAGAAAGGTCGGACAAATGCTGGTGAGCCGCTGAACACACTGATAGTATTTTTAATGACATATTCTTGGAGAATTTCTTTCAAAGTTGTTTGATCACTTTCTTATCAAGCTGGAAACCTTTGGCAAGAACATCTTCGAAAATAGGCGGATCTGAAGCAAATATTTCACTCGGAATCATAACGAATCCAGGATTTTGACTATTGAAAGAAGCGAGCACAATAGCATTTTTGTGCCCACATTATAAAGGAAATGAATAAGACCTTGTGGGATCACAAACGCGTCGTCAAACTTCAAAATTTTCGACAAGAGACGACTCTTGAAAACATCTGCAGCATGAGGAGCAAGAAATCGAAACATTTACCAAGAAATGCATCATACATAAAAATAATGCAATTAGGATAAGACTTTCTATATGATAAGTTTTTGGTACTGATCACTGGAGTGTACAGTTAATTAGAGTATTTTGTTTCTTTAAATTACTCCTAACCGCTAAAATAATGTTAAATTTTATAGTTTCTGAGAGTTAACCAACCCGAGAGATCCGAAGGAAGAAGGTTTGCGCTTTGTAGTTTGAAGTTGTTCATGGAGTTTAAATTGAAAAAAATTTAAACTTCACTAATTATTTTTGGAGTTCTAGCTTCTCATGTCAAACTTTAAAAATAATTTTTGAAGTTCGACCATTACCGTTGGGCATTTTTGACGTTTTTCGTATTTTTAACTGGGAATATTTTTATTCGATAATTATTTTACCAATACATTTTAAATACAAGCTAAATACTAATAACAGGGATTAAAAGTGATTATTTTCTAAAACAATTCCCAAATACCTGACCCTCTAAAGTACGATTTTTGTATAGCTCAGTATAGCTCGAGGGAGTGTGTGAAATGGGACTAGACCCTTGGGTTCAAAATCAATACGAGCTATAAAATTACCAAGAGTGTTGAGTCCAGGCATTCTGTTGAAATCCATACTTAGGCTGCACTATATTTCCAATTACATTAAGATCTGAAGCAAAAAAATCTTCTGCTTTTGCAAGCTTTGGATCTTTGCAAATCATTCCATTCACGAATACTGCATAAATGAAACAAAACAAATTAAAGCCAAGCATATTTCGCAGATATTAATTATGAGCCCGCTACATATGACTGAAATATACAACATATTATTATCAAAATGGGATCGATGATTTACCAGAAGCTTTAGAGTCGTTTACTGCAATATCACGATCCTAATTTTTCACCGCCGGAATCATGATGGAACCTTACATTGAACCCACTATGCAAGCCAATGTTATTGATTATTTTACCTTTTTCCTTTATCTATAATAATTTAACAGATGATATAATAAAATCAGCGAAAATAAAAATGCGAAAAAATAGAATTTAACAGCTCCATCCAGACTGGTATGACAATTTCGCAGACTGTCTACGAATACTACAAATAGTAGTCTTAACAACGAAAATACACATATGTCTCAGAAATAGATAAAAATAGAATAAATGTGATAGAAGGGGACGCCAAGGCCTGCGGACGCCTGCACGACTACCTCGGGTCTCCACTGACTGAAGGTAGCAACCTCTATGATCCGTATGCTCCAGTACAGGGATCTGTATAATAGTGCAGAGTATAGCATCACTACAACCGATCCCATGTACTGGTAATTGTCGAGCCTAACCTCGGCGAAGTAGAGACGAGGCTAGGACACAACTAAACTTCATAATATGTGCAGTTAAAAAATATCTAGCAGAATAACAGTAGTAGAAGCTAAACAAAAATCAATGGGAAGGACAACATGCTAATGGGGATACCAGAATAAGGAAAACACGGAGGTAATGGAAACAAAATAATTAAGTCACTTGAACCGATAACAACAATTAATCACAACAAACAGAAAATGAATTCACGACATCATCTTTCGTACTTTTACTCTCAATCCTCACCACGCAATCAATAATGAAAATGTGCACGACATCATCGTTCGTGCCTTATCACTCTTCTTAACCATATGAATTTTAGAAAAATGCACGGTATCACCCTTCGTGCTTTATCTCCCTTCCTCACCATATGCATCAATATAAATGAAACGTGCACGGCATCACATTTCGTGCTTTATCACTCTTCCCCATCAAATGCATAAGTATGAATGTGCACGGGCATTACCCTTTGTTTTTTATCACTCTTTTCCCACATATGGCTTTCATCAGATTACTGTTGAGTTTGTCCACGATATCTGTAACAATAGACTCACGGACTTTGAATCAGCAAATGATACGACCTTTTGACAAAGTCTGCGACGAGTTTCTCGGTTATAACTTTGTAATATGCAGCCTGTACATATTTTGTGATGTAATCAACGGCTACTAGAATAAAGATGTGTCTGATTGAAGCCATGGTCTTGATAGGACCGGTGACATCCATTCCACAGGCGGCGAACGGCCAAGGTAAGCTTGTTGCATTGCTTGTTTGGCGGCACTTTTATAATATCAACAAATAGTTGACATTGCTAGCATTTGTAGACATACTGGATGTAATCTATCTCCATAGTCATCCATAAATAACCTTCCCTAAGTATCTTCTTTGTCAAGACAAAACAATTAATGTGCGGACCGCAAGTCCCAGCCTATTTGTCCTCAAGTAGCTTAGAAGCTTCTTTCGTGTCGACACATTTTAGCCATCCTAAATCGGGGGTTCTTCTGTAAAAGTTTTCTCCGCTGTGAAAGAAGTGATTAGAAAATCTCCAAAGTGTGTGTTTCTTAGTGTGATTTGCATGCTCTAGATATTATCCTTTTGCCAAATACTCCTTGATATCATGGAACCAAGGCTTTCATCTGTTTCTTCTTTAACATGGGCACAATATGCTGGCTAATTATGAATTCTCACTAGGATAGGATCAATGAAATTCTTATCTGGATGTTGTATCATGGATGACAAAGTGGCCAATGTATTGGCAAACTCATTCTTAATTATGGGCCCATGCTGAAACTCTATCTTCATGAAACTCTTTCTCAGTTCCTATGCGTGGCGCTGATATGTCAATATCTTGGAATTCTTGGTAGCCCACTCTCTTTGTATCTGGTGTACAAGAAAATCTGAATTACCGATTACCAGCAGCTCCTAAATATTCGTGTCGATTACCATGTTGAATCCCTCTATGCAAGCTTCGTATTCTGCCATGTTTTTGGTGAAAGGAAATCTGAGTTTAGTAGATACCGGATAATTTTGACCGATTTCTGATACCACAACTACTCCTATGCCCACTTTTTTTAAAATTTGCGGTTCCGTTGAAGAACATCCTCCAACTGTTGTATGATTCAATAATGTCCCCTCCTAGAAATGACAGCTCCTCATCAGGAAAATACATTTGTAGGGGTTCGTATTCTCGTCCCACCAAATTTTTAGCAAGATGGTCTGGTAATGATTGTCCTTTGACTGCCTTTTAATTTACGTAGACGATATCAAACTTACTCCACAGTATCTGCCATTTGGCTAACTCCCGATTGGCATGGCTTTTTGAAATATGTATTTCAAAGGGTCCATCCTTGATATGAGGTATGTAGTATAGGCACAATATAATGCCTCAACTTCTGGGCCATCCAGGTCAAAGCACAACAATTGCTCTCTAGCAAAGAGTATTGGGCTTCGTAAGGTGTGAATTTCTTACTCAAGTAGTATATAGCTTGATCCTTTCTCCCTGTCTCATCATGTTTTCCCAAACATCCGAAGGCTCCATCCAATACAAATAAATAGAGTAGCAAAGGTCTTCCTGGTTTTGGCGGGGTCAGAACTTGTGGCGTGGATAGGTACTCCTTGATTTTATCAAAAGCTTTCTGACAATATTCGATCCAGCTTGTCTCGGCATCCTTCCTCAACATCTTGAAGATAGGTTCACATATAACGGTGGACTGTGCTATGAAGCGACTGATATAGTTGAGACGTCCTAGGAAGCTCATCATGTCAATTTGTCTCCCAGGTGGCCGTAATTCATGAATATCCTTGACAATAAATCCAGTAACTTTCCTATGGGGACCTTGAATGCACACTTTGCGAGGTTTAGTTTCAAGTTATACCTCCTTAACCTGTCAAAGAACTTTATAAATCTTTCTATGTAATCTGCTACCCTTTTGGATTTGATAATGATGTGGTCCACATACACTTCTATTTCTTTGTGTATCATAATGTGGAATATGGTTGTCATGACTCTAATGTAAGTAGCTCGAGCGTTATTTTGACCAAATGGCATCATCTTGTAGCAGCACACCACCCATGGTGTAACAAGAGCTATTTTTTGTTCTTCTTCATCATCTATCAAAATATGGTGATAACCCGCAAAGCAATCTACAAAGGATTGGATTTCATGCTTCGCGTAATTGTCGATCAGGATGTCTATATTCAACAGTGGGAAGTGGTCCTTGGGACTGGCTCTGTTTAAATCCCGATAGTCAACACATACTCTGACTCTCCCATCTTTTTTTTAGAATTTGCACAATTTTAGCTAACTAGGTTAGGTACTCAACCACCCTAAGAATTTCGGCTTTGATCTGCTAAGTAACTTCTTTCTTGATTTTTAGGCTAGTTTGAATTTTCTAAGTTTCTGCTTTACCGGTGGACACATGGTATGTGTAGGAAACTTGTGAGCCGTTATGGACATGCTCAAATTGGTCATGTCATCATATGTCCATGCAAAAATGTCCTCATATTCCTTTAGAAAATGGATGTACTCTTCTTTCTCTATCGGTAATAAGTGAATGTTGATGCGGGTCTCCTTGACGGTCTTGGTGTTTCCCAAATTTAATGCTTCAGTTTCGTCCAGGTTGGACTTAGGCTTATTCTCAAAGTTTTCAACTTCCCTGACAACTTCTTCGGTTATTTCATCTTCTTCATCCGAATCATTATTCTCATGTTGCATTGCCTCATACATGTCACAGTCAGTGGTTCATTAAGAAAAAGAAAAATAATGTTGTAGAAAGAAAAATATGAAAGATAATAATACATAATAAAAAGGGATGCATTGGATTAAGACTTAAAACATCCAAACGAGTACGACTCGATAAATCGAGCATTTATTTTGAAACAAGTGAATATTAAAAACAAAATTACTCAAAATCTTAAATGCATAGAACGGCTATAGGAATAAAATGTGCCAAGCTACCCAGGGACTCGGCGGGCCTGGAATGGTGTGGAGGTCCAGTTCCTGAGAACAACTTCCTTCTACACAGTGTTAATAATGAGTCCTTCTTCCTCTTCCTTCTCAATTATTGCACTGTAGTCTATGTCTCCATCCTAAAAAAATATATTCCACACTCCAGACCTGCAACACGCCAGCAGCTTTCCTAAGTCATTTCACTCTGTGGCTTATCCAAAACTCACCCGAGCCGCCGGGGCTCCAAAACAAACATGCGCGCAAGTCTAAAAAAACATACGAACTTTCTCGTGTGATCAAATCATAAAATAATATCAGTAACTATGAATTAAACCTCAAATTATGAAATCATTAACGAACATCAAAATCTACAAATTCTCAAATAAGGGTCTGATTTATACTTAACAAACTACAATTTTTACCAAACTTTACATATTCAACTTTATTATTATATAATACCTATACCGGGCTGGAACCAAAATACAGGCATGATACTATCAATTTTAAATATCTGTTCATTTCCAAAACATCTTATAATTTCAGTTAAACAATTTCTTTCAAAAATTGATTTCTCTGGCTTGGAACCTCGGAATTCGATTATGGACATATGCCCAAGCGCCAAATTTTACTGCGGACCCTACAAGACTGTTATATCACGTGTTTGGGTCAGTTTACCAAAGAATGTTTACCAAAGTCAACTCTATTTAATGATTAAAGCCAATTTCCTTATTTTACTTAGTTTTCACATACAAGCTTTACGGAAACGCGCCCGGAGTGCGCACACAACTCAAGGTGAGACAAGAAGAGGTTTTAAGTCCTCGGAACACTGATTTTACTTTCAAAATGAATGTGACCTTTTGAGTCATCATAGGTTGTATGAATATTTTTGTTCACAAACCGGATTTCCTACCATCGGAATCGTGATGACTACTACTCGTGAAATCAACACAACCCAACTACTATGATTTTAACATATTAGCAATTAACCCAAACAGAGATGAATAGCAACTAAAACTAAGAAAATCTAAAGTGCGCAAGTGTTTTAGAAATTCAAAATACTCCAACGCATGGCTACCACGATGATTTTGGTGTCACAATTTCACTTATATCTACGAGTTTTTGCAAACACTTGCTTAGAAAGAAAAGTAAAATTGTTCTAGAAATGAAAAGGGACAGTATATCTAAAATATAAGGAAGGGGATTTTGGAGTCTGCGAATGCCGACAGATCTACCTCGGGTCCCCTATGGACTGAAGGCAACAGCCTATGATCTACTCGCGAGGTCCAACACCGAAATCTACACATAAAGTGATGAGTGCAGTGTCAGTACAACTGACTCCATATACTGGTAATTGTCGAGCCTAACCTCAACGAAGCAGTGAATAGGCTAGGACACAACAACAATATAAAATCGTGTAGTCAAATCACATACAAATATAGCGATAGTAATATAAATTAATAGATAAATATGGGAAGGGAAACATGATGCGGGGAATATCAAGTTGTAAGAGTAATTCAGTAGGGAAGATGTTTACCGTAAAAATGGTAACAACAATTAAATTTGTAAATGGGACTCAGAAAATATGTGATCCATTTTTATGCTAGTTGTTAGAGCGGTTGATGCTAGTGGTATGAAGTTTAACGATGAAATACAAGCTAAAACAAGACAGCGATCAAAGGCTTACTACCCATACTCCAAACTAGTTAACGGAGAGCCTCGAGGTTGATATCCGGCTTGAGTTCGACCTATCAAGGATAGTCGGAAGTGGGATACCAGTTTGAATATAATTAAAGAAGTCTCTTTATGGACAATACAAAGTAATAAATGAAGAACATGTATGAAAGAAATTAATGCTCAGAGTGGCCTCGAGCGAGTAAGAGCGAGTAAGTTAGAGAGAAGAAAGAGAGAGATATTATTGGTATTGTGTAGAATAGTTGGAGCAACAACAGGCCTTACAAGGTGGAAAGGATTCATTTTATAAAGGAGTAGAAACCGGTTATAGTACAACATACATTAATTATAAAGGCATGGAGATAGGACGACCAGATATGACGCCTTGACACAAGCTCTGGGTAGGCCAGATGTGTCAGACTTAGATGCATGCTTTGGGAATTCCTTTTTTTCCTCTACCCTCGATCTTCGCCTTTTTTGAGTTGGGCCTCGATGAGCTCCAAAGGAGGGGACTCGGTCGCAGCTCCACGTCCTCGGGGTCTCGAGATATTCTTCTGAATTGGCTTGATAGCAAGAAATTAAGCCCTCTGATTTCACTGTATACAGATTGTCTCTGTGTTTCCCAGAATAAAGCAATGGAAACTGATTCTGAAACCTGACTCTACGAGCTTCTCATGGTGATGTCATACTAATGATGCAACCTGTGGCGCGCGTTTTTGCGATAACCGGAATGTCCATGGACTTGTGTATTTCACATAATTCAATGAACTTTCAATTCTCATTCTCAAAGGTGAAAGTACCATTGTCAATTTGGTTCTTCAAGAATGCAATAATTGCGTTCGTCGGTCAATCTTCCAAAGCCTCGATGGCCATGTCGTTACCCCTTATAAATTGGGTTGCTCTAGCATTGTTTTTCTATACAAGCATCCTTCCATATCTATCCTTTCCTCCATTCTTGCTATTTTTGTTCTATGCTATCTTACTATGTTTGAGGCCCATAGCCTCAAGGTCTCATGTCTTCGTAATACGCGCTATGGCCCAACTCAGGAACCTTCTCCGGTCGGACGAAGTTGTGCTGTTGTGATGCTATTGTTTTTGTTGTTGTTGTTGTTTGCTCTTATCCTTCGCTTTCCTCTTCTATTTCCTTTCTTTTGAAGATGCCATTCCAGGAGGGTCGAGATGAGGTCTCCGAGGGGATCGTACATGGAAGATATTGACTTTACGATTGCACGCTTGAGGAGATGATGCCGAAGATGCCATAATTTGGGAATATGATAGATTATTAGACTTTGTCATATGCATACCTTGAACTCCCTTATTCCTGTGTAAGGATCCCCTTGCGCGCTTTTGTAATCACATGTAAGCCCCCCTCCATCCAAGGGCCGCTGTAAGCGAACATTTATGAATACAAGTAGATTTTCTTGAGTCATGCCTTTGATACTTGCTGTATTTCTTGAGATTGCAATGGGGGATAATCACATTGGTGAGACAATTAAAATACATGAAGCACCTACAGCAACAATGCATATTTCCAATCAGGATCTAGATAAAATGGTAAATAATGCCCAAACAGCTATGTTGATGAACACAACATAAAAAATAGGCAACCACAAGCTCCAGGCAGTAGCACACAATAGACGTTTTCCAAGAACACAAGTGGTCGATTTATTGTTTCGTAGGATATTGTTCATGTCTATGCGCATAAGACTGAGGTGCAAAATTCTAATAGCCCTAGACTACATTTTTCTAACCCGCAAGTCGAACAAATAATCAAATAGGCCTAGAATTCTATGATGCTTAGTGCTCAAATGATTAAACAACCAATGGTCACATGGAACACCTTTGTTTTTGAAATACCATCATAATCTCTAGAGTATTGTGGAGAATATGGAGGTGAACCAGAAATCAGCAGAACAATAGAGCATGCCATGAAATCATACTAACTGACCACATAAACTTTATCACTGTCAAGTCTTTAGGGAATTAACAATATTCAATCAGACTCATAGTTTCATACTATTACTTTAAATCTGAAACACGACAATGAAGAAGCACACTATGGGGTACAAACAGAAATAGTTTAAAATCGACCTGACTAAGATTAGCAAGTAGTTGTACAGTTTTAAATGCCGAGTCTAAAAGAATAGGGATTTTAACATATTTGAGTTGTTAAAATTTCACTTTTATATTTTCTTGACCTTTGCCGACTTCCGCAGTAGTAATCAAGTTCTTGAAGACTTGAAGTTGAAGAAGCTTTGAATCGAAAGACCCCAGTGGTCTTCTTTTTCGCACACTCGGTTCACAAATTCAAACCAAAACTCGTGTCAAACCAGCTGCCAATTTTGAGATTTAGCTTCAAAATGAAGTTTCCGGCAAGTATCATAAACACCCGATCGAATTCACATTCTTATTTGAGGGATTTCGATTTGGGATTTCTATATCTGGACAGATTTCTAACTAAAGAGTAGCAACTTTGGGTTTCAATTAGGGATTTCTAGCTATAGAGGACATATTTTGTGCGTTTCACTGTTCTTGACATCGAGACGATATGTTCGAGATGAGAGTGTTCTTCGCTTCTGTCTCTGGAGTCTCAGGTTTCTAGTGTTTCTTTTGTTATTTTAATTGTTAATTTACTTATTTTAAAAGGTGATAGGAGCGATCCGATTTATGCAATTCATATTTAGCGGCGACTTTGCAATAGTCGCCACAATAAATATGGAGCCAAAAATTTTAATTATAGCGGGAGTGAAAATTTTATCTACTTTAGAGGCAACCCATAAATAGTCACTGCTAAATATATTCAAACTGTGGCGACTTTTAAAGTCGCTACTGATAATATACATTTTGTAGCAACTTATAGGGTTGCTGCTAAACATCGCCACTAATTATCCAATTTCTTGTAATGTTTATAAATGTGTAAATCTTGTTTTGCGAGAGAAGGATAAGACATATTAAGGGGATTTAATTCTTTTAAGAGTTTTTTTTCATTCCTTCAAAACGAGAGTCCTAATAGATTAAAAATTTAGGGTAAAATCCTAATAGGCAGATCTATTAGCAAGCAGGTCAGAACCACTATTGGTCACCCAACAGGATGTCAATTACTGTGTGGTGAAAGTTGTGGTGTGCAATTAGTTCCTAGTTCTGCTGAACTGTTAAAATAAAGATGCAGGCATGACCATATGTATTATTAAATCTTCACTTCTAGTGGGGAGCATTGGCGTAACTCATAAAGTTGTTGTATTGTATGTGACCAGGAGGTCTTGGGTTCAAATCATGGAAACAGCTTCTTGCAGAACCGTAGGATAAGGCTGTGTATAATAGGTCCTTGTGGTCCGGCCCTTCCCAAACGTCGCGCATAGCAGAAGCTTAGTGCACGGGCTACCTTTCCAAGCATAATAAAGTTTGGAAAAGTTTATATTTTATATTTATTAATTTGGTGTAAATATTATGTAAGGATAAGCAATTTTACCTTATCTACTCATCTATTGAGCTCCTTAGGGAGCTTATCCAAGACTTAAAGTAAAATTTAATTAATTCTCTCTACCAACATGATATAGCCAAGAAGAATAATTTCATGTTGTATTAAGGTAATATATCAACTTCTAAGTTTTCTTCTATTTTAAGTGAGCTTAAGGTAAACATATGAATGAGGTTTACATGTCAAAAACAAGTCATGAATAAGGTGGCAATTTTCAAGAAAGAATTAATCAGTGTTTATTACAATAAGAAACGACTAGGAAACTTAATTCTAAAGTTAAGCTGTTAAGGTATAGGAAAACAATTCTGACAAATGACAACCATCTATAAATAGGCAGAGATTAATTTCCAGTGCACTTCATCACCTGTGATCTGTTATACAATTCCCACAAGCAAAACAAAGTATTAATTCAGGAAAGCTTTATTGGTTGTTTGGATCCAAAATGGAATTTTGCCTCCTCACAATTATCTTAGTAATTGTTGGTCTCATTTTTCCTTTTGGTTCTTCCTTTGATCCTAACCCTTTTCAGGATTTCTGTATTGCAGTTAGTGATTCCAAGTCTGCAGGTAAATAACCGTTTAGCAAATCTCTTATATTCATATTGCTTTTGGATTTAATGATGTAGTATTTTATTATGCTTTCGAGATATTTTTAACATATTGTAGCAAATTACTTACTTTATTTCTCCACTTTTTATGAATAGTTATCCATAAAGATCTACGTTAATGTTTTAGATAGGGGATATTCGCCTTTTATGACAAACAACTCTCATAATATTGACTAGTATATGTTCGTACCCGAGTTCATTTGTTCTGTCTGCTTGAGTTTTCAAAGATAAACTGAACGCAGGCATTTGCCCGTTAGATGCCATAAATCGTATTTTAACATGACCTAAATTTCCCTTTATCCCGTGCTAGGCGAATACATGAATGTCTAGCACCCGACTTTGGGTAGCAGCGTGAGTCTTAGCACCACTTCCATCTTCAAACAGATGGCAATGGGTGGATCACAATTGACCACTTAGCAATCCAAATTAGGTCAGGGGAAGGAAAATTTCTATTCATTTCATTCATTTGGCGCCAGTAGTGAGCCGTGACTCTTTCCAATTATCAAATTCCGGATAGAGGTTGCCCAGCTTCTTTAGCAGAAAATCAACAAAATAATTGTTTCGTAAAATGTCCTGTAGTTATTAATTAGTTAGCTGACCTGATCATCTGTAAACATTCATTTACACAATTTAAACTATTTCCTTTTCTTTTTCTTTAAATTTTGGTATATAATAAAAAGACAAGAGGGGCTTGCTCTGATAGTAAGCAACCTCCACTTCCAACCGAGAGGTTGTGAGTTCGAGTCTTCCCAAGAGCAAAGGTGGGTAGTTCTTGGAGGGAAGGAAGCCGGGGGTCTATTTGGAAACAGCCTCTTTACCCCATGGTAGGGGTAAGGTCTACGTACATACTACCGTCCCCAGACCCCACTTAGTGGGATTATACTGGGTTGTACTCTTTTTTTGGTATATAATAAAACATAAAAACTTTGAATTTTTTTTTCTATTTTATTTTTGCAGTATTCGTGAATGGAAAATTTTGCAAAGATCCAAAACTCGCGACAGCAGATGATTTCTTTCTTCCAGGACTTAACGTTAGTGGAAATCCTTTACCAGGAATGAGATCAGCTGTAAATGTGGTAGATGTAAATAGACTTGGAGGACTTAACACTCTTGGTATTTCCATTCTTCGCGCTGATTTTTCACCGTTTGGCCTTATACCTCCGCACACACACCCTCGTGGTACTGAGATTATTGTTGTTTTAGAAGGTACTCTTTACGTTGGATTTTTGGCTCCTGATACTGTTAATCCATTCAAAACTCGGTCTTTTACCAAAATATTGAATCCAGGAGATGTATTTGTGTTTCCACAAGGACTTATTCACTTCCAGTATAATGTTGGACATACTAATGCAACTGTTTTTGGTGCTTTGAATAGTCAGAATCCTGGGCTTATTGTGGTTGCTAGTGAACTCTTTGGATCAAACCCACCTCTCGTTGAAGATGTTCTTTCCAAAGCATTCCAATTGGATAAGAAAATGGTGGAACAACTTCAAGGAGTATTCTCCTAGATCAAACAACAAGCAACCGGTGCACAAGGGCATCCTGCTTTTACGAATGATTCGAGAAAGGGTTCCGACCATGAAATAACGTCAAGAAAAAATTGTCTTAGAAAATAAGCAGTACATGCGAGTGTATTGAAAAGTGTGAGTTTATTGGTTGTTTTATGATATGTATTGTTGTCAATTTTGTGATGTTTGAGAGAATTCATACAGCTTTGGTTGATAGAGATAACTTAGAAAGGGAAGAAAAAAATGGTCAGGTGAGAACTGGAATAATGTCCTTGAATCTTGATGTTACTTGGTTACCATCCTTTGCCCTTGGCATTTGAGCTTTGAATATTGAAATCATAGTTAAATATTACTCTCTCCCATTTTGTTTGATGCATTTGTTAGGAATATAGATCGATTGGACGTTGGTAAACACAAATTTGAGAGAAAAACAACCTCTATTACTCACAAGAATAGATTACACGAGTATTTACAAAACTCATAAAAAAACTCTCAAAAAAACTCACAAACGAGGATCACTCTCTAGGATCACTCTTGTTCTCACTTTTCTTGGTAATAAACACTCTAATTCTGTGATGATTTACAATGAAGGCAAACACCTCTATTTATAGCAAAAATGGTGAGGGTTTTTTAAGGAAATTCCCGTGTGAATAAGGAAGCTTCCCATGGAGGCTATGGTTGGCTTGTTCAACCATTGTGGGCTGCCCGTGTGAATAATGAAGCTTCCCATGGAGGCTATGGTTGGCTTGTTCAACCATTGTGGGCTGCCTGTGTGAATAAGGAAGCTTCCCATGGAGGCTATGGTTGGCTTGTTCAAAGTTTGCTAGTTTGAACATCTAGAAGTACGGCTGAAAGTCATCAATTCCAGCTAGAAGTCATCAATTCTTCCCCTCCAGCCGTATCTGAAATAAACATCCCGGATATGTCTCTGCATAACTCTATCTTTTCTCGAGTCACTACCTTTGTTAACATATCAGCTGGATTCTCCTTCGTATGGATCTTCACTAGTCTCAATAGTTGTCGATACATCACCTCGCGTATCCAATGATAGCGAATATCATATGTTTTGTACGGGAATGGTACATGGAGTTCTTGCTCAAATCCAAAGCACTCTGACTGTCACAATGTACCTTGTACTCCTTTTGTTTGATTCCAAACTCTTGGAGATAACGCTTTAGCCACAACATCTCTTTTCCAGCTTCAGCGGCAACAATGTATTCTGCTTCGGTTGTGGATAAAGCAACACACTTCTGTAGCCTAGACTGCCATGAAACAGCTCCCCCTGCAAAAGTGTAAATGAATCCTGAAGTAGATTTTCTACTATCAAGATCTCTGGCCATATCTGCATCTGCATAGCCTTCCAAGATTGGATCAGCTCCCCCGTAACAAAGACATAATTGCATTGTACCCTTAAGATACCTAAGAATCAACTTTACTACCTCCTAATGCTCTTTCCCGGGGTTGGAGAAAAAATGACTCACCGTTCCCACTGCGTGAGCAATATCGGGCCTCGTACACACCATAGCATACATCAAACTTCCAACTGCTGAAGAATATGGTACTGACGACATCTTCCCAATCTCTTCCTTGGATTAGGGACATGAACTCTTGCTCAGCTTGAAACGGTTGGCTAATGGAATGCTAACTGGTTTGGCATTGTTCATATTGAACCGTGCAAGCACTCGTTCAATATACTTCTCCTGAGATAGCCATAATCTCTGGTTCTTCCTGTCTCGGGTGATCTGCATTCCCAATATTTGGTTAGCCGGTCCTAAGTCTTTCATGTCAAAAGACGTAGAGAGTTCCTTCTTCAGCTGGTTGATCTTCGTTGCGTCTTTCCCCACGATCAGAATATCTCATATAGTAGAAGAGCAACAAAATTCCCGTCTGAAAATTTCTGAATGTAAACACATTCATCTGTGGCAGTTTTCTTGTACCCTTGACTCACCATGCACGAGTCAAACTTCTTGTACCATTGTCTTGGTGCCTGCTTCAAATCGTACAAACTCTTCTTCAGCTTGCACACGAGGTTATCTCCTGAAACCTCAAAACCTTCGGGCTACTGCATATAGATTTCTTCTTTTAAATCTCCATGAAGAAACGTTGTCTTTACATCCATCTGTTCAAGCTCCAAGTTCATACTTGCGACCAATCCAAGTATGGTTGTGATTGAAGTCATCTTGACTACGGGTGAAAAAATCTCATCAAAGTCGATCCCCTTCTTCTGGTGGAATCCTTTGACTACCAACCATGCGTTGTATTTCACCACTTTTCCACTGCCATCTTTCTTCAGCTTGAACACCCATTTATTTTTCAGTGCCTTCTTCCCTTTTGGAAGTTCTACGATCTCATAAGTCTGATTTTTCTGCAGAGATTCCATCTCGTCCTGCATTGCGAGCAACCACTGTTCTTTGTTTTTATGAGATACTGCTTCATGGAAACTCTCTGGTTCTCTATCTTCGGTAAGTAGAAGATATTTGGATTCTGCATATCTTCTCGATGGAATCCGGCCTCGTTCAGATCTACGAACTTCTAGAATATGAGGAGATCCACCATCATCTGAGTCTTGTGATGGTTCTGGAACATCTGGCAGAGCGGGTTTTGGCTACCCCTGCTCAACACCGTCTTCTTCCTTATTGTTTTCTACTTCTGGAATATCTTCTGGCACCGTATCTTCATTTCTCATTAATGATTCTGCTGTTGCCTCTGGCACCTGAGGAGCAATATTTGGCTTCTGAGATATTGTGGGCTTTTCAATATCTTTTATTGTCTGGTTTTCATGGAACACTACGTCCCTACTTCTGATCACCTTTTTCTCCTTTGGATCCCATAATCTGTATCAAAATTCTTCATCTCCATAGCCTATGAATATGCATGGAGAGGTCCTTGCATCTAGCTTCTGCCTGAGCTCCTTGGATATGTGTGCGTACGCCAAACATCCAAGTATTCTCAAGTGAGAATATGATGGATCCTTTCCAGACCAAAGTTTCTCCGGAACTTCAAAATTCAATGGTACTGATGGAGATCGGTTGATAAAGTAACACGCGGCTCTGACTGCTTCTCCCCAGAATGGCTTTAGCAGCTTAGCCATACTGAGCATGCTCCGAACACGTTCCATGATTGTTCGGTTCATTCTTTCAGCTACACCGTTGTGTTGAGGGGTGTGTGGGACCGTCTTCTTATGTCGAATGCCGTGTGATCTGCAATAGGCATTGAACTGCCTGGAAGAGTATTCACCTCCATTGTCGGATCGAAGACACTTCAACTTCTTTCATGTCTCACGTTCTACCATGACATGGAACAGTTTGAAGTAATCAAACACCTGGTCCTTCGTCCGTAAGAAATACACCCAAACCTTTCGAGAAGCATCATCAATGAAAGTTAGAAAGTATCGATTGCCGCCGAGTGATTCAGCCTCTAAGGGACCGCAAACATCAGAGTATACCAGACTGAGTAACTCTGATCTTCTCGTTGAAGAGGAATTAAACGAGACTCTATGCTGCTTACCAAACAGATAATGATTGCAAGGATTTAGTACAGCATCCTTGTCCACATTGATAAACTCCTTTTTTATTAGGGTAGACAACCCTTTCTCACTCATGTGGCCGAGTCTTTGGTGCCATAAATTTTGAGAAGCCTCCTTTTTGCAACGTTGAGGCTTTCTGTGCATATCTTCACATGAGTCTTGTATAGCGTGCCACAAATATGTCATCGGGAGACTGTCATAGCGCCTCTTGATAACTTCCAAGTGCCTTTACTGAAGTGACTATCATAGCCCTGTTTGTCAAGAGCTATTCCTGATAATAGATTTAGCCGAAGATCTGGCACATGGAGGACATCCTTCAAAGTGATTATGCTCCCGGAACTTGTCTTTATCTGGACATCACCAATTCCGACAATCTCGGCGGAACTAGAATTTCCCATTTTCACAGCTCCAAAGTCACCGGTTTGTATGTTGTGAAGTATTCCTTGTATGGAGTCACGTGGTAGGATGTTGCAGTATCTACCACCTATTCCATGTCTTCTCGTGAGACTTGAAGGCATGTCTCATCTTGGGTTGAACAATAAGCTACATCACCAGAGATAGTAACTAACGTTTCTCCACTCTTGTTCTTCGGCAGCGAATTGCTCTGGCCTTGCTCCTCTTTCCATTTGTAGCAGTTCTTCTTCATATGTCCCTCTATTCCACAATGATTGCACTTATATGTTGGTTTTCTACCATCAGTGGACCTGCCCATGCTCTTGCTTCTGCCTCTCCATTTGCTTTTGCTACTCTTTTGTTGCCTCCCCTGGTTCTCTGTGAGAAAGGCATGGGTCTGATCTGTGCCCATCTCCTTTCTCCTTGCCTCTTCACTGAATAGGGCATCATTGACCATTGACATGGTAAGTTTTCCATTAGGGGCTGAGTTGCTGAGTGATACGACCAGCGTTTCCCAACTATCGGGAAGGGAACTGAGTAGTAACAACACCTGAACTTCATCGCTAAGTGGCATCTCTACAGACGACAACTGGTTGACAAGGTTTTGGAACTCACTGGTATGCTCGGCAACTGAAGTTTCATTTTTTAGCTTCCTGTCGACTAAGCGCTTCATCAATAGGGCCTTATTCCGAGCGGTCTTGGCCTGGTACATGTCTTCCAACTTCTTCCATAGGGTATATGCGTCTGTTTCTTGTGCAACATGGTGGAAGACACTATGATCAATCCATTGACGGATTTGACCAATTATTTTTTATTTGATTTCTTCCACTCTAACTCCTTGGCGGGATCAGGATTTTTACCCATCAATTCTATGGGATCAAACAAATCTTTACAGCTTAGGAGATCTCCATCCGAGGTCTCCATGGCGTGTAATTTGTGGCAGTAAGCGTAATCATGGCTCCGAAAGATGATGTTGACTCTTCTGTGGACATTATCATCTTACAAAATAACTTTTCAACACGATCAGGGTTGAATCTTTAAACACGGAGTTCACTGTTGCGTCCGGAACGGTCGAAAATGGTGGAATTGACACTTCGTGGCTGAAATTCCACTATAGGGGCAAACTGTAATTTTTGAGAGTTGAGGGACCAATCTGCAATTTCAGAGAGTTGACTGGTTCGCTATAGTTGACCGGTCGTATTCTCCGGCAAAATTTCCGGCGACGGTTGTCTTCTCCGGCGATTTCCCGGCGAACCTCTGCCAAAGTTGACCAAACTTTGACCGCGATTTCTGGGCTCCTTTGAACTCCGATTAGGTCGCTGTTTGGTGCGTTGGACTCCGTTCGACGAGACGAATCCAATGGTGCCGTCAAAATTGGATTTCGAGCAAAGCTCCGAAAAACCCAAATTTGGCCCGTCACATAAAAAACTCGACCAACGCCTCTAACCTGCTCTGATACCACTTGTTAAGGTATGTGGATCGATTGGGCATTGGTAAAGACAAATTTGAGAGAAAAAAAACCTCTATTACTCACAAGAATAGATTACACGAGTATTTACAAAACTCATAAAAACTCTCAAAAAAACTCACAAACGAGGATCACTCTCTAGGATCACTCTTGTTCTCACTCTTCTTGGTGATGAACACTCTAATTTTGTGATGATTTACAATGAAGGCAAGCACCTCTATTTATAGCAAAAAATGGTGAGGGTTTTTTGTGAAAATTTCCGGGAAGCTTCCCATGGAGGCTATGGTTGGCTTGTTCAACCATTGTGGGATGAAGGCTATGGTTGGCTTGTTCAGCCATTGCGGGCTGCCCGTGTGAATAAGGAAGCTTCCCGTGGAGCCTATGGTTGGCTTGTTCAAAGTTTGCTAGTTTGAACATCTAGAAGTACGGCTGCAAGTCATCAATTCCGGCTGGAAGTCATCAGCATTTGGCCACGGATTCAGATATGGATCTTTAATTTTTTGAAATAAATATACTTAATTAAAAACAACATCAAAAGTACTATAAGTCACAATAATTAATACTTCATTTTTAATATTCAAAAGGCATATACTAAAATAATAGTCAAAGAAAAGGTGGTGTTCCTCTTGCAATTCGAAATGCATCAAACAAATAGGGACGAAAGAAGTACTAGATTTGTTACGCGTTTCAGAGTTACTCGCTTCGAATGCAATTCTATATAATTTAAAATGGAGAAATCTTTTCAAATAATTTGTACAAACTACTCTTATGATATAAGTTGTGACACTAGATAATTATTTCCTACGTTCCGGTTTATTTGAATCTACCTTCTTTTTTGGGGTTGGTTTAAAAAATAATCTCTTTTTAAATTTGAAAATAATTTAAACTTAAACCCTCAATTCTATCTTTAATGAGAAACTTTAATAACAATACAAATATTCTGACATGTTTAAAGTTTCAAAATAATTACAGTCACACAAATGTTATTTCTTGCTTAAACTTCGTATATAATCAAATAAATTAACATAAATTGAAATGGATGCGAGTATTCAATCTCTAGTCGGGACCCTGTAAGAAGGATCCACCATTTTCAAAATGAATAAGTTGCCAAGATCACCTCTTGATACTCTCAATTCTTCATCTAAGTATGTAATTTCAAGCTCACCTCGAGCTCTACCTGGAGCTTTAACAGGTATTATCCCACCAATCTTGAAATAATCAAACTTTACTGCCACTTTACTTGAATTCAATGGAGTCAAATCTGCAGTAACTTGGTTGAAAAATGGCAAACCTTCCATATTCTGAGCTCGAAGTGTATCTCCATTTATTGCTTGGTAGTTTACTCTAGATCTCAAAATCTTGGGTCTTTGTGTTTGTAAAATTGACTTGGATGTTGTGTATATAAGTTCCCATTTTCCATTTAGAAGATTTGACTTGAGAGGCTCCTTTGTTGGGTTGCAAGCTTCAAGTTTGCGAGCAATCTAATCAAACAATATTGTTAAGGCAAAAACTGATGGACTATTAGCAGACACATCATTATGTGCACAATTTCAACAACAACCCAGTATAATCTCATTTAGTGGTGACTGGGGAGGATAGTGTGTACGCAGACCTTACCCCTACCCTAGGGTAGAGAGTATATTTCCAAATAGACCCTCGGCATCCTTCCCTCCAAGAACTTCCCACCTTGCTCTTGGGGAGACTCGAACTCACAACCTCTCAGTTGGAAGTGTGGGTTGCTTACCATCAGAGTAACCCCTCTTGTCTAAATGTGCACAATTTCAATTCTTGCTAATATAACCATGTATGTACTCCTTCCGTCCTAATTTATGTGAACGCATTTGACCGTAAAATAAAAACAAAAAAAACTTTTCAAACTTATGATTTAAAACAAATCATAAAACTTTGTGTGGTTAAAAGTTATTTCATTAGGGGTAAAAAAGAAATTTAAAGTCAGAATTGTTACTAAATATATTAAAAAAATTACCATTTTTGGGATTGATTAAAAAGGTGTTTCACTTACAGACATTGAGCAAATCTTAAACATATATCAAGAAAACATGGTAACTACAATCAGCTCATGGCACAGAATAATTATCTTTGCAATAACAAGCTAAGTGAGTGGAAAACGTTTTTGTTATAGTACTATAATTGTACTAATTTATATGCCCCTATCAAGAGTCAATTTGACTAATTTTTAAAGTTAAATTAGATTAGTTCAACTCAGTATTTAAAATTAAAATTTAAATATACAAAACTATACGAAAAGCATTATACATTGCAATTCTTCATATCAATATGATTAAAAAGATACATATTAAAATGTTAGGTCAAATTTTCACATAGTTTGAATCTTGAGGATCCAAAAATGTCACATAAATTAAAACGAAGGGAGTAGTAACTAAGCAAACCTGATCAATTATTTGCTGGTCTTCAGGAGTGGCTTCAGCGCCACGATCAAGAGGTGCAATAGCCTCAAGAAGCTCTTGTTTAATGGGGGTAGGGTCTTTGGTCTTGTTGAAGAAAGCAGGGAAGAAAGAAACATTTGTCCGCCATTTTTTATTTTGAGGACAAGTAATGGTTGGAAAAGGGGTGAAACTAGGAGTATTTTGGAAAGAAAAAGAGGCGGAATGAGAGAAGTGGTAAAGTTTGGGAATAGAATGTGTGGAGGTTGAGGAAACATGAACTGGTTGAGGGGATAGTAGTGAGGATAAGGCCATAGGAAGTTGTGCAAATGAGTATCTACTTAGCTCATGTATTTAAGTATTTGCCCTTGTCGGACGATTGGATTTGTGGCTATAGGATTTTCAGGTTAAATCTTTCATTTGTCCTACATTTTAAGGATAATTTCTTTTTGCGACCATTTCATTGAAATTGTAGGATTAACCCTTCCCAAATAGAAACGAATTTAAAATTTTAACCTTATAAATTCCTAGAATGATTTCAAATTAATTTATATTTATATATTATTAAAAGAAAAGGAAAAAATATTCTTCTTAAGCCAAGTGGCAATCTAAAAATTACAACATGGCATAATTAGTTATTTCGTTTATTATTAGTTATTAGTTATTATTTTTAAATTTAAATATATATAAAAAACCAAAATAAAAAAAATAAAAAATTACCATATATATATATATATATATATATAATAATTGGTTACTTTATTTGGATTACTAAATATAGATATCTTATAATTAAATATAAAAATAAAAAATAAATATATAAAAAACTACCCATTCAAATTGGGTAGGAGTAGTTTCATGTAGGATTTTATAAATTATTTTAAAATAAAAGGCTAAAAAATAGCTATAAAAATCTATCTATATATTATTAAAAGGATAGGAAAAAGCTCACCACTTAAGCTAAGTGGCAACCTAAAAAATGCCACATGGCATAATTAGTTATCAGTTATTAATTTAAATTTAAATATATATAAAAAATGAAAATAATAAAATAAAATAAAAAATTACCATATATATACATATATAATAGTTGGCTACTTTATTAGGAATAATAAATATAGATATCTTATAATTAAATATAAAAAATAAAAAATTAACTACACATTCAAATTGGGTGGGAGTACTTTCAAGTTGAATTATTAAAATTATTTTAAAATAAAAGCAAAAAAATAGCTATAAAAAATGAAAAAAAAAAGAGAAAAACTACACATTTAAATCGGAAAGTAGTTTCAAGCTGGAGTTTTAAAATAATTTTAAAATAAAATTAATGAATTAATAATTAAAATTTGGGAGTAGTTTTAAATTGGATTTTTAAAAATTATTTTAAAATAAAGAAATTTAAAAACTTTCAGAGAAAAATGTTAAATAAAGTAATATGCTGATAAATATTTGTATTAAAAATTTAATATATATATATATATATATATATATATATATATATATATATATATATATATATGTTATTAAAAGGAGAAGAAAAATCTCTCTTCTTAAACCAAGTGGCAACCTAAAAATAAAAATCTATCTATATATTATCAAAAGGAGAGGAAAAAGCCCTCTCATTAAGTCAAGCGGCAACCAAAAATATGCCACGGGGCATAATTAGTTATTTAATTAATAATTAGCTATAAGTTATTATTTTTGAATTTAAATATATATAAAAAATGAATATAATAAAGTAAAATAAAAAGTTACCATATATATACATATATATTAATTGGTTACTTTATTTGGACTAATAGATATAGATATCTTATAATTAAATATAAAAATAACTACCCATTCAAATAGGATGGGAGTAGTTTCAAGTTGAATTTTTAAAATTATTTTAAAATAATAGGCAAAAAAATAGCTATAAAAATGAAAAAAGAGAAGAACTACGCATTGAAATCGGGAAGTAGTTTCAAGTTGGAGTTTTAAAATAATTTAAAAGTAAAAATAAAATTAAAAAAATAATAAATTACCGATTCAAATTTGGGAGTAGTTTCAAATTGGAGTTTTAAAAATTATATTAAAATAAAGAAATTTAAAAACTTTCAGAGAAAAATATTAAATAATGTAATATGCAAATAAATATTTGTATTAAAACTGTAATCTATATGTTATTAAAAGAAGAGGAATAAGCCTTCTCCTTAAGCCAAGTGGCAACCTAAAAATGCCACATGGCATAATTAGTTATTTAGTTTATAATTAGTTAGTTGTTTTTTAATTTAAATATATATAAAAATCAAAAATAATAAAATAAAATAAAAACTACCATATATATACATATATATATATATATATATATATATATATAGGTTATTTATTTGAATTAATAAATATAGATATCTTACAATTAAATATAAAAAATAAAAAATAACTATCCATTCAAATTGGGTGGGAGTAATTTCAAGATAGATATTTTAAATTATTTTAAAATAAAAGTCAAAAAATAGCTATAAGAATCTATCTATATATTATTAAAAGGAGAGAAAAAAACCATCTCCTTAAGCCAAGTGGCAACCTAAAAAAATGTCACATGGTATAATTAGTTATTTAGTTTATAATTAGTTATTAGTTATTATTTTTAAATTTAAATATATATAAAAACGAAAATAAAAAAATAAAAAAAATTACTATATATATACATATATATTAATTCGTTACTTTATTTGGATTAATAAATATAGATATCTTATAATTAAATATAAAAAACAAAAAATAAATATATATAAAAAATAACTACCCATTCAAATTGAGTGAGAGTAGTTTTAAGTTGCATTTTTTAAATTATTTTAAAATTAAAAGAAAAAATTAGCTATAAAAAATGAAAAAGAGAAGAACTATGCATTCAAATCGGGAAGTAGTTTCAAGTTGGAGTCTAAAAATAATTTTAAAATAAAAATAAAATTAAAAAATAATGAATTACCAATTAATATTTGGAAGTAGTTTCAAAATTGGAGTTTTAAAAATTATTTTAAAACAAAAAATGAAATTAAAAAATTAAAATATCTTCAAAGAAAAATATTAAAATAAGTAATATGCTAATAAATATTTCTATTAAAAATATAATCTATATATTCTTTTTTTAATAAACAGATTTCTATTTCATTCCGTCAATAAAGTATACGTACAAACATAGATGCTGACCATCTATTCTCATATGCTATACAATCACTACACTATTACCACTCTAAAAAAACAAATCACTCTTTGATAATACGTGTGACATAATCTATCTCAAGAGAAGGTCTATCTCAATAGAAGTCTAGGGGAAATAGTTTAAACTTTATAGGACAGCCCTCCATTTATGACTTGAAGCCCCTCTAGAGTGGAGATGGACTACAATTTCCTTACAGACAGTATCTCTCATCAACTTGCCTCCCTGAAATCTCATTTTATTCCGCTCCCTCCATATCGTTGTCACCATGATCCCAAAGAGACAAGCTGTGATTTCTGCTAAACCATTTCTACTATTTGCCAGCTTACTAACCCAGTCACATTCCTCCTTCCAGTCTGCAATGGAGCGCTTATAGCCCAACCATCTAAGGAGTCGATTCCAGATTTCTTTGGTCTTCAAGCAATCAAAGAAAAGATGCTCAAAGGTTTCTCGATGCAAACCACAGAAAATACAGTCTTGTGGAATCAAAATATTTAACACCTAAAGTCTATCCACAGTTGCAAGTCTCCTGTGTAGAGCCAACCATAGTATAAATTTGTATCTGGGGTGTAGTTGAGGCTGCAATATGATGGACTTCTAGTGAACTTTGTTGTACTGAGGGAGAAGTTGTCTATATAGCTTCTTGATGCTAAAAGACTCACCCTGCTGAACCTGCCTCAATCCGTTGTCCAGATTACCATTGAGTGTTGCAATGCCTTTTATCAACTCTCTCGACTCAAAAATTTTCCTTATTCCCCAAGCCGCAGCCCCAGGCACTAGCATGTCTTCAAAACAGCAGTTCTTAATGTTGAAGGTATGCACCCATTTTATCCACACGCTATCCTTGTTCTTAGTTAGTGCCCATAGATGCTTAACAACAGCAGCCTTATTCTATTTAGATAGGTCCAATACATTCAGTCCTCATGCACTGTATGGCATACATAGAGTATCCCAGGCAATCAGAGCCTTCCTTGAAACTGTGGCTGAACCTGTCCAAAGATATGATATGCAGATAGCTTCTGTCATTTTCAAAATTTTTTTAGGTAGTAGGAAAATCTGGGCCATTAAGCTTGAATACCAAACAGAACTGATTTAATCAGTTGAAGTCGACCAGCATAGGAAAGTAGCCTTGATGGCCACCAGCTTATTTTCTATGTGATTTTCTCCACCAGTGGCCAACATTGAGCAATGAACAGCTTCTTTGAATCCAAAGGCATCTCCAAATATTTGAAAGGGAGCCTGCCTTCAAAATATCCTAACAACTGTAAAATCTCATGTTTCTGCCAATTGGTTACCCCTGCTAAGTACACAGCACTTTTATCAATATTTGCTTGAAGACCAGAGACCTTAGAGAATTCCTGGAGAGTCTGTTTCAGTAAGCTGACAGACTGAACATCTGCCTTACAGAACAAAAGAAGATCATCCGCGAAGCAAACATGTGCTACACCCAACCTCTGGCATCTCTGATGGAATTTGAACTCTTTCCTCATCATCATTTGCACAAATTGTATATGTAGATACTCCATAGCCAGAACAAAGAGGTATGGAGACATCGGGTCGCCTTGCCGTAAACCACTTTTCCCTTTAAATGGTGCAGTAAGGCCACCATTGAAGTAGAGAGAATAGGTAACAGAGGATATACATTCCATAACCCACCCAATAAATTTATGAGGGAAGCCCAGATCCTGCCACAGACTCTTAAGGAAAACCCATTCTACTGAGTCGTAAGCCTTCTTTAAATCCACCTTAAGCACACACCTAGGAGAAATGCCCTTCCTGGAATAGATTTGAACAGTTCTTGTGTGAATAAGATGTTATCAATAATACTATGACCCTCAATGAATGCTGACTGTGATCTACCCACCAGGTGGTCAATAACCACTTTCAGTCTAGCTGTAATAATCTTTGTGATAATCTTGTACAGAGTTGTACAGCAGACAATGGGTCTGTAGTCCTTCACTTTGGTTGGATTCTGTACTTTAGGAATTAGAGTTTATGCAGTGCTGCGAACTCCAGTATGTAACTTCCCAGTAGTAAAGAATTCTCTCACAGCTCACAAATGTCTTCTCCCACTACATGCCACTGCTGTATAAAAAATTCAAATGAGAAGCCATCCAACTCTGGTGCCTTGTCATGAGACATATCTTTTATTGCCTTTAGTATTTCCTCCCGTGTGACTGGCTGCACTAGGTCATCCTTCTGTTGCAAATTGAGACAAGGGCCCTAGTGAATTATTTCAGTGTTTGGACATTGGCTTATGCTATTGTTTCCCCCCAGTGATCTCTTGAAGCAAGTAACAAACTCTTCTTCCACCTTCCTGGGATCAGATAATTTAACTCCCTCTTCAGTATATATAGAGTTGATATTGTTAAAGTTTGTCCTCATCTTTAGTTGAGCATGAAAATATTTTGTGTTGGAATCTCCACAGGCAATCCAGTGAGCTCTAGATTTCTGTTGTAAGATCTGCTCCTCTATATTGCTCCACTTCTCCACCTCCATAAGTAGCAGCCTCTCCTGGTCAATCAGCCTTTGATCCATACAATTGGATTGCAACTGATTCTGTATGGTTTCCAACTTTTGCCTTGCCTCACTGAGATGCATCATATACTTTGCCATATAAGTATTCAGCTCCTTTAAGCCTTCAATTTATTCCATACTGTATGCAGCCTCCCTCCCTGCTGGTGCTGGTTCCATACCCTCTCCACAATTCCAAGGAATTCAGCATGGTCCATGACAGATGTATACAGTTTGAATGGCTTAGGATGAATGTTCCTTCTCTGTTCCTCAGTGTTACACAGTAAAAGGATAGGGGAATGATCTGAAACTCCCGGGATCAACACATCAGCTTCAATGTGACTGTATTCCTGCATCCAGTTCACATTCCCAAAGGCCCAATCAATTCTGCTATATACTCTTGTCTCTGGTTTTTGCTTATTGCACCATGTATAAAAACAGCCCAAACTCTTCAACTGAGTGAGTTGAAGAGCAATGACAGTGTCTTGAAAACCTTGAATCTCCTGCTGCATAACTGGAGTACCTATTCTGTCAGTGTGGAGTACATAATTGAAGTCTCCACCGAGAAGCCAGCTACCCTGAATAGTAGAACCTAAGATCAACAATTTGGCCCAAAGTTGCTGTCTCTTGCTCAATTCATTATTTGCATACACGACTGTTAACAGTGTTCTGAAATTTGTACCTCTTTCTTTAACCTCAAAGTGAATAAATTGTTCATCAATCTTCAATACCTGCAGCTCAACTTTTGAATTCCACAGTATCCAGATTCTCCCATTGGGATGCTCACTGTAGTTACCAGTATGTCTCCAATCATTTCCCAGTTTTGTAACAATCTGTTCCACCTTTGCTTCCTTCACTCTAGGTTCTATACATCCCATACAATCTACTTTATGCTTTTTCAGAAAGAGTCTCAGCTCCTTCTGTTTATAGGCCTTATTTAGACCCCTAATGTTCCATGTGCTGACTATCATGATGTGGTGAAGCTGGATGGGCCAGCGTCCCCTAGATCATCACCTATCTGTAGCAAGGACAAACTGTTAGTTGTGTTCAAAGAGGATCCATCACATTGTTGTACATTCTTTCCTTTTGCCAACCCTCTGTCAATCACCCTACTTCCAGCATTGTCAGTCTGCTTACACTCCTCCACTTTCCTATCATTTTGAACCACCACATTATCTTTCTTTGGTTTTGGCATCCATTTCCACGTCTCGCTTTGCACTTGCTCCTTTACCCCTGCTGCCTTGTAGTGGTTATGTGCTACCTCTTCATTACCCTGCTTCTTTTTATACCAGCATTCTTCAGTGTTATACCAGCATTCATTGGTATCAAATCTGAAAATATAATAACCTTCTTCATGATGCAGCATTTGAGGTTTTGGAACAAAATCCCAAACATTTGTAATGAAATTGTCCATAACTCGCTCATATGGGTCTTCTCCTAGCACAAACCCAACCAATGCATTGCTCCAGTAGGTCTCCTGTTCCTTCGTATCCTCGTCTTCAATTTGAACCACAAAAGTACCATCGCGCATAGCAGGTGGTACATAGCGTAGAGATTTCCCTTTTTGAGGGCTTCAATTCTGTTGCATGGTGTCCTTTTTACCATTTTCTGCCATAGGAGCATCAATGGTCTGACCAATCTGAACTTGCTTTGCTTGTGCAGAAAATTGGAGCCGTCGATGAAAATGTTGTGTATCGACACTTTCCATCCCCAGCATTTCACCCTCGCCTTCGGCAATTTCCTCACTGATAGGTTGGAATTTCAACAGTAGAAAACCGCCAAACGTAACTAGTATCCTCTGTTGGACACCATTTCCGGCATTATCTGCATCCCTAAGTTTCCAGTTCTACTAGGGTTGTGAAAGATTGTCGGGGCCGAACCAATTCCGATTAACCACTGAGTAAGCTTATTCACATCAGGTGTTTCTATTCTCTCCACCTCCAGTATCGCTTTTGTCACCGGTTGCTTCTTCCGTCCTCTCGCCATGGCTGGAGGCGCAGGTTAGCGTCCATGCTTATCCTGTGCCGAGAGTGTTTATTTCATTCTTAGAGAAGAATTTAATAGCTAATAATTTCAGTCTCTATATGTTATTAAAAGCAGAGGAAAAATCCATATCCTTAAGTCAAGTGGCAACCTAAAATAATGCCACATGGCATTATTGGTTATTTAGTTTATAATTAGTTATTATATATATATATATATATATATATATATATATATATATATATATATATATATATATATATATATATATATATATATATATATATATATATATATTAATTGTTTACCTTATTTGGATTAATAAATATAGATATCTGATAATTAAATATAAAAATAAAAAATAAATATATAAAAAAATAACTGGCCATTCAAATTTGGTGGGAGTGTTTCAAGTTGGAGTATAAATTATTTTAAAATAAAAGGTAAAAAATTAGTTATAAAAATCTATATATTATTAAAAGGAGAGGAAAAGGCCCTCTCCTTAAGCAAAGTGGCAACCTAAAAAACTACAACATCGCATAATTAGTTATTTAGTATATAATTAGTTATTAGTTATTATTTTTTAGTTTAAATTAAAATAAAATAAAAAATAATAAAATAAAATAAAAATTACTATATATATATATATATATATATATATATATATATTAATTGGTTACTTTATTTGGATTAATAAATATAGAGATCTTATAATTAAATATAAAAAATGAAATATAAACATATAAAAAAAATAACTAGCCATTCAAAATGGGTGGGAGTAGTTTCTAGTTATATTTTTTAAATTATTTTAAAATAAAAGTCATAAAAATAGCTGTAAAAAATGAATAAAGAGAATAACTATGCATTCAAATCGGGAAGTGGTTTCAAGTTGGAGTGTTAATCGGGACGTAGTTTAAATATATATAAAAAATAAAAATAATAAAATAAAATAAAAACTAATATATATATATACATACACATATATATATATATATATACATACACATATATATATATATATATATATATATATATATATATATATATATATATATATATATATATATATATATATACATACATACATACATATATATGTATATATATATATATATATATGTATATATATATATATATATATATATATATATTGGTTACTGTGTTTGAATTAATAAATATAGATATCGTATTGTCACACCTTTTTAACATCTACAACCCGGCGAAGGGCGTAGAAAGGGAGTTTTTTCAATTAAAGAACAATCGAAATGGAATTTATTTATTTTAGAGATTTTCCAGTCGCCACTTGGGATAATTAATGGTGTCCCAGGTTACCGGTTTAAATCCCGAATCGAGGAAGATTTGACTCTGTATATAATTCGCGAGCCAGAAATCCGAGTAAAGAATTCTATTTACTTGAGAAAAGGTGTTAGGCACTCCTGAGTTCCGTGGTTCCAGCATGGTCGCTTAACTGTTATGTTCGGCTTAATTATCTTATTTTAATACATTTTTGTATATATGTGTGAATTTAACTTTAACCGCTTTTATTTATTTTTTAAAAGAAAATTGCAACATCATCAAAACACGTCTCGAACCACCTCACATAAATGCATCCGTGATTTTTGACATATCTTAACATCGTTGAGATTTGGATTTGGGTCACATAAATGCGCACCTAAATTTAAGAAAGTAAAATTATTAAATAACGTGCCTAAAAGCAACTAAGACGTTGTTAATTTTGCGAGGTCCATGAAAATTAGCTAAATGGAACGCGTCTAGTTCTAAGTATTTTAAAGAAATAAATAAAGAGGGTCACGTGGTTTGTGAATTTTTTTTATCGCGGCGCACCTCAATTTATTTTCAAAAGACCTCCTAAAGAGAGACTATTATTATCTATCAGGATTGTCTCTAATCAAAAACTTAACCAATGCGCATTACTAACTGTTATTAAAAGGATTTTTGAGAACATGGGCCTCACGATCAAGTCCAAACCCAAACAAAAAGATCTTCATTATTGAAAAACCACTTTAATTCAAGTTTGCTACTTAACCTGAAAGGCCCAAGCCTATAATTCAATTTTTAGTATCATCAAATCCAATAACTTTAGTAAGGAAAGTAGAACTTTCAACAGGTTGGGCCTCAAAGCAGCCCGCGGGAAGGAAATATCATTTCTGCTTTGTTCAATCAAGTTGTTCAAAGTTTGGGCCTCAATCACAAGCTCAATTTGGAGGCAATATAGAAGCTAGGACTCAAAATCCAAGCCTTGTGCAGTCCACAGCCCAATGAAAGGAGCCAATTCAAAAAGGGATTGATAATGCATGAGCTTCTTATTATTTAATTAAGGCAACGTTAGACCTAGTCTAAAAGGCCTCAAATTTCTTTCCAGCCAATTGTTAAGCTTTGGCCCAAAATCATAACCCAAATTAAATGTTGATTTTAAATTAGGTCTTGTAACACTGATCCTGAATCGAAATTAAAATTAACAGTTTATAAGCCAAAAGACCGTTCAAACTCGTCCTATCAGAAACCTGCTTTGTTTAGTTCAACTTTCACGCTTGTACACTGCTTTTGTTTAAACTAATGGATTACTATAACAATCTGTGAAACTTAACGACAGAACTAAGGTGATTAACGTTTTAACTAAATAAAATGCATATATTTCGAACCCAGGGATCTCGAGACTATACACATGGAACTAATTACTGCACTACTAACGCTTTCAAACATCTAACAAGCATGAGTTAACACTAAACTACTACAATTACAGTAAACCAGAGATACTACCAGAATTATCGTGAATGAGTAAAATGAGGTATAATTCAACAGTCCATGTTAATTACATTGAAGATTTAGCTAGGTCATAAAGCTACTTGAAATACAATAATTCATTAAAAGAAAAATCAACAGAGAAAACATGCATCACTTTCCATTTCATTTATAAACTTGAGAGCTACATCAAGGTGGATTCAGGATGTGTACCAGGTACAACAAATAAACAAGGAAAATATGAGGTTAAGAGGGATTGAACAGTAGAGATCTAGCAACAGTAGTTCACAGCAATCAAAACCCAAGGAAATCGACTCAAGACCCAAAGAAGGAAGCAAACAATTCAAGCACAAATAGACTCTCAATCCAACAATCACAGTTCGACCCAAAAAAATCAGAATACTTAAGCACCTTCTTATTCAAGCCATTTTCAACTTCAATTGCTCAAGACTAACTCAGGATCCCTATCACAAGAACTCCCAAAGACTTTTTAATATAACAGTGATTTTATATGTATTTTTAGCCGTCTAATTTTTCTTCTCTCCCGTTTTTTAGCTCTCTCCTTCTTCTTATATAGGCCAAACCACAGTGCAACCCTCAGATTTTGGTTTTTTTCTATGGTCCCTCTTTTAATTTCCATTTAGCTTAGGTGTCCTCTGACTATTGACTTGTTACCCAAGTTAAACTTATTAAAAGTCTGAAATTCATATAGAAACCTTCACTAGAAACTTCCAAATCAGTTACACTAATATTCCTTGCTCTGAACTTCCTAAGTTACCCCTGAAGTGCCTTGTTTTTACCTCTTTCACTACCCTGAATTGCCCTTTGATTTTAGACTAGTAAATATATTCTGGTGCCCTGTTCAGGTTTAAATCGTGATAAGTCCAAACGAATCCAATTATGAAAGAAAAATAAATGGAAAACAAATCAGCACAATAAATTATACATGCAACATTCAAACCAAAATTCGACCACAAGATATGTTAAGCTAATTAAAGTAAATAGTCTAAAAACAGATTTTTGCCAAATGATACACTCGACTATCATGCACAAAATCTAATTCAACCTAGGAACCAATCATGAAATCTAACTCAGCAAAAAGACTAAAACTAATTGAACTCAGGGATGCAATTCAAATAATAGACTAAAACAAATTCGATTAACACAAGCTAAACCTAATTTGAATTCAGGTAACAAACAAATGCCGAAATCGACAGATGAGATTCAATGACTTAATCCTAACTCTAAAATAAAACTAAGCTAACAGAAAATATGACGAAGAGGGAAATTCAAAAAAGAAAAGCCTAGGAGACTTAGCTTAAATCTGAATCAGATTTCTTTCAATTTCTTTTCAATTTCTTTCATTTTTTCAACTTTCTTTTTAATTTCTTTTAATTTTAAAACTAAACATACTAATTACTAAAGTTGAGTTAACTAAAATAAACTAATTAGACTCAAAATGATAATTCACACAATTATTTAAAACAAATTAGCATAAAACTACTCAAATATCAAGACTAAAATTAAGAGTGCAATTACACTATATTTTGGTGATTTTCATTTTTATAAAACAATTGACTTTCTAATTAATCCTAAAATTCAAAGTTGAATCCTAAATGCAATGTGGTGTATTTGTTTTTGGTTTTTGTCACGATTTAAATGCACAGGAATGCAAACAATTAGCAGAAAATGCCACGAAAATCCACAATTGCAAACAAACAAAAGAAATTATTTTATTTTGAATTTATGGGAGTAATTCATATAAGGCAAAAATCACATGTTCACACTTATAATTAAATATAATTAAAAAAAATAAATAAATATATAAAATAATAACTACCCATTCAAATTGGGCGGGAGTAGTTTCAAGTTGGAGTTTATAAATTATCTTAAAATAAAAAAGAAAAAAAATTAGCTATAAAAATGAAAGAAAGAGAACAAAAACTACCCATTCAAATCGGGATGTAGTTTCAAGTTGGAGTTTTAAAATAAAAAATGAAATTAAAAAAATAATAAACTACTTATTCAAATTGGGATTAGTTTCAAGTTGGAGTTTTAGAATTATTTTAAAATAAGTAAAACAAAAATAAAGGCATAAAAAACTTTCAGAGAAAAATATTTAATAAATTATTACGCTAATAAAACTTTTTTATTAAGCAATGTAATAATATTAAATATTAGATGATATAATAAAGAAAAACACATAACAAAAAAGTTATTCAATGCGTTCTCTATATAAGTCCCGCCAGTTTAACAGAGATTTTGTCTATTAAAATTTAGATAATATTAGTCGGAACGATAAAATAAAATTTAATATATAAAATAATTCAACAGTAATAAATTATAAATCTTCTCATATATGACAAAAAGAAAGTGAATATTAAATATTGGTTAATATAATAAAAAAAATATATAATAAAAAAGTTATTCACTAACTATATAAGTACCTTTGATTTAATAGAGATTTCATTATTGGATATATCGTATTGACAAGTAAGATGACAATTGAATTTTATTAAAGCAATACAATCTAATATGATCAAACAAGTTCAATTATAATTTAATTAAATTAATATTTTTTAATACTGACCGTGTATCCCGCAGATACGATTACTAGTATACATAATGGAAAAGGTCATATATGTCAGTGAACTATTTGAATTAGGACAAATATGCCCTTCATAAATATTTTGGCACAGATATACCCAATTCATCCAATACTTGCTCATTTATGCCATTAGTTTAACAGAACCATTATTTTATCTTTCTTAAATAATTAAGGTAAAATACATAAGTAGCCACCTGAATTTTACACCGAATCGATGTTACACACTTTCTGAGGACAAATATTAATTTACACATGCAACCTTTTAAAATTGTATCTAGCACACACTACTTTTTTCTTGACCAATTTCTCAGAATATGTGTAGTGGCATGCACCAATAACATCATGAAACGTGCAAATAATTTTTTAAAATAAAAAAAATACTTAAATTTCTGTTGACCAATTTCTCTTTCATAGTCTCTTTCTCTTCCAGAAAAAACCAGAGGCACCACACCATACTTCAATTCTTCTCTTTATATCAAGACCAACTTTCTTCATCATCTTTATTCTTATTTACCACTATTTCTCTTTACTTTAAAATTTTATTATCATTTTTTCGTTTCTAGGTTTTGTTTGCTATAGAAATACCATTTTTACTGATGGATATTGCCGCTGTAACAGTGGCCGGAAAATAGAGGTAGCCGTCATTTGCAATTTTAACAAAATGAGACCAGATCTGAACGAAGAACCACCAACTTGTCGGAAAGATATGAGGGCCCTCGGAAAAAATTAATCTCGTCGGCCATGAACTGACAGTGACAGTAACGACCTAGCAATAGAGGTATCGGCGTTGCTTGAGGTCACCGACGTCATTATGAGTTATGATCGAGATCTATTTAAAGGAGATAAAGGGGGAAGGAGATAGGGGGCGTGCAAAAAAAATGGTGTTGTGGTTGTCGCCGGATGCCAAAGACGGCAGGGCTTTGAGCTTGACTTGGAAGCGTTTGAAAAGCCTGCCAAGTCTGACAGGGGAGCAAATACATCCCAACTTTGAACAGAAACATCCTTGAGCGTCTAAAGTTATTTTTCGAGATGCATGATGAAAGGCTTTTTATGAAGAAATTTAATCCTACCACCACCACATGACATATAGGACGAACCTGCAACATAGCTTGTGAAAGTAGTAGGGCGCGGGAGGGGGTGTTTGGCAGTGACTCCTCAATTGATAAAAGTATAACTTCCATATAAATGAAATTGGGTGGGGATCTCTTACAGAAATGATAATCAAAAGCTCTTTTAACTAATAATTTAAGAAAAATAAGGAGAACAAATAAGACTTGGACACGTGTGTATATAAGGATTTGGACTGATAATGCATAGGTTTTACGTGCTCAATATCTTTTGTCAAACACATCCGTATCATCTGGCAAAAGTAGTGTGTACTAGACACAATTTTGAAAGGTTACGTGCGTAAATTAATATTCGTCCTTAGAAAGTGTGTAACGGGAATTTGGTGTATAGTTCAGGTGGCTACTTATGTATTTTGCCAATAATTAATAACCAGACCTAACTAAAATCTGATGACCCGATTCGTTAGGACCCCACTCACCTTTATTTGAGAGATATTTTTTGATATATTATTTTTGTTTAATTGAGAAATTGTGTGATAATCATATTTTTTTATTTTAGTAATTTAATAATCGATTGTTTTTTGTTATACATTATTTTGAGAAGTAATCCTGCTAAGAGTAGTACTAATTGATATTTATTTATTATTTTAATAATATAATATTCGAATTAGTTTATCCTTTCTTCAATTATTTTACCATCTATTTTTTTTCTCGGTAGTACTTGATATGAAATAGTATTTGTTATGAAAAAAATTAATTAAAAATGGAAAAGAAGTACCACTGTTTTAACAGTGGTGTTTTTAATGAAATAATATTTGTTATGAAATAATTAATTAGTAAAAATAGAAAAGATGCACCACTGTTTTAATAATTTATTAATTATTTTATATCAAATTTATAATGCAGAAAATAATCCAATAAACTAATAATCAATCATATAATGATCACATCGCTAAAGAAAAAAAAACCGGATCCGTCAAGTTAAGTTATCGTGAACATAGAGTTATTTACATTTGTATTGGTGAAAAATAAAAAAAGATTGTGAGAAAAACAAAAATAGATGGTAAAATAATTGAAGTTAGCCAAAGAAAATGGTGCCTTTCCAGCATATATTCGGGAAATGAAAATAGCAGCTGAAAATCCAGCCAGAAGTGCAAAAGATGAAAAACTTATAAATAACCTTAGGCAAAAGATGAGTGAGTATAATTTTGGTTTGAACAAGGAAGAAGGTGAGCTAGCAAGGGTTCGAACAAAGCTGGCTAAGAATGCAGAAGAACAAGCGCGCTTGGTTAAACAATTAAAAGAGAAATATGACAATGAGGTTGTAGGGTTGAAGGGAAAGATCACCGTCCTTGAGAACCAAATGATTAAGCAGGTAAAAGACTTTAAAGCAGAAGGGAACACTGTTATGAAACAATGGCACAACTAGAAAGAGATCTGCAACAACTTCAAGAATAGAATCGTATACCTAAACAAACTTTAGAAGTTAGGACCCAGCAGATTGGGCGTTTGTTGCAAGAAATGGGGTCATAAGAGAAAGGTCAGAAGGACCGCCCGACTACATCACCATGAAATGTAATGAGTGTGAGGACATGACCATATCTATATTCTTCGCTACTGTGGTGACTTTTGTCCGCCAGATAATGGAAGATCTCTATCATCTCCAAGGGGATTTGGCGCGTAGGCCTGTGGCGAGACTTAATTATGTCCCACGGGCCCCAGGAGTAGTTGAGGCATTGATGTATTTATGATTCTTACCTGAGTCTATATTCTCGTAGTCTGTTAGTTTGTTTTTGAGTCTGTATTTACGTCTTCTGTTAGAGTCTGTTATTCTATTTTCGAGTCTGTGTTTTTATTTGTCTGTCGGAGTCTGTTAACTTCACTTTTCAAGTTTGTTAGTTTTTATGATTGAATTTGATAGGATGAGTCGTTGTAATCAAAATGTTTGTTTTATGAAAAAACTTGAAAATCCCAAAATGTTTTGTTATGTATTTTTATACTTATCCCCCAGAACTATGCTTGGTCTAATTCATGCGGGGTCATGATATGTAGGTAATCTCCATAGGATTCAATAATAAACAAAAGATAAAAGAGGTAAAAACATGAGAGAAAAAGAAAAGAAAATGAGAGGAAAAACAAGAAACTGTGGGAAGGAAACAATGGAAAAACAAGAGAGAGAAATGAGAGGAATAAAAGACGATGTGAAATCGAGTAAAGAAAGGCACGAGAGGAAAAAAAGAAGAGGCTGAAAATGGAAATTAGGGCAAGCCAAAATGATGCAAGCAACCGATCAAATGCATATGGTTAACTGTTTAGGTGCATTACATTAACCGAATATGTGGTTGCCTATCTGTTTAGCTCTAACCCCTAACAAGTTTGTTGTTGATAATGAGTACAGGAAGGTGGTTACTTTGATTGGCATTCTGGAAACTCACCCATACAACACCCGATCCAAAAACAAGTCGATCATGGCCAACCAAGAAATTGACACGACTGTCATCGATCCTTCGGGAGAGGGGGAAGAGTCGGATTTTTGTTTGAAAGAAGAGATGTATAAGGTGAAACAATAGATGGCCGAGATGTATCAGGCATGGGTAAAAGGGCACCCACTACCACCTTACCCTGCCAATCCCGCTTTCATTCCAGGAACCTCCTACCACTGATTCATCTCCGAGCTTTTCCATTCATTACCACTACCATGGAATCACCTCCCAAACACCACAAGCTCTATCACTTAAACCAGTTCCACCCTCCTCTACCAGTCACTCATGTATTCGTGGTATCCCCACCCGCTACTCTCCAGCGAGCCTTTATTACATGTTCACGAGAGCCAAGACTACCCTCCGGAGCTCACTTTCAGGGCTCTAGAACCTTACTCCTATAGTCCCCGCTTTGATCCCCTTGTGGAAACTGAGAAACCATCTAAGACCCGAACAAGAGGAGATGTTCAGAAAGGCCAAAGGCCTGGAGCGGTCATTCAGGAATATGCAAGGGCTGGGAGGTCAGGTCTGCGTGGCTTACAAAGATCTATATTTATTTCAAGATGTTCAGTTACCGGCAGGGTTTAAGATGCCCAAGTTTGATTTGTATGATGGGCACGGAAACCTGGTGGCACACCTGAGAGGTTTTTGTAGCAAAATAAGGGAAGATGGTGGGAAAGACGAGTTACTAATAGCGTAATTCAGTCAAAGTATGACTGGTTCGGTGTTGGAGTGGTATACAAGGCAGGATCACAGAAGATGGTATACATGAGATGATCTAGCCCAAGCATTCACCTGTCACTTACAGTATAATATGGAGATTATTCCGGATCGTCTGTCTCTCACGAAGATTGAGAAAAAACATAATGAAAGCTTCAGGGAGTATGGTTTTCGGTGGGCGGAACAGGCAGCAAGGGTTGACCCTCAAATGAAAGAAATCAAAATGGTGGATTATTTTCTGCAGGCCCTGGAACATACTTACTACGGCCATCTGGTATCAGCTATAGGCAAGTCCTTTAATGAAATAGTGAAGATGAGCGGTATGGTAGAAGAAATGCTCAAGTCAAAAGAAATCATGAGCTATTCAGCTATTAAGGCAACTACCCAGGCCATTTAGAGTGGTATTGGGGGAGTAATTCGAAAGAAGAAGAAAGAGGAAATAGCAACGATCGATTCAGGAGCTTGGTTCAGACTTAGAGGCTCGTCTCACCACTATAATCAACCTCGACCCCATCACCAATCCTATCCCCACACCTCGTATACTCCACCCCAACATTATTACCCACAACCAAACCCCTATTTTCTATCCACCATGCCCAAGTATACACTCAACCTCCTTCCCACGCATAATGGCGTGCCTAGCCCCACAAAATACCTACCCAACTCCACAAAATGCCTACACATCCCTACGAGCCTACTGAAACCCTCCTAAACCAGATTTTTGATCCAATCAAGCATTTAAGAATGAGAGGTTGCAAAAGAAGAAAATCTTCACTGGGAGAGTCCTATACTAGTTTGTTCCACAAGCTGAGACAATTGGATATGCTAAGGCCAATCGAGTCAAAATTTCCAAATCCTCCCCCGAAAAATCTCGATTATTCTGTAAGCTATGAATTTTGTTCTGGTGCTTCGGGGCATCACACGGAGAAATGCTGGCATTTGAAGAATGTTATCCAGAAGCTCATTGATACAAACCGAAGTGAAGTCCAAGCTCGGGAGGTGCTCAATATAAACCATAACCCATTGCCGAGCCATAAGGATACAAATATGATCGGGATAGTGTATAAGGGAAGGGTGTCTAAAGTCCAAGCTCAAGCAAGATCGAGTGTGAGCTCGAGAGACTAGACCCAAGTTCGAAGACAGAGCACGATACATACCGAGATCGAGTATGCTTGACCCCGGAATAGTACCATTATGGACTTGTAACCAAATGGGTTAGATTCCTGCCACGTCCCCAAGATCATGGTGCAAATCCCGGAATATAATTGTACGATTCCGTACTAGATTGTTAGACAGCTGTATCAGGAATATTCTGTACTGTAAATAGAAATATGCCTTACTTAGAGTTCCCCTATTATATAAAGGAATCCCCAAGTATTTGTCATATCATCTAATCATTGAGAAACGAATATACTCTCTACTTTTTGCCTACTGTTCATCGGAATTGTCCTTTAGCCCTACTATTCTTACTTTACTTTTCTTTCTTAAGTGTTCTTGTTGTTCCAAACCCACCTCGAGGTCGTTAAGCTCAAGGTCACTGCTACTGCGTATCATGGGTTTGATTCACTTGTTTGTCTCTTGTTATTAATTGGTACTGAACTAAATCACATATCTTTAAAACCACAAATTAAATTTAATTATTACTCGTATTTTCGAGGAAAACAGACTGTTAAAACAAATTACATATAGTGTTATTTTGAATTTCTCGCTTAGTAGTCATGTAAAATAACAGCATAATAGTAAATCTGATATTAATTATTTCACTATTTTATTTATGTGATATATTCAATGCCCTATTTGGAAAATACTTATTTCAGTAGAATATTCACTAAAAACCTCAGTTATTTTGCTTAGGGAAAATACAAGGTATATCAATTTATAAGTAGCTTATTATAAAAATTTGTCAATTCATAAATATTACTAATATTAGACAATTAGATATTAGTAGGCAAAAAAATGTCAAATTTTTACTTTATTTTGAGTGGGTGTTATTAGAATAGATTGGATACACTTTAAGGAGCTTGGATATCAATTTTTGGTGACTTGGTAGAGTATTGAGGTGGTTTGAATTGAAAATTTGAAGAAGAAGATGAACATGCAAAAAAATAATAGGTATATCACATTGTGTATCACTTCTATATCACACACACACACACACACACACACACACACACACACACACACACATATATATATATATATATATATATATATATATATCATATTTTTTATCAAATATGTATCACATATATAAATCCATGTATACCTGCATGTGAGATATATGTGTGATACTTCTGTTAGAAGAATTTTTTTAACTCGATTTTAACTACGAATTCTGATACCAAATCTGTCCAAATCACCTCCAATCTTTCTCATATTTTGTATATTGACTCATGTATATGTTTCCTACGAATCTCAACCATACCAATTGAAAAAAAATCCCTTTTCCCTTAGATTTTTGGAATCTTGGTTTTTTTGTATATATATATATTTCATCATCTTATTTACTACCCATCCATGAAATTTTCTTTTCGTCTGACATCTAATATTGTTAATCACGCTTTAAAATATGAAAGGAGATCTTTGTGTGTGATTCTTGTAGAGAAAGAACCTTATTTATTTGGGTTTTTAACTTTTATATATGTTTGGCTAAATTTGGTAAGTCTATGATTAATGGCTAGAGGTTGTATTTTATTTGAAATTTATGTAAGATTTTCTTTTACTTATTTGGAGTTCTAATATGGGTTAATTTAAAAGTAGATTACGCGGTAATTTTAAATTATCGGGCACACTTATTTTCAAATGATTTATTTAATTCAGAACTGTGGATAGTAAAATTGGATTAGTACCTCTTATAGCTAATGTTGATACCTTATTTATTTTAAATAAATTTCTTTTAAAAAATTATATTCCATAGCTACCTTTTGATTTTTTTATAACCTACCCTTAAGCCATAAATAAGCTTTGTATTATTCTTCTCTCTCATATTCCCTTAAATTTCTGCTATCCCCTACCCCATATCTGTTCTCCCCCCTCTATCTCTCTACTTCCCGATGCCTTCTCCGCCGCCGGACACTAGAGCAATTGTCACCGTCACCGTTTCGATCGTGGTCATTATTCTTTGATACCGCAACCCTCAGCCTCCCAATCTCATTATCTAACGCAACATATCGGATCAACAAAAACCTCCGTTATTTTGCTGGCAGTTAAGTACTAATCGTCGGCAAACGGAGGCAATGGTGACTGCGAGTGAGGACTGGATACTGATGTTGCTTCAATAAGATGACATTAGGGTTGTTCTTGAACAAAAACAAGGGGCTGAGCAACTTAAATTTTCTGTTAATATATTTCAATGTATCTCGCTGTATTTTATGTATTTCATTGTATTCAATCTCTTTTTTAATTGTATTTTAATGAATCCCGCAGTATTCTATGTATTTCATTGTATTCACTATCTCGCTATATTCTATGAATGTATTCATATGTTTTTTAATTAATATAATTTATGTATTCAAATATATTATATAATTTATCTGAAGATTGCTATATCTTTAGGGTGGTTTTCGGTTGAGAATCTTTTTCATAAATAGAAATATAAAATTTGTGTGTCATAATTAAGTTTGTTGAGATATATTAGGAGTCTATTATGTTAATTGCTTCACGTTCCGTTTAAAAATAGTGTAATTCCCTATTTCACACATTGAATGTAGTCGAATACAATAATCTGTTCAGTTGTAATCCCTTGTTTCACGCCATGAATGTAGTCGAATTCACTCATCCAAAAATCTATCTAGTTGTAATCACTGTTTCACGCCTAGAAATACTACTGTATTCATGAATATAGTAGCTTAAATACATTGAATACACTCTAAAAATTTTAAAAATATAACTATAAAAAATAATATAATAAAAAATAATTACAACTAACTAATAACCACTAAAATATAATAATTTTTGAAAATTTCTCAATAAAATCCACTCGTAGGCATTTTTGATTGGCCTTGTTTTGATTGGCCGGAGGACATACCAAAGCTTAAGGTCTTGCACAAAGGAACATGAGAAAATACCATTGTATCGCCGCCTAAAAATTTTAATAGACGAAAATTTTACACGTTACCCGAAATGTCAAGTGGAATAAATTTACTATCAAATCATAGGCATTGGCACAAACTATTAGCGTCTCAACTAAAATATCTCAGATCTTCATACTCAGACAACATCACACACTCCTAAAAAGCTTAATACATTCTCTATTTTAAATTAGATGAAGTGTTTTCTCTTTTTAGCCTATTTCAAAATAATTAATATATTATTAAATTTAAAAATAATTTAATTTTAAATTTTTTATTTTATCTATTTTAATTTTAATGAGAAGCTTTTATAATCACACAAATATCATAATTTTCACAAAATTTTTATCCCTTAAATTTTTAAAATTATAAATTTTAAAAATCTTTTTTTTAAATTTCATATCGATCAAACTGTCTTATCTAAATTAAAAAGGATTATTTATTAAACAAGTTTTCCAACCTAACTTTATCTCTTTTCATCTCATTTCTTAAGAATAACTTTTTATCTTCTAGAACTTACTCACATGCAGAAATTACTCACATCTTCGTGGCTTTTTTGTCTTCTTTTCCTTCATTTTCTTTCTTTGTGTATTTCTCTCTTATTTATTCATTCTCTAATTTCTATTTCTCACTTCAGATCTAGATTTCTTTCTTATTATCTTTTATTTTATATGAAAAAGCTTCTTTGAGTACATAGAATAGTTGCCAAAAAATTCAATATAATCTTAAAAGAATTTCTTCGATTAATACTACGGTAACAATATTAGAGTGGCAGTAGAAAAGGTGACGTTTTCTAGTCAAGCTCTGTACTTCTGACGATGTTCTATTGGTAGTTATGGTAATTTTTGTGAGCATATGAGATTTATGATAGATCGGCAGATAATTTTTTCACGCAAGTGATTTCTTCTTCTTCTTTGTTCTTTTTCTTTGGGTCATAATGGTTTGTGAGTGAAGATCTTTTACAGTAAGTGTCGATTATAGGTTTGGGCTTAATAGAATAGCTGGATATAGGGGTATTTATGATTCGGTTTTAATTGATTTTTTCCTAAAAGATAATCATATCATGTAAGTCGATTTTTCAAATATTAAAACCAAACCAAAGCAATTAAGCCGGTTTTTCTCGATTCGGTTTATGTCATTTTTTCAATTTTTTCAGTTATTTGTCGGTTTTTTTCTTAAGAATAAGATATACACTACCAAATACATATTTCGGCGATCATATTTTCAATATAATTCTATCAAATTAATTGCCCTTTGAGAAATCTATTATTTACCAAGATAGATTTATGATAATTAAATCAAATAGTGATGAATAATTTAAGGACTCAATTAAAAATATATTATTTTTAACACGAAATGGATTCTTACACTAAACAAAATAAAACTAGAATGTAAAGTAACATTTACCATAAATTTTTTGAAACTTTGTATAACAATATACATATATATAGGTGTAATAATAAATTTGAAATAGCTACTTCTATAGTTAGTTTGGTTCGACTTTTTTCTGATTAAAATCAAAACCAAACCAAATTTGACCGGTTTTTAAAATTCACAACCAAAACCAAACCAAATAAAAAAGTATCAGTTTTTTTGGTCGGTTTGGTTTGGTTTTCGGTTTGGTTCAATTTTTCGGATTTTATGAATACCCCTAGCTGGATAGTACTTATATGTAATTTTGTATAAGTATTATATATATACAGTTATACAACGCATTAAATATTTTACATGCACATATATAGAGTTATACATATACGATAATTCGTATTGTAGTTTTGTATAAACGTTGTATATACATTATATCCTCGGTTTGGTAGTGCACTTTGTGTATATTGAGTGTTTTTCGAACGTGATTATCTAAGCAAAGCGTATATTGAATTTTATACATGATTATATAGTGTATATATATACTAAACAATATATATATATATATATATATATATATATATATATATATATATATATAGTTAAAAAATATATAAAAGTTTTATATACAATATTTCCTTTAGTTTAACAATTTATTCTTAGTATATTCCAAGTTCTTGTGTATTTTAAGTGTATAAAAAAAGTATATTGTTCAACGATGTATAAAAAGCGTATAACACTTTGAAAACATACAGAATATCGGAAGAAATTTAGAGAGAGAAAGTAGAGAGAAGGGAGAGCATCGAGGAGTCTCGAAGAAGACTCAAAGTCTTTCAATCAAAAATGACCCGCTGCCTCAGACAAAATGACCCCTACCCCTATATCAAAATGACCCCTTACAATAATAGCCTATTTACATGACATAGCCTAATTACAATAGTAGCCTATTTACACACTTGACCTATTTACAGAGTATATAAACAAATTACAAAATCAGCCTAATTGCACAAATAGCCTATTGTTACATATCTCAACACCCCCCCTCAAGTTGAAGGGGGGGAAACCACCTTTAACTTGGACAAAATAGGAGAAAGAGCAGTCCCGGATAACGCTTTCGTCAACGGATCAGCCAACTGTTGAGAAGTGGAAACATGGGAAAGTGTTAGAAAACCATTGCGTATCAAAGTACGAACGTAATGACAATCCACCTCAATATGCTTAGTACGCTCATGGAAAACTGGATTATTAGCAATGTGTACAGCAGCTTGACTATCACAAAACACAGAAATAGGAGATGAAACAGATACCCCAAGATCAGCAAGCAAACGAGATAACCAAGTGAGTTCAGCAGTAACCTTGCTTAAAGCCCTATACTCAGCTTCAGCTGAAGAAAGAGAGACAACAGGTTGTTTCTTCGACTTCCAACTTACCAGGCTGCCACCCAACAATACACAAAAACCAGTAACAGAGCGGCGAGTGTCGGGACAAGCTGCCCAATCACTATCAGAGTACCCAGACAAAGAGAAGTCAGCAGCATCAGAGTAAAATAGACCCAAAGAGGAAGTGCCCTTAAGATACCTCAAAACATGCAAAGCAGCAGACATATGGGGAACCCTTGGGGATTTGAGATACTGACTCAGATGTTGCACGGCAAAGCATATATCAGGTCTAGTATGGGTTAAAAACAATAATTTGCCAACAAGACTCCTGAACTGATCAGGAGCGGGTAAAAGATCACCAGAATCAGCATGTAATTTTAAAGAAATGTCCAGAGGGGATACAACAGGGGAAACAGATACACAGTCGAAATGATGCAACAAATCATGAACATATTTATGCTGATTCAGATGAATCCCACCAGGGATTTGTTTAACCTCAAGACCCAAGAAATAATGCAATGACCCTAAATCCTTTATCTTGAAAGTATCATCCAAGAAGGCTTTTAAGCCTGCAATCTCATCACAGTCAACCCCAGTAACAATTATATCATCCACATACACAGCCACCACAACAAGGGAATCAGGATTACCTTTCAAGAACAGTGAATAATCATTCAAAGAATGCCTGTAACCTCTAGAATGAAGGGCAGAGGATAGCTTAGCATACCACTGCCTGGAGGCCTGCCTGAGCCCATACAAAGACTTCTTTAGTTTACAGACCAGAGAAAGAGAAGAAGAAGAAGAAGAAGCAGTAGAAGAAGAAGGATCGGACACCACCAAACCTGGAGGAAGTTTCATATACACTTCCTCATCCAAATCACCATGAAGAAAGGCATTGTTAACATCCAGTTGGAACATGGCCAGTGATTTTTAACAGCCACTGCAATGAGACACTTGACTGAAGTCATCTTTACAACAGGAGAAAAAGTGTCTGTAAAATCCACACCTTCAACCTGTGTGTCACCCCTAATAACCAACCTTGCTTTGTATCTTTCAATAGAGCCATCAGATTTATATTTGATCTTGTAAACCCACTTACAGCCAATAGGTTTCTTACCTGGAGGAAGATGCACAATGTCCCAAGTGTGGTTAGCATCCAATGCATCAAATTCCTTCCTCATAGCATCCTGCCAAGCTGGTACAGAGGCAGCTTGAGAGTAAAACATAGGTTCAGATTCCAAGTGAGAGGAAGAGGAGCCAGAGAAGGCTGGAAGTTGGCAAACATAGTCTTTGAGGTAAGAAGGAGGGAGATGTGATCTGGTGGACTTTCTGGGCAAAGAAACAGGCTGGGAGACAGGCAATGTAGGAGGGGAGATGTCATGATTGAAAATAGGAGAAGGAATAGACACTGGAGAATCAGGAGAAGGGTGAAGAGGAGAAGAAGGAGAAGATTCATTGGAAGATGGTAGGGTGAAAGATTGAGGGAGAATGTCATCAGAAAAGGGAACAGGTGGAGGAGAAGGAGAAGAGGGAGGAGGAGACTTGAATGGAAAGTGAGTTTCATGAAAAACAACATCCCTAGAAACAAAGCATTTCTTGGAATTCAAGTCATAAAGTTTATAACCTTTCTTACCAAAGGGATAACCAAGGAAAACACAGGAATGAGCTCTGGATTTCAGCTTATCCCTATGAGGGATAGGCACAGCAGCATAAGCCAAACAGCCAAAAACTCTCAGATGAGAATAGGAAGGGGGAGAACCATGTAATAATTCATGAGGAGATTTGTAATGAAGCACCCTGGATGGCAGTCTATTAATGATGTATGTTGCAGTTAACAGACAATCACCCCAAAAAGAAATAGGCAAACCAGACTGAAAGAGAAGTGCTCTACAAGTTTCAAGTAAAGACCTGTGCTTTCTCTCAACAACCCCATTCTGCTGAGGAGAATGAGGGCAAGTTGTTTGATGCACAATCCCAAGTTTACTAAAATATGAAATCCCTTCAGCACTGGAACCCAGTTCCAGGGCATTGTCACTCCTGACAACCTTGACCAGGGAATTAAATTGAGTTTGAACATAGGAAATGAAGGATTGTAGTAGAGGGAATGCATTACTTTTAGAACCCATTAGATGTGTCCAGGTAGCTCTAGAAAAGTCATCAACTATGGTGAGGAAATACTTGCTACCAAGGGATGTAGGGGTATGGTAAGGACCCCAAGTATCCACATGAATAAGTTGGAATGGTTTGGTAGTGCTAATGCTACTGTCAGGGAAGGGCAATCTGGTCTGTTTAGCCATAGGGCAAATTGAGCAAGGGAAAGGTTGTTTAGCAGCAATAGAAAAAGGCAAATTAGAAACATGTTTCATATTAGCAAAAGATGTATGTGCTAATCTCAAATGCCAAATATAGTTCATATCAGCAGGAACAGCATTATTACAACTGGAAGATTGAATAACTGAGCTAAAATGTTTGTTATCAGAAACAATATCATCATTACAAACATCTGAGTCACTATGCTCAAGAGAAGAAGGCTTGGAAGAGGCAGAAGAGGAAGAGGGTGACCAAGAGTACTTGTACAAGCCAGCCTCCTCTTTACCAAGATCCAGAAGCCTCTTCAGAGAAAGGTCCTGTAACAGGTAAAGAAGGCATGAGGTTGGTGTAAACAAGACTAAACAATTCAATTGTTTCATCAACTTATGAACAGAGATCAAATTATGTTTGAAAGAAGGAACTAGAAGCACATTATGAAGAGTGAGGGAAGGAGTCAATGCAAATGATCCTGTACAAGTAACTTTGACCTTATAGCCATTAGGAAGTGAAACAAGGTAAGGTACAGTTAGGGGTATAATGTCAAACAATAGATTTTTATCATAAGTCATGTGATTGGAAGCTCCTGAATCAATGATCCAGGTAGCAGAATTTATGTGTGTAAGCATGCATAACTTGGAATCAGAAACAAGGCTCTCAGACATGAAAGTACCAGCAAAATTAGCAGAACTCATGGAAGAAGAAGCTTGATCACTGGTTGAAAGTGTCTGTTGAATCAAGCTCACAATCTGATCACATTGTTGTCTGCTCAACCCTGGTATCACAGGTTGACTGGCAATAGGATCCCCTAGAGGAGCAGACACACTTGAATTTCTTGGATCAACAGACACACAATCAGTACTAGTGGAAAGATGAGCAGCAGATTTCCTTCCCTTGATGTAAGAATTGCTTTGAGGAAAACCATGGAGTTTGAAACACTTATCAATTAAGTGTCCAGACTTCTTGCAATATCTGCAAAATAAGTTTCCTCTGTTTTGCTCAAAATTAACTTTAGGTCTGAAGTTAAAACCAGACAATTTCCCTTGGTTGGACCCAGCAGGGGGCCTATCAGTGTGAGCATTAAAAGACATTGAGTCTGGGCTCATATGGGAAATGGACTTGACCTGTCTTTGCTTTTCATCATTCAACACAATATTATAAACACTGTCAAGGGAAGGAAAGTGTTGCATCATTAACAAATTGCTTCTTACACCCAAATATGTCTCATTTAGTCCCATAAGGAACTGATAAATCTTGTTCTCATCATCTTCCTCAATGATACCATTCTTAGCAGCACAAGTGCACTTCTGCCCATGGTTTGGGACCATTGTCCCCAACTCATCCCACAAACTCTTGAGTTTATTAAAGTATGAGGCTACATCAAGGGAACCCTGGGAAGTTTGGGAGAGTTCTCGCTTTAGTTCAAAAATTTTGGTTTTGTTAGGGGTACCATATCTCTTCTCAAGTTGAGACCACATGCTTCGTGCAGTGTCAGAGTATTGAACACTGTCAGCTATTTGAGATGACACAGAAGAAGTTAACCATGACATAACAAGCATGTTACATCTATCCCACAACCTCTGCAAACTCACATTATTACTAGGTCTGGAAAAGGAACCATCAATGAAACAGATTTTATTTTTAGCAGATAAAGCCATAGTCATTTTACGCTTCCATCCTCCATAACCACTCCCTGAGAAAGGAGTGGGGACTAAACATGCACCAGGAACATCAGAAGAATGCACAAATAATGGATTGGAAGGGTCAATAGGACCGGAGTTAGCACCAGAACTACCAGCATTCATGTTAGCAGCCATGCTCAACAAATGAATTAAATCTTTTTGAAAAAAAATATCACCAAACAATATTCACAGTCTACACAGTCAATATTCTCAAGTCAAATGATCTATTCACAAATAGAATCAAACAGTCACATATACAGACAAGGGATCACAACCAGAGAATAGGAACGAGGTTACCGTCCTTCTTCGCAACCGGAAGATCGGCCTTTAACAATAGGCAAAACCCTAGGTAGTGTAACCGTCAAAACTTTACCACAAACGTTGACAAAGATGTCACAGCACCACCGATGATGACCAGAACCTCAGCAAAGTAAGTATCAAACCACCGGATGGTAATCAAACACTCGATTTGACCACCAGAAAACCCTAGAGTTTGAAACTCACCGCAAAATCTCCGAAAAACTCACAATAAACGATTGAACCGTTCAATACAGAAGGAACAAACGTAGATCGTGAAGGTAAAGGGACCGAAGAACCCTAACATGGTTGAAACCATCATCGATCTTTTCGATCTCAGAAAAATCCCAAATTTTGTTCAAAAAATAGTTCAGATGAACTATTGATTCACACGATAACATCACCGGATCATTGTACCGGCTCTGATACCATGAAAACATACAGAATATCGGAAGAAATTTAGAGAGAGAAAGTAGAGAGAAGGGAGAGCATCGAGGAGTCTCGAAGAAGACTCAAAGTCTTTCAATCAAAAATGACCCGCTGCCTCAGACAAAATGACCCCTACCCCTATATCAAAATGACCCCTTACAATAATAGCCTATTTACATGACATAGCCTAATTACAATAGTAGCCTATTTACACACTTGACCTATTTACAGAGTATATAAACAAATTACAAAATCAGCCTAATTGCACAAATAGCCTATTGTTACATATCTCAACACACTTTATACTAGTGTATAATGTGTAGTACGTGCATAACCTATAAATCACCTTCTTCTTCTTCTTCTTATATCATTGGGTATTTTTTCTTTGGTAATATTATATTTTTCTACATTGGATCATTAAAAACTTAAAATTCTTTGTAAAAGTTAAAAAGAGAATTATTGTTTGTGTATAATAGGAAGAAGTATGGTGGTTGTGGTGAAGATAGTTTGGAATGATGAAATTTTGGGGCTGAAAGGAAAGTGTTTTGGTAGAGGTTGGGCTAGCGAGAGTCTCTCATTGGTTTTTTGGGTTTCACTAGCTAGCCTTTATAATTGATTTTGGGCTATAAATTGTATATCTTATTTTGTGGCTATCAGTTATCATTAATTTTCACCGAATGGCTACAAATGAATTTCTCTCAAGGAACATCACGTTGCTGGGCTTGGGCTCCTTTGGGCTGGACCTATCGTTCCACTAGTTAGGCCTAGTCCAGGTAAGATTTTTGGGGAAGTTACATGATATACCCGTTTATAAAAGTCACTTTCATGATATACTTACGTTTTAAAATTACATCAAATATCCCAAAAATATTACACCGTATACCTCCATATATTCTAAAACATATCACGATATTCTACTTTGGAATACTATCCAAATCTAACTTACCATATATTTTTATTTGGAATACAATATTCTAATTACTAAATAGACCACAATGTTTTAATTTGGAATATATAATTCAACTAAATACACCACAATAATCTAATTTGAAAAATCCAAACCTAGCTACCCTAATATTCTATTGAAGGATACAATATCAAAACTAAACATACCATAATACTTTACAAAAATACTATAGTATTTTAATTTGGAATACGGTATTCAAACCAAATATACTACAATGTTTTAATTTGAAATACAATATCCAATGCAGATATACGATAATTTTTTATTTGGAATATAATTTTCAAACTAAACATGCTACAGTATTCTACTTTGGAATAGAATATCCAAATTAAATATAACACAATATTCTAATTTGGAATATACAGTATTATATTTTAGAATACAATAGATATACATGGTAAAATAATTTTACAAATGTCACGACCCGAGTTCTCCCTCCGTGAATTGTCGTGACGGCAACTAGTCTCTACGAGTAGGTAAGCCTAACAATTTTACAAAAATAAGAATTTAAGGTACAACTAGCCATCTAACAGGTAAATATAGATAAAGCATTTAAAATGCCGCTCGGCATATACAATAATAATACTTTCGACCAATAATAACACTCTCAAAACACAAAATCTCATGAATCACAAATTAGAGAAACTACATAGTGTTTCAACTCCAGAAATCTAAACAAAAGTAATTACAGAAGGTATATAGCTAAAAGGAAGAATAGAGAGGGATATCGGCCGCCTCACTGATAGAACCGCTAAGCAGAAAAACCTAAATCTGCACACAGAAAACATGTGCAGTGAAGGGGTGGTACCCAGTAAGTGCCAGCGACGAAGAAGGTCAGGGCCTTACTGGTTATATATATATATATATATATATATATATATATATATATATATAATAAGGTAAAACAGTAAAAAATATGACTGTAAAATTAAAATACTAACAGTCGATAAAGAATAAAATCACAGAAAGAATATAACTCAGTTAACAGAGACGGCAACAGGGGATCTCCCAGGATATTATCCCGCAGTCCCAAACGTAAATGTGCAGAGGATCTTTCGGGATATTGTCCTGTACTCTGAATCATAAATATGCATGGGAATCTCCCAGAATACCAATCTTTAGTCCCAAAGTTCTTATCCAGTACAGGGGTCTCCCGGGATGTCGTCCCGTAGTCCCCTAGTCCCAATTATAAATATGTAGGTGTTTCTCTCAGAATACGGATCTATAGTCCCAAAGTAAACATAGAACAGTTTCAAGAAAGAATCCTACAATTCTATTCAAGTTCGAATCAGGAAAATAGGAAATTTCTACTCCAAACATGCTATACAAAAATTCAAGTAAGCAGTAAAGCAGATAAGGCAATTAAGTCACACAGTCATGCTTTCCTAAGTCACCACAGATGCCCTCCCGCTTCTGCGGTCCTTGAGCCACATCTGTGACCAACAACCTTCAAGTCTCAGACCGCATCTGCAATTTCCAGTTCGCTTCTGCAGCACCACACCTGCAGTCCGATACCCGCATGTGTGAAAACAACAGGTTCTGTAAAATTCAGCAATTTCCTAAGTCCAATTCAACCTTCATTAAGCATCCAAAACTCAGCCGAGGCCTCTGGGACCTCAACCAAACATGTCAACCAATTCTAAAACATCATACGAACTTAATACAATCCTCAAATCACATTAAACCATGATAAAACCACGATTCACCTCCAATCCAAGCCTAATGAAGCGGAAATCTTAAAAATTCTACATCTGATGACAAGACCAACCAAACCCAGTTCGATTGACCCCAAATTTTTCACACAAGTCACATTTAACACTACAGAACTATTCAAACTTTCAAAATCGGATTATCGATCCCGATATTAAAATCTCACTATCCATCCGGAAACTTCAAAAGTTCAACTTTCGGCATTTCAAGACTAAATAAGTTGTGGACCTCCAAGAAGTAATCTGAACACACTCCAAAGCCCGAAATCACTCAATGGAGCTAATAGAATTGACAGAATTCCATTCCGAGGCTATGTTCACACTACTCCGACTACGGTCCAAATTTTAAAGCTTAAGCTCTCAATTAAAGATTAAGTGTCCTAAAATACTCCAAAACTCAAAATGAATCTTCCTGGAAACCCACAATGGCAGAAATAAATACGGGGAAAGCAGTTAATAGGGAATCAGGCATAAATTCTCAAAACAACCGGCCGGGTCGCTACATCCTCGCCCTCTTACAAATATACGTTCATCCTCGAATGAGAATAGAGACATATATGAAGTGGTGAAAAGATGAGGGTAATACCTGCGCATATCCTGCTCGGTCTCCCAAGTTGCCTTCTCAATCGGCTAACCCCGCCACTGAACCTTTACTGATGCAATGTTCTTTGACCTCAGCTTCTGAACCTGTTTGTCCAATATAGCCACTTGCTCCTTAACATAAGAATGATCCTTGTCCAACTGAACTAAACTGATCCGTCGTGATACCTTATGAGCATCGAAACATGAAATACCGGATGAACTCCTGCCAAGCGGGTGGTAAGAAAAGCTTATAAGCAACCTCCCCAACACATTGCAATAACTTGAAAGGACCAATAAACTACAGACTCAATTTTACCTTCTTCCTAAATCTCATAACGCCTTTCATAGGCAAAATTCGAAGTAAGACACGCTCTCGGATCATAAATGAAACATCGCGAACCTTCCGGTCCGTATAATTCTTCTGTCTGGACTGGCCATGCGAAGTCTATCTTGAATCACCTTAACCTTCTCCAAAGCTTCCTAAACCAAGTCTGTGCCTAATAATCTAGCCTTGCACGGCTTGAACCAACATACCGGGGATGTACATCGCCTACCATACAAAGCCTCTTATGGTGCCATCTGAATGCTGCACTGATAACGGTTATTGTAGGCAAACTCTACTTGTGGCGAGAACGGGTCCCAAAACCTCCAAACCCCATCTCACACATACGAAGCATATCCTCAAGAATCTAAACAGTGCTAGGACTGTCCGTCCGTCTGGGGTTGAAATAATGTGCTCAACTCCACTCGAGTACCCAACTCCTATTGTACGACCCTCCAGAACCGTAATGTGAAATGAGTACCTCTATCTGAAATGATAGAAACTGGAATACCATGCAGACGAACAATCTTCCAAATATAAATCTCCGCCAACCACACTGAAGAATAGGTAGTACACATAGGAAGGAAGTGCCCGGACTTGGTAAGCCAATCAACAATCATCCAAATGGAATCGAACTTCCTCAAATTCCGTGGGATCCAACTATACAGTCCATGGTGATCTACTCCAACTTCCATTCCGGAATCTCTATCTGTTGAATCAAGCAACCCACTCTCCGGTGCTCATACTTTACCTGCTGACAATTGAGGCACCAAGCTACAAACCCAACTATACCTTTCTTTATTTTTCTTCACCAGTAGTGCTACCTCAAATCTTGATACATCTTCTCGGGGCCCGAATAGATGGAATACCATAAATTGTGAGCCTTCTCTAGGATCAACTCCCTAAGCCCATCAACATTGGGTATACATACCTGATTATGCATCCCCAATACCCTGTCATCACCAATGGTCACATCTCTGGTGTTGCCATGCAGAACCTTGTCCTTGAGGACAAGTAAATGAGGGTCATCATACTAACGTTCTCGAATATGATCAAACAAGGAAGACCGAGAAACCACACAAGCAACGACACGACTAGGCTCCAAAATTATCCAATCTCACAAACTGCCTAGCTAAGGCCTGAACATCCATCGTCATGGGCCTCTCCACTGCTGGTACATAAGCCAAACTCCCCAAACTCTCCACCTGGTGACTCAAAGCATCGACCACCATATTAACCTTGTCCGGGTGATATAAGATAGTGATTTCATAGTCCTTCAGCAACTCTAACCACCTCCGCTAGTGCAAATTAAGGTCCTTCTTCTTGAACAGATGATACAAACTTTGGTAATCAGTATAGATCTCACACGGAACACCGCACAAATAATAACGCCAGATCTTCAAGGTGTGAACAATATCAGCTAACTTGAGATCATGGAAAGGGTAATTCTTCTAATGCACTTTCAGCTGTCTGCATGTGTAGGAAATCACCCTACCTTCATGCATCAATACCGCTCCAAGTTCAATCCTCAAGGCATCATAATAGACAGTGTAAGATCCGGAACATGTAGGCACTATCAATATTGGGGTTGTAGTCAAAGTTGTTTTGAGCTTCTGAAGTCTCTTCTCACACTCCTCCATCCACCTAAACGGGGCACCCTTCTGGGGCAGTCTGGTCATAGGTGCTGCAATAGATTAAAATCTCTCAACAAATCGACGATAATAACTCGCCAAGCCAAGAAAACCACGAATCTCTATAGCTGAGGATGGTCTGGGCCAACTCTACATTGCTTCCACCTTCTCCGAATCCACCTTTATCCCCTCACTCGATACTATGTGACCCAAGAATGCCACACAATCCAACTAAAACTCACATTTCGAGAACTTCACATACAACTTCTTTTCTCTCAGAGTGTGAAGCACTGTCCTCATGTGCTGCTTATAATCTTCCCGACTCTACGAGTATACCAGAATGTCATCAATAAAGACAATGACGAATGAGTCAAGATATGGCTAGAATACACTATGAATCAAATGCATGAAGACTGCTGGGGCATTGGTCAGCCTAAATGACATAACAAGGAACTCGTAATGACCATCCGAGTCTGAAGGCCGTCTTCGGGATATCTGGATCTTGAATCTTCAGTTGATGATAACCTGAATGCAAGTCAATCTTAGAAAACACACGGGTGCCCTGTAGCTGGTCAAACATGTCATCAATATGAGGCAAATGATATTGGTTCTTCACTATGACTTTTTTTAACTGACAATAATCAATGCCCATATAGATAGAACCATTATTCTTCTTCACAAACAAGATAGGAGCACCCCAAAATGATACACTAAGCCAAATAAAAACCTTATCAACCAATTATTGTAACTACTCCGTCACCTCCTTCAACTCAAAAGGAGCCACACGGTAAGGAGGAATAGAAATGGTCCAGGTGCCTGGCAACAGATCAATGCCAAAATCAATATCTCTGTCAGGGAGCATGCTCGGAAGATCAGGTGAAAACACATCAGATAAATCTCGTACTACTAGGACTGGATCAATAGTAGGGGTATCAACACTGACATCTCTCACATAATCTAGATACGCATCACACCCCTTCTCAACCATTCATTGAGCCTTAAAAAATGAAATAACTCTATAATTAGTGTGATCTAAGGTACCCCTCCACTCTAATCACGGTAATCTTAGCATAGCTAGCGTCACATTTTTGGCGTGAGATCAAGAATAGCATAATAGAGTGACAAGTAGTCCATGCCAAAGATAACATCAAAATCTACCATGCTGAGCAATAATAAATCGGCTCTCTAGTCACAAAACCACTAAGAGCAATCGAACACGACTGACAAGCGTGGTTCACAATAAGAGAATCTCTCAAAAGAGTAGAAACATAAATAGGGGCACTCAAGGAAATCCCGAGATACGCCCAAATACGGGGCAAAATATGAGGACATATAAGAATAAGCGGAGCTTGGATCGAATAGAACCGAGGAATCTCTATGATAGACCGGAGCAATACCTATGATGATAGAATCAGAGGCAACATCCTTAGTACAGGCAGGAAGAGCATAGTATCTAGCATGGCCTCCCCCGCTAGAGCAACCTCTACCTCCCCGACCTCCACCTCTAGCTCGATGGGTAAGTGAGGAAGTAACATGTATTGTGATCATAGCCTAGGAACTTTACAAAGCATGCTTGTGACGACCCGAACCATTGTCACATGAGTCACCGCTCATTTTCCCCCATTTTCAGCTTCATTATGCCTCATTATCAATATTTGGTGTGCTAGAGTCAATTTGGATTGGTTTTGGTAGGAAATGAGACACTTAGTATCTTTAAAAAAGGTTTAGCTTGGAAAAGTCAACCAGATGTTGACTTATTAGTTAGAGGGCTCGGATGTGATTTCTCGTGGTTTGGTTAGTTTCGGGGGATGATTTGTGACTTAGGAGCGTGATCGAATTGTGTTTTGGAGGTCCATAGCTAATTTAGGCTTGAAATGCCGAAATTCGAATATTTAAAGTTTTTGGTCTGATAGTGAGATTTTTATTTAAGGGTCAGAATGAAAATTTGAAATTTGGAGTATCTCCATAGTGTTGAATATGATGTGCTTGGAAAATTTCAGGTCATTCGGACGATATTTGTAGATGTTTTTATCGAAAACATAATTTAAGAGATCTTGGAGTTCATAGGTTTGAATCCTATGTTAAATTGGTGATTTGATGTTTTTTTGAGCTTTATGAAGCTTTGAACAAGTTTGAACGATGTCATGAGATGTGTTGGTACAATTAGGTTGAAGTTCCGAGAGTTCCGGATAAGTTCCAGGTAGGTTCCGGGATGTTTTAATGCAAAAATCATAGCTGTAGCAGGTCCAGAAGGGTTGCAGGCCTCCAAACTCACCCACGCGGTCTGCAAAAAATGATGTGCGCCCGTAGTGAGTTCTGTGTGGACCGCACCAAAGTGTGTGCGGCCGCGGTAGGTGTCTTGCAACAACACAAAAGTGTGTGCGGCCGTGGTGAAGAACCTTCCCACTGGTCCAACTTCGGTAGCTCATATCTTTGATATAAAAGGAATTTTGAGACGATTTAAAAATGAAAGTTGTAGACCTTCGTGTTTAGTTTCCAGAAATTTAAGATATCACAATTTGGACATCTTTAGCGAAAGCTATGGCCAAAATACTAAAGCCTATCATTGTAGAGAACACATGTGCAGCCGCGATAGTTTTTGCGCGGACTGCACTGGTTTTGTGTGGACGCGGTCGATTTTGTGCGGCGCGTATGGGAGTTACTCTATAAATATGAGGTCTTGGGTTTTATTTGATATTTTTCCCTAGAGAGCTCGGATTTTGGCGATTTTTCGAAGGTTTTTTCAAGAAATTCATCGGCGTAAGTGATTCTAACTCAGTTTGGCTAGAGTACATGAATCTATCATTGAATTCATCATTTAATTTGTGATTTGGGATGAAATATGGGAATAAAATTGTGGAATCTTTCAAAAATATAAAATGATTATTTGAAGGACCAAGGTGTCGGAATTGGATAATTTTCGTATGGTTAGACTCGTGAGAGTATAAGGATTCTAGTTTTGTGAATTTTTGTCAAATCGCGAATGTGGGTCAGGGTCGGGTTTGACCAATTTTGGGAATTTTTTAGGTAATTTGATTATTTTCAAGTGGGCTTGATGGATTGGTACTGATTTCAGCTAGTTTTGGAGCATTCGGAGGCCGATTCGAGAGGAAAAGGCATCGTAGGCTAGAGTTTGGACCAAATAGAGGTGATTAACGATTACAAATGATGTCTTGAGGGTTTGAAACCCTGAATTTGCACAACGTAGTGCTATATTGAGTTGAGGCACACGCTGTTTGATGGCGTGGAGTCTGTTACTACTGGGGATTGTGACTTGGTCCCTCCTGTGGATGATTTTACCATGTTTTTGACCAAGGCTTGTTTAGTATTATTATGATTTAGCTAGTCTCCATGTTTGGGGTCTTATGCCGACCAGTAGAACTCTTAGCGGCATTCTATTACTGATTATCCTCACTTTACTTGCTATTAATCATATCCTCAGTAATGTTTCTAACTGATTAACACAATACGAACTGGTTTTGAAATGCTAATCCTAAATGAAACTAATATGTGGGCTGAGATCCCTATTTTATATTAGTATGCCCGAGAGGCGTGATTATATTGACTGAGAGGAGTTTAGAACCCAATAGTGAGGATATTTTATTTGTTTTGGACTGGGCTACACGCCATAGCAATATACTTATATGGATAGAGCTGCACGCCATAGCAAAGGTAAATATACTCAAATGGATCAGGCTGCACACCGCAGCAAAGGTAAATATACTTGTATGGATCGGGTTGCATGCCACAGCTAATATGCTTGAGAATATATATATATATACATACATATATATATATATATATATACATATATATATATATATATATATACATACATATATATATATATATACATATATATATATATATACATACATATATATATATATATATATATATATATATATATACATACATATATATATATGTATATATATATACATATATATATACATACATATATATATATATGTATGTATATATATATATATATATATATATATATATATATATATATATATGGATCGGGTTGCATGCCGCATCAATTTAGCGCTTGGATTAAAGGAGCCCTTCCGGAGTCTGCACACCCCAGTGAGCGCAGTAGACTATTGTTATGGATCAGGCAGTGCGCCACAACGATATGCGGATCAGGCCGCACGCCGCAGCAGTATATTTATGGTTTCAGTTATTGTGAAAAGTATATCAATCGATTACCGAGGAATAGTAACAAATAAGTGAACAATATGCTGAAGGAGCGGATTTTATACTTGATGAGTACTTACTAAGCTACATGTTCTACCTGGTTTTAAGGAATTTCACTTGACATCTTCATTGTTTGCTGCTTAAATGGTTTTACTACTTTGATATAGAACTTCTTAGTGCATATTCGTGATTTCATACTGTCAGTCATTATTTATTTTATTACTCACTAGTTCGGAGTATTCACATTACTCCTTACACCATGTGTGCAGATCTAGGTACCCCTGAGGTGTAGTGCGAGCTCTTCAGCAGTTTAGTTTCCGCTAGAGTTATCGAGGTAGCTGCATGGCGTCCGCAGACCCGATATTCTCCCTCTATCTTTTACATTTCTGTATTCTAGACATATCTCTATAGTAGACTTTTGAAACCTTGTATTTAGACGCTCAGATTTGTGACACCAGATCTAGCGGGCTATTGTAGAGATGTTTTATGGTTTTCCGCAGATTTGATATTTACTATTTAGACTTATATTGATATTAAATTGGCATTTAACTCTAATAGCTAATAAAGAATTCTACATAAAAGGTGCTGAGAGTGTTTGATGGTCGGGCTTGTGCAGCATTGTGTTGGGCGCTATCACGACCAAGGTTAGGGTCGTGACAATGTTGTGGCTGAGAAGTCAGTGGAGGTGCAGCCCTCCTAAGTTTGGGGGAGTCTCTCACCATATGGCGTGTGTCGTCACACTCAAAAAACGCTGTGAGAGGACATGGCGGTTGTGAATGGCTCGAGCCAGGTCTGTTGGACTGACGATTGAAAGCACCCTGTGCAGGAGGCAGACTAGATACTGGAGGTGCATAATAAGGCTCCTGAGGTCTAAGAGGAGCTGGAATACCACTGGCTGCTGGAAGAGCTGAGTGAGTGCGACGACTCATATAACCTCTACCATGACGAACTGAATCTGAGGCACGGGCACTAGAGTATGGCCCGACTCTCGAATCCTCTTCGCCTCCCTCTCCTCTCTATCCCGAGCAAGCATGCCTTCTACTCCCCTAGCAATGCTCACCACCTGCTGGTAAAAAATATCCATCTCCAGCTCCCAGGCCATGCTGGACCTGATGTTGGGAATGAGCCTATCAATAAACCAGCGAACTCTTTTGCATACTGTAGAAACCAAGGCCAAAGCATGCCTAGCCAAGTTAGTAAAAACTGACGGCATATTTCGAAACATTCATAGTACCCTAGCACAAATGCTCAAATGGGCGCCATGCTTCCCTAAGGCTCTGAGGAACATGCTCCCTCAAAAACATATCTAAAAACCAGGTCCATATAAGGGAAGCTGCCTCAGCTGGGCTATCCAACTCATTAGTATACCACCACTGATAGGCTGCTCCTTGAAGCTAGAAGGCTGTGAAAGAAACCCACTCGATCTTGATATACCCATAGTGCGGAGGATACGGTACTACTCCTCCAGAAATCCTAGAGCATCATCTGATGCTAGACCAATGAATGTAGGAGGCTGGTACTTTTCGAACCTCTCAAGCCTCATCTGCTCCTCCTTTGAAGCTACTGCCCTATCCTCGGGCTGGAATGGGGCTATAGGCGGTACCGGTATAATCAATGGGACTTGATCGACATGTACTTATTGCTCATGAGTGCGGGCGGCGGAAGTCTGTGCTCCTCCCCCGGGCTGAGATATGGCTGCAGCAAGGAGAAGAAACCCTACCTGAGCTAGAGTGGCGTGCTTACTCATGAAATATGTAAGAGTCTCATGGAGAGTTGGAGTAGTAGGCGTATCAGGTGCTTGGGCTCCGGCTGGAGCTGTTGGTGGCTCCTCTATAGCAGTTCACACGGGTGCTCTAGCTGCCTACGTACGCGTCCTCGGCCTCTACCCTGGCCTCGACCTATGACAGCTCTAGTAGGGGCACGGGTGTCTTGTAACCTCTGGTAGATCGTGTCCTCACCATCTGTTAGAGAATAGAAGACATGGTTTTAAAATTTTGATATCAAAAATCTCGCACGACAAGGGAATCAAATAAAGTGTAATTTTTCAAACATATACATAGCCTCTCGTAGATAAGTATAGACGTCTCCGTATCGATCATCGAGAATCTAATAAACTGGCTTGTGATTTTTGACTCATATGAACTTAAGGCTTTTATACTTACTTCTCACGACCTGAGTTCTTCCTTCGTGAGTTGTTGTGACGGTACCTAGTCTCTACAACTAGGTAAGCCTAACAGTTAACGGAAATAGGAATTTTAAGGACAACTTTCCATCTAATAGGTAAATACAGATAAAGCGTTTAAAATTTTGCTCAGCATATACAATAATAACACTCTAAAAACCTAAAATCTTATGAATCACAAACTAGAGAAAATACATAGTGTTCCAACTCCAAAAGTCCAAAACAAAAGTAATTACAGAAGGTCTATAACTAAAAGAAAGAATAGAGCGGGACTTCTAGCTCTACGGACGTGGCAGATATACCTCGAAGTGTTTGATATCGCCTGCCTCACTAATAGAATGGTTGAGTAGAAGAACTTGGATCTACACACGAAAAACATATGTAGGGGAGGGCATGGGTACATCACAGCGGTACACAATAAGTGCCAAGCCAAACCTCGGTCGAGTAGTGACGATGATGGTCAGGGGCTTACTGGTTATATATATATATATATATATAGATATATATATATATATATATATATATATATATATATATATATATATATATATATATATATATATATATATATATATATATACATAAATATATAAAATAAGGTAAAACAATATAAAATGTGACGGTATCATTAAAATACTAACAATCGATAAAGAATGAAATCACAGAAAGAATATAACTCAGTTCACAGAGACAGCAACTAGGGATCCCCAGGATATCGTCCTATAGTTCCAAACGTAAATGTGCAGAGGATGTCCCGGGATATTGTCCCATAGTACGAATCATACATGTGTAGAGGAATCTTCCGAGATACCGATATGTAGTCACATTGTAATTATCAATTACAGGGTGATCTCCCGGAATGTTGTCCTGTAGTCCCAGTTATAAATATGCAGGGGATCTCATGAAATACCAATCTGTAGTCCCAATGTAAATATACAACAGTTTCAAGCAAGAATCCTACAATTCTATTCAAGTTCGAATCAGAAAAATAGGAAATTTTTACTCCAAACATGCTACAAAAAAATTCAAGTAAACAGTAAAACAGATAAGGCCGTTAAGTCACATAATCATGCTTTCCTAAGCTAAACAGGAAACTTCAAGTACAAGTATTGTCAATTAAAAGAGAACACGGATATATATATTTAATGGAAACGGGGGTTTTCAACAATTAGCACGTGTACGCACTCGTCACTTCATGTACACGACATTCATATAGCAATAATACCAAAATACTAAGTGGAGTTCCCTCAGACAAGGTTAGGCAAGACATTTACCTCGAACCAACTCAAAAATCAATCTGATATCACGCTCATACCACAAGTATCCAACTATGAGTGGCCCAAGTCTAATCAAATCAATTACATAAAATAAATAAAACTACAATAACTAATTTAACTAATGAATTTAAAGCTACAATGAGAAATTAGAAAAACGCCGAAAGATCCTCCACGGGCCCTCGTCTAGGGATCGGGTAAAAATTATGGATTATGAACACCCATTCACTCACGAGACTAACCATACCAAAGTCATTCAAATCTGATACCAAAACCTCGATCGAAATCCCAAAACTCAGCCTAAGAACTTTTCCTCAATTCTCCCAATATTTTACCCCAAATCCGAAATTAGATGATGAATCTAAGCTTAGATTAATGGGATAACTTGCTTGTTTATCCCGACGAGGGTTTATGAATCACTCAAACAAGCCTTTCTAGCCGCATCTAAATCGCCATCCCTATTTATATGTTTATGTGTAAAGGTATCCAAATCTGAATCTGTAGAATATATTGGGGAATCCTCATCCATTCGATCATGCGCACACCGACTAGATCATCCACAACGAAGATAATACTCGAAAACGGAGTACGAGTCACCTTCTTTGAGAAATATTGTATTTTTTAGATAGAAAAATTACCAAAAGTAGACCTGACCAGAACAAGTACATCCGACCTTTTGCCTTGATTCATAATCAAGAAAGGCGGGATATAAAGGCACGCAATTCTTGATCTTTTTAGAATTCTGAATGACATCGATCTTTCGCCTTGCGCAAGGATATCTCTCTTTTTTAGACTCCATAAGGAGAGGGTGGTGAGACGAGGTGTAGCAGTCTGGTCAGCGCATTTGTTTTGCGTGTAGAGGGTCATACAATCAAAAAGGATTTAGGAATCATTACCTAATGATCTTCCCTTCAAAATCCCCACAAAATCTCTTTCCCCCGAGCTCTAATTTGATTTTCTAAGTTATGAACTCAAACTCTCGATCTTCATATTTCTGCCCAATGATTTTTGCTTCTACAGTCATGGGGCCGTATATGAGGTCCCGCTTCTATGGCTGGGACCCGCACCTATGAAATTTCATTAAACCCCCAGGCGCCTCACCTGCGCTCCACTCCTCGTAGATACGCTCCCGTCTTCTGCGGTTCTTGAGCCGCATCTTTGACCAACAGCTGTCAAGTCTTAAACCACATATGCGATTTCCAATTTGCTTCAATGGCGCCGCACCTACGGTCCAATACTTGCATGTGTGAAAACAATAGATTCAGCAAAGTTCATCAATTTCCTAAGTCCAATTCAACTTCCGTTAAGCATCTGAAACTCACCCGAGGCCCCCAGGATCTCAACCAAACATGCCAACCAATCCTAATACATCATACAAACTTAATACAACTCACAAATCACATCAAACAACACTAAAACCATGACTCACCCTCTAATCCAAGCCTAATGAACTTGAAAACTTATGAATTCTACATCCGATAACAAAACCAATCAAACCAAGTTCGATTGATTTCAAATTTTGCACATAAGTCATGTTCACCACTACGAAACTATTCCAACTTTCAGAATCAGATTTCGACCCCGCTATCAAAATCTCACTATCGATCCGGAAACTTTAAAAATTTAACTTTCGGCATTTCATCAAAGCCTAAATAAGCTACTGACCTCCAAGACACAAACCGAACACACCCTTAAGCCCGAAATCACTCAACGAAGCTAACGGAATCATCAGAATTCCATTCCGAGGCCGTCTTACACTGCTCCGATTATAGTCTAAGTTCTAAAGCTTAAGCTCTTAATTAGGGACTAAGTGTCCCAAAATACTTCAAAACTCAAAACAAATTTTTCCGGCAACTCACAATTGCAGAAATAAATACAGAAAAGAAATTAATAGGGGATCGGGGCAAAAATTCTCAAAACGACCGCCGAGTCATTGCAATAAAGTAGGTATATAAAGTAAAATAAATATTTTAATTGTATATGATGTTAACTGATGTTTTCAATAGACATACCACGCAGATTATCCCATATTTTTATCACCACAACCATGTAGGTCAAGAATTAGTCAGCTTAATTACCGGTAATTTTCTTATTCTTTGTGGGAGGAGGTAATTTGAAAGTCAAAAGAAAAAAATGCAGAAAGAATTTAGTGTATATAGAAAATTAATGTGTATATAAATAAAATATTAGTATTTATATTAAATTTTGAACATCTTTGATAAACGATATCATAATCAGGACAAGGCAAAATATTTCCTCCTAACTGAAAATATGCATGCATGTTCACATTATGAATAACAAAAGGTATAGCAAATTAAAACAACTCAAATTTTTATATTAAATTGTAACTCTTTTATTTATGATTTTGATTGATTTTCTAAGCCTCAGAAGGTAGTTTAACTAATTAGTAATGATATAATCCAAAGTCATGGATTCAGGAGCTTGAGCTGAATCTTCAGGAGTAGGAGCTGGTGCAGCCTGCGCTGGTTCTCGAGAAGGTTGATCATGTTCATGGTGGTGTTGATCATGATGATGATGGCCGGTATGACCATGATTGTGTGAATGATGATGGTGATGGCTATGATGATGATGGCGGTGATGATGATGATGGTGGTGGTGGTGGTCATGACCATGCTCAGGAGCCGTAGGTGGTGCAGATGGGGACACAACTGGGGTTTCTTCTGAAGGTGCAGGTGAACTAACCGAGGGTTCTTCAGGAGATGGCGAAACAGCTGGAGTACTACCAGAGACGACGTCGTCGGAAGAAGAAGGTGAAATATCAGCTGAAGAAGCTGGTGATATAAGAGGAGCATTTGTGGTTGTAGAAGAGATATCTGGAGCTAGAGCTTCTTCAGGAGAAGGTGTGGAAATTGGAAGATCATCAAAAGAAGGTGAAATTCTTGAGATTTTAAAGAAGTCTCTTCTTAGGGAGAGAGTAGGAGTAGAAAAAATCAAGACAAGAGCAAGTACTAGAAGAGAAATATGTGAATGTGAAGTGGCCATTTTTGTAAATCACTGAGTTGTGATAATGATACTTCAATGGTGAACAAATATAAAGAAAACATTGGCTTATATGGTGGAAGAATGGTGTTGTGGAATTAAATTCTTCTTTATCTCCCTCTTTGTTTTGTATTTACCTCCATTTAATCAAAATTGCCTCAATCTTGCTAGAGGTTCAGTAGCATTAAATTATAAGTGCTATTTTAAAATGTTTAATTGAAGTAATATTAAGGCAATATATAATAAGACGTCCCTTTTTTGGTTTATTAATGAAAAAAAATACAGTTGTGATTAAGCCAATAATGGGAGTTTAGTATGAACTCACAGTAGAAACCTGGTAAAAATCTTGAATGGTTATGTGAAAGGAAAAAAAGGTCAAACCTCAAAGTTAACGACAAAACAAAAAGTACAAAAAGAAATTAAATTCTATGGAATTTAAATACCTTACATTCACTTTTATTTGACACCCTCCTTAAGAACGAAGTGCATAATTTACTATAATATTTATATTAATTGATATATATTTTATAAGATTTGAGAAATAATTAAAAATAAATAATAAATAATGTAAGTATAACAAGAAATTTTTTTAATCTTTTTTTAATATGTGTAAAGTAACAAATAAATATAAAAATTTATTTTTAGTATATATGTTGGGAACAGTAGACATGGTCTTTGTGGAATTAAATTCTGCCTTATCTCATCTTTGTATATTTGTGTAGACTTTACCTGCATTTTTACTTAAGATTGCCTTAATCTTGCTAGATCTTTGGTGAAGTTCTCTTTTCAAATTTTGAGGCTACGAATTAGTTTATAAACTTAATTCATTATCAAAGAGTTAAATATTTTAAAAGCATATTCATTTTTCCGTTTCCGTTTAAATATCAGTTTTAGTTAACCCAGACTTTTTTTAATATGAACTAATTATAGTAGAGACGTACATATGCAACATGACAATCTCTTCGTGTATATCGTGTTCCTCCTTTATATGATTATGCAATATGAGCAAAAATACCATTCCCTCCCGTTTACTTTAAGTATTTTTTTTGTTTAAAATATTAAATTTTTTCAGATATTAATAATTTTTCTTTATAAAATTGTTTTAAGAGTGAAAAACTTAAGAATCATTTATTATATTTTTAATGAATATGCTAAAAGATAAATTTTCTAGCGTATATAAAAAAACATCACTTAAAGTAAATCCGAACTGGTATTACTTTTGTTAGATTGGACGTGGCTTATACGAACTACTGCGCTAATTATAGCCCTTCCTCGGGAATAATGCATAATATTAATAGCTTGTTTTGCCAAGCTGGCCAAAAAAACTTTTGTTTTTCCTTTCAATAATTTATTTAAAAAGAAATTTGTTTAGCCTAAGCGGATAAGTTCTTTTTGTAAGTTCTTTTGAGCAGTAGCAAAAATAACTTTGTTGCTTTTGAGAAGAAGATTAAAATCGTAGCTTCTTCTATTGGAAAACTAATTTTTTAAAGATAAAAATATCCTCACTATAGATTTAAATTTTCTAATTATCCTCTTTAATTTTTTTTTGTTTCTACCGTACTTCTCTTATATTTTTTATTTTCCCCCATAGTTTTTATATCCTTTTCTATTCCTCTTAGGAAAATATCTACAAATAAATATTCTTTATATATACTCTATGTTTTATATTGTTTGAGCTAATTTTATTCGATACGGAGTTTAAAAAAAAGAAGAAGACTTTTGAAATCTGTGATATTAAAAGTTTAAGGGATAAAAAGTTTGTGGGACCATATTGTGGCTATAAAAACTTCTCATTAAGGGCAAAAAAGGTAAAACAAGGAATTTAAAATTAAATTATTTTTAAATTTAAAAATATGTCATTTATTTTGAGACAGACTAAAAAGAAAAGTAATACATCTAATATAAAACGAAAGGAGTAGTTGTTTATGGAATAAACGTTTAGCTTACACTGAATGATGCATTAACCTGTCCAATATTTTGATATTGGATAACTATATTTTTATATTGATTAAAGTTTTAATATATATTTTGCTTTATATTTTATTATTATTTTTCGCAATTGGACACTCAAAAATATACTTTTTGCAAATAACGGTCACATACAATTGTTTTCTTATCAAATATTACAAATAGTAACTTTAAATGAATTAGTCAAATACAAATATTATTTTTTAAAAAGTACAACAACAACAACTACCCAATACATTCTCACCAGGTGGGGTCTGGGGAGGGTAATATGTAGACGAGCCTTACCCCTACTTGGAAGGGCAGGGAGGTTGTTTCCAATCGACCCTCGGCTCATATGGTTAGGTGAAAAACTGCAGTAAAACAAAACAGAGACAAAAACAAATCAGAAACAGTAGCATTAGTGCATTAGAAATTCCAGTACAAATAGCGTTAATAATAAACCGAACAAAGGAAACAAAATACCAACATGCAATAGCAAGTAATAGTAACGTACAATAGACACAACTCATCTATGACTAACCCTGCTGATCCACTCTCATCCCCAGGATGGGCGAACGGAAAACTCTAGGGGCCCCTATCCTACAACCCTAATTCCAGACCTCCATACTTTCCTATCAAGGGTCATGTCCTCGGACACCTGCATCCTAGCCATGTCCTGCCTAATCACCTCTCCCCAATACTTCTTGGGCCTCCCTCTGCCGCGCCGACCGCCAACGATCTCCAGCCGCTCGCATCTCCTCACCGGAGCATCTGGACTTCTTCTCCGCACATGCCCGAACCACCTCAGTCGCGCTTCACGCATCTTCTCGTCCACCGGGGCCACCCCCACCTTCTCTCGAATAGTTTCATTCTTAATCTTATCTAGGGTGTGCCCGCACATCCACCTAAGCATTCTCATCTCCGCGACCCTCATCCTCTGAACATGCGAATTCTTCACGGGCCAGCACTCCGCCCCATACAGCATCGCAGGTCTAACCACGGCTCTATAGAATTTCCCCTTGAGTTTGTGTGGGACTTTCCTGTCACACAGGACTCCTGATGCAAGCCTCCACTTAGCCCACCCTGCTCCTATACGGTGTGTGACGTCCCCATCAATCTCACCGTCCCCCTGAATCACTGACCCAAGATAACGGACGTTATCCTTCTTGGCGATGGCCTGAGAGCCAATCATCATGTCCCTGCCTACTTCGCTCGGATCGGCGCTAAACTTGCACTCCAGGTATTCTGTCTTAGATCTGCTTATTTTGAAACCTTTAGACTCGAGAGTCTGCCTCCATACCTCTAACCTTTCAATAACTCCTGCCCTCGACTCATCAATCAATACTATATCATCAGCAAATATCATACACCACGGCACATCCCCTTGAATATGACGGGTAAGAGCATCTATCACTAAGGCAAACAAGAGAGGGCTCAGCGCCGATCCTTGATGGAGCCCCGTAACCACTGGAAAATGGCCTGATTCACCACCCACCGTCCTGACCCTAGTCATAGCTCCATTGTATATGTCTTTGATTACTCTGATGTAGGCTTCCGGCACGCTCTTCGCCTCCAAACACCTCCATAGCACCTCCCTTGGGACCTTGTCATACGCCTTCTCCAGGTCAATAAACACCATGTGCAGATCCTTCCTCTTATCCCTGAATTGCTCCGCCAGCCGCCTGACAAGGTGGATAGCCTCTGTAGAGGAGCGGCCCGGCATGAAACCGAACTGGTTCCCAGATATAGATGTCACCCCCCTCACCCTTGTCTCAATCACCCTCTCCCAAACCTTCATGGTGTGACTTATTAATTTGATACCTCTATAATTGTTGCAGCACTGGATGTCCCCTTTGTTCTTGTACAAGGGCACCACTGTACTCCATCTCCACTTATCCGGCATCCTTTTGGTCCTGAAGATCGCATTGAACAACCTGGATAGCCACTCCCCCCCAGACTTACCCATGCACTTCCAGAACTCCACCGGGATCTCGTCCGGCCCGGTCGCTCGACCCCTACTCATCCTACGCAAAGCTCCCATGACCTCCTCCTTCCTAATGCGCCTGCAGTACCCAAGGTCCTTATGACGCTCTGAATGCCCCAGCTCCCCTAGCTCTATGTTGCGATCCCCCACCTCGTTAAGTAAGTCCCGGAAGTACTCCTGCCACCTCTGTTTGATTTGAGATTCCCCCAATAGCACTCTACCATCCTCGCCCTTGATACACCTAACTTGGTCTAGATCGCGTGCCTTCCTCTCCCTCGCTTTAGCTAACCGGAATAACTTCTTATCCCCGCCTCTCTCCCCTAGCTCTTCGTACATTCGACTGAACGCCGTGTTTTTAGCTTCCGTGACTGTCATCTTTTCTTCTTTCCTTGCCTCCTTGTAGATCGCCCTGTTCGCTCGCCGTTAGCTCCCTGCCAACCTAGCAAACGCCGCCTTCTTCACTTCCACTTTACCTTTGACTATATCATTCCACAACCATTCGCCCTGATGTCTGCCTGAATATCCTTTGGCCACCCCGAGCACGTCCCGTGCGGCCCCCCTAATCAAGTTCGCCGTCACTGTCCACATAGCGTCCGCTTCCCCAGAACTCCTCCAAGCTCCGCCCTCGACTAACCTCCTTTCCAACTCCTGAGCTTTTTCCTTAGACAGGGCGCCCCATCTTATCCGCGGTTGACCCCGAGCGCCCCTCCTCTTCCTCTTCACCCAGAGACCGACATCCAACACTAGGAGTCTATGGAGAGTAGAAAGAGACTCTCCCGGAATAACCTTCCAGTCCTTGCACAGGCCCCTATCGCTCCTTCGGATGAGAATATAATCAATCTGCGTCCTCGCTGCTGAGCTCTTGAAGGTAACCAAATGCTCCTCCCTCTTTTGGAAGGTCGAGTTCACAATCATAAGCTCAGAAGCCCTAGCGAAATCAAGCAGCGAGGTGCCCCCTCCGTTCCTAACCCCAAAGCCGAAGCCTCCATGCACCTCATCATAGCCACCAGCATCAGCCCCAATGTGGCCATTAAAGTATCCTCCAATAATTAACTTCTCAGATTGAGGAATACTACTTACCATATCATCCAAGTCCTCCCAAAAGCGTCTCTTGGCCTCCTCGTCCAAACCCGCTTGCGGCGCATAAGCGCTGATGACGTTGAGAACGCCACCCCCAATAGCCAGCTTGATAGACATTAACCTATCATTCACTCGCCTAACCTCGACCACGGACTCCCTTAGGTCCCTATCCACCAAGATTCCCACTCCATTCTTACCTCTCTCGACCCCAGAATACCACAGTTTAAACCCGTCCACATCCCACGCCTTCGTCCCTTTCCACCGAATTTCCTGGACGCACGCTATGTTTACCCTCCTCTTCTGAAGAATCTTCGCCAACTCTATGGACTTACCCGTCAGCGCGCCTATGTTCCATGACCCAATCCTTATTTTTTAAAAAGTAATTTTGAAAAAATATATAAGTAGTTTTAAACAATTTGACCAAACTTGCGCCAAGGATATATGATAGAAATTTCTTTTTAACCAGAAACGAATTATAGTAGGAATGTACATGTTAAAAACTCGGACATTGAGGCTAAAAGGTGAGGTCAAAATTTGTCACGATCCAAGTTTTCCCTCCGTGAACTGTCGTGACGATACGTAGTCTCTACGACTAGGTAAGCCTAATAATTTACGCAAAAAGGAAATAAAGATACAAAACTAGCAATTTACGGAAAAAATAATTAAAAAGGTTTAAAATGTCGCTCGGCATACACCATAACAACACTCTCGACAAATAATAACACTCCCAAAACTCAAAATCTCATGAAATCATAGCCTATAGAAACTACTAAGTGTTCTAACTCCAGAATATCTAATCAAAAGTAAATACAAGAAGTCTAAAGCTAAGGGGAAGAAAAGATAGGGACTCATGGATCTGGGGACGCGGCAGATATACCTCGAAATCTCTGATATAGACTACATCACTAGTAATATGGTTGAGCAGCAGAACATAAATCTGCAAATGAAAACATGTGCAGGAAAGGGCATGAGTATATCACAGCAGTACCCAATAAGTGTCAATCCTAACCTCGGTCAAGTAGTGACGAGAAAGGTCAGGGCCCTACTGGCTATAAATATATAGCAAGGTAAGCATTATGAAATAAAGCAATATGATTAAAGTACTAACGATCGATAAGGAATAAAAGCAAAGAAAAAATGTAACTCAGTATACAGAGATAGCAACTCAAGGATCCACCAGGATACTGTCCCGCAGTTCCAAACGTAAAAACGCAGGGGGATCTACCGTAATAGCGATCCGTAGTCCCAAAGTAAATATCCATTACAGGAAAATATACCGGGTGTTGTCCCGTAGTCGAAAATATAATGTGCAGGGGGATCTACTAGAATACCGACCCGTAGTCCTAAAGCAATATTCATTAAGGGAGAATTTATCGGGTGTTATCACATAGTCCCAAATATAAATGTGCAGGAGGATCTACCGGAATACCGATCTGTAGTCCCAAAGTAAACACGCAGGGGGAGCACCCAAGATATCGTCCCATAGTCCCAAAATAAATACACAACCATCTCAGAAGAATATGCAGTTCTATTCAAGAATTTAATAGGAAATTCTACTCTAACATGCTGCACAGCGTACCAGCAGGCAATTAAAGCAGGTAAGACAATTAAGTCACGTAAGCATGCTTTTCCTAATCTAAACAAGAGGCTTCAAGTACAAGTATTTGTTAAGTTACAAGAAAACATAGGTAATAGCTTAATGAAAATGAGATTTTAAACAATTAGCACGTGTACGCACTTGTCACATATGCCACACCTCCTTTTTCCTACTACACCCCGCGAAGGGCATAGATAAGGGAACTTTTCCAATTAAAGGACAATCGAAACAGGATTTAGTTATTTAAAAGATTTCAGAGTCGTCACTTGGGATAATTAATAGTGTCCCACGTCAATGTACCTATGGCTTTTTGACATATTTTAACATCATTGGGATTTGGATTTTGGTCACATAAATACGCACCCATAATTAGGAAGATACATTATTTAACTAATGCGCTTAAAATAATTTCATATTTTTAAGTTTGCAGGAGGCCATGGGAATTCACTAAATGACACGTCCCGATTTCAAAGGATTCTTAAAGAAAATAGAAAGAGGGCCACACATTTGTGAATTTTGTTTGGCGTGACACACTTCAATTTATTTTAAACTTGAAGGTCTCCAAGTTAATTCATGAGATCTATGAGTTATCCAATTAAAGCTCATTTCAAATAACTAAAGACTAAATAACTAAGTGCTAAATACAGCTAGTAGGCAAACGAGGATCAACAAGGACGAGATAAATCCCAAAGTCCATGCACAAGTGCATTTGGACCTAAAGGTGAGCCCAAATTTCAGGTTTTGAGGATGAGGGCGTGGGATTCCACATCGAGCCCCCGTGTCTGTTTAGTTAATAAGCAAAATATGCAATCAACCAAACGCATCCAAATGCTAACAACATGCTAGCACAAAACTCCCTGAACTTTCATACAGTATCTGTGTGATCACCAAACATTTAACATCAATGACTGGTTTCAAAACTGGCCTGAACATTATTACAAATACAGCCCTTAAATGACTTTGAATACTGACTGAAGTTTACAAGCATAAGCTAAACCACCTGGAATAAATAGACTACGCCTCAAGCTATATATGAGTTAGCTTGGAGACGTGATGCCTAAGGAGACTAGATCTAATATAGATACTCTATACTAGCAAACACATAGATAGATCTCAACTTCACTCAACCAAATGCACTCATAACTGAATTTACATAAGAACATAATGCACACAAATAGCTTAAAAATGACTAAACACCATGAACTCTAAAAAATTTCATTCCTTCATTTCATCTCCACTCAAGCCTCAGATTACATAGTTTTGAAAACATGTACCTGGGAAAATGAAGAACAGAGGTTTAATTCTATCCATGAACAGAAATCAGCAGTAGGGAAACAGTCAGTGAATCAGCTTTAGAAAACCCATGAACAAAGCTCGATCAATCTACTAGAATATCACACTTAAATGCAACCCAGAAAACTCTAAAACCAAGTCTTAAAACCAGGTTCAATCCATCTTTTAACCTTTGATATACCCAACGATTGTTTCAGAATTGAGAGTTTTAGAAACTAGCAAAGAACAATGGAACAGTAGAATTTCTGAAACTTTTATGGACCAGTAGAATTCTGCATGTTTTATATTTAATTGGTTCTCTAATTTTTCAGAATTTTCTTGCTTAGACCCCAAAACCTTGCCTTGAAAAGCAAGGTTATAATGCCTTTATAGGCAAGGAGTAGGGGAACTCTTATGTTTTTATTTCATTTAAGTCCTTTATTTTTTAGCTTGTTGACCAAGTTTTATCATCAAAATTATTAGGAATCCCTTGCTAGAGCCTTCCTAATTTAGTTATTAAAAGATGACCTCAGCCAAATACCCAAACTACCCTCAAGTGTCCTACTAGTTACATTCTATCCCTTCCCTTGAATATCTTTAGGCTGATAGACTAAATTCTAAAGCTTTACACAAGTAGATGAAATTCCAAACTGATCAAATTATGAAAGTTCTTAAAAGAAATGCAGAAAATCAAAAATGAAAAACCAAATTTATAAATGAACCAAGCATGAAACAATAACCTCAGGACTTATCATGAGTGAAAACTAATTCCAACTCAAGACTAAACATGAAATCCAATCACAAAAAGACTTGATTTAACTCAGGAACATAATACCGATGTATTCTTGATTGAAACTCAGGAAATTAGACAAAATAAAACTAATACAACCCTAATTAACTTAACTTAACTATTCAACAAAAATAAAACTGATACCACCCTAATTAAACTTAAACTCAGGATTTTCAACAAAATAACCAAATTAATGGACAAGAGATGAGGCGAAGAGAAGCTTAGAGAACGTAGCTTATCAATGGCATGCAGGAGGGTCTGCGTCTCGAACCCTAGAATTCGACAAGCTTTCGGATTTTTTAGAACAAATAACCACGGACCAGTGGAGATGGTGGGTGGTAAGGGCTATAAGGTGTGGGTTTTGGATGATTTAATGGTGGTGAGGTTTTGGCCGAGGTTTTTGATTCAATATTCAAGACGATTGGTATAGATTCGAGGGTAACTACGTGGGTATGGATGATGAGGAGGTCTAGGAGGTCATTTGGTGTTAATTTGGGACCGGTTGGGATGCGACGTCGCCGTGCACGACGGAGGAATCAAATCATCCGGCAAATATTCAAGACGATGGGGTGGGATTCGAGGGAAGCCGAGCATGGATTTGGAAAGAGGACGGTGAGGGGAATTCATGGTGTTAATTTGACGGTGATTGGGGTTCTGCCACCGTCGGCGGTGATTTCCGGCTGGTGGCACACGGTGGTGCTAGGGTTTCTGTGAGACGGGTTAGGGACGGGGTGTTTTGGGGGTGGGGGAGGGGTTGTTTGGACATATATATACTATCATATCCTAGCTTCTCGACCATTAGACTAAAAAACCATCGATAGCTAGGAGCGAAAACAACCTAAACGACGTCGTTTTGGTTAGAACGAAGTTGGACCAGGTAGATAACGGATTGGGCTGGGTTCTGGTGTTATTTTGGGCCAGTATTTTTTAGATTTTGAAGAATTAGCCCAACATTTCATTTCTCTCTTTTTTCTTTTATTTTAAAACAAATTATCTCACACTTCTCTTTTTTTCTTTTCAAAAATTAAAAACAAAATACAACACAATTAACTCCTGATTATTATTAATTAGACTAAATTAAAGGACAAACTGCCCTAAATTCGAAATTGAAACTAAAATAAACTATTTTTGAGACTTTTTTTTTATTTTATGAAAATTAATAACTAATTAATTCATAACATGTGAAATTTAATCCTACATGCATATGCACGTTATTTTTGTGTTTTTTCATTAATTAAACAAAAATAAAAATACACAGATAAATGCAACAATTAATAGAAAATGCCACGAAAAATCCACGAAATTGCAAATAAAAAACGTTGAAACTATAGTAATTCGTGTAGGGCAAAAATCACATGCTCACAGCAGCCCCTCTTTGTCCGGAAACACAAAGAGTTTTCGTGCAAATATAAGTGAGCGGACATGAGCGATTTTTGCCCGCTTGAATACTCCGTGAGAAGCATTTTTTAAAAGCTTGACCGTACCCTGCTTCAGAAGTTGCCTACATATCATCGGCTAAAGAGGCATTAGGTTAGTGTAAGTTCAGGAGTGTTTGGTAGTTGGTACTTGAAATTTAAAATGTATTCCCTTGTTCTCCAGGTGAGCACCTGATTACCAAGACTTGAAACTTGAAATGTAATACCTTGTTCTCCAGGTGGCGCCTGATTACCAAAACTTGAAATTTGAAATGTATTGCCTTGTTCTTCAGGTGGGCGCCTGATTGCAAAATCTGAAACTTGAAATGTATTCCCTTGTTTTCAAGGTGGGTGCCTAATTACTAAAACTTGAAATTTGAAATTGCTCCCCTTCACCCTGATTACAACAAAACAAACAAAACAACAGAAATTTTTTTCTGTCCCAGTTGGTGCTGGGTGCATCTGTGAGTGTAAATCAAATTATGTTGCCAAATATCTTCAAAAGCTAAACCCCATTATCCAGAAGGCCCTGACAACTCTTGATTAATGACAACATTGGGATTAGGCTATGTTCTCCAAGGTATTATTTCCACGATGTCTTGTTATCCGAGTTATATCTACTGGGGACCACTAATTAAAGCTATATCCTATTATACAGGAGGGTCCTGACAACTCTTAATTAGATACAAATCATGTTTGCAGGGGATTAGTATTTAGAGCTACATCCCGTTATCCAGGAGGATCCTGACAACTCTTACAATTAAATCCCATTATCCAGACAGGTCCTGCCGACTATTGTTGGGAAAATATTTGTGACCGACCATGTTGCCCGTTCTTGTTTGAGTTTTAAATTGAATTCCATTTTCCAGGAGGGACCTGACAACTCTTAACTGAATTCTATTTCAACATGCAAGTCACTTTATGCTCTTTCTATTCATGATAATCTCCATCCTTCAAGTAAGTCCCATTTTCCAGAAGGGTCCTGAGGGTTCCAAATTAAATTCCCCTTTTAACCCTCGGTTGTCTCTTGTGGGAATTGCTAGTTAAAGTCACGTCCCATTATTCAGGAGGGTCCCAACTATTCTTATTGGGGAATTATTTGTGCTAGATTATGCTCCCCATTGAATTTTAAACTAAGCCCCATTTTCCAGTAGAGTCCTGAGGTTCTCAATCGTGCCTTCCATGTGCTTCTTTCCCCTATGGAGGACTTCTCCGAGATCGTTTGGAATTTTTTGCCCCTGTTTCAATCAAAGAAAATCTTATTAGTTTGAAAAATGGTGGTTAGCTTGCGGCATTCTTGCTGAAAATGACCTCCCCACTATTATATTCTGTTGTGTCCAATTTCCCGCACTGCTGATGAGCCGTCTGATCTGCTCGACTGATCCCTGAACCCTACTCTGTTCCTTGACATTGTGTTACACTCCTGACCCTTTTGCCATAATCCTTACACCCTTCCTGAAATTACCGAGTCAGTTTACTAGCGAAGCTTTCATTGATTCTTCCCCTTGCCATTTCAACTTTGCTACCTTTGTTATGTTTTGATCGGCATGTGCTTTTCCATTCGGGAACTGGTAGTAAGCTTCGAAATTTCCCTCCTGCTTGCCTAAATAGAATGACTTTGGAGACATTTTGGAACAAATGGAAACCCGAAAGAAATTGAAATGCAATGACTCTAAATTCTTTTGTTTTTAGAATAAAAGAATTCCGAATTTGGCGACTAATGATGGAAAAATCGGAGAAACTTATATGTGGAGGAACAGCTTGTTCCCATGATCATGACATGCACTTCGGCTTAGTCGACCTACTCTGTCCAAATGATCGGCCTTCAGCTGTCATGCTTTGTATTTTCGACCTTCTTTAACCCAATTTCTTTAATCAAACCTTGACCTTGCTTATCTTGCGGTGCTATGCACTGATTCCCACCAACAACCCTTTTCCATTGTTGATTTCTCGACTTGCCTTCGCCTTATGGTGCCCGTGAGAGTTTTCACTGATAAGACTCTCTCCCTTTCATTTCTCTCAGCTCTCCTCGCCTTAAGGTGTCCGTGAGGGTTTTCACCAGTAAGACTCTCTCATTTTCATCTTTCCTTGCTTGAACTAGAGTGTTGCCCCAGGGTATGAATCACATCTTCTTGCTTGATTCGGCATTTCTTAAAGACTGATCAGAAGGTCTTTCTTTAGACCTTAATGTAGGCTTTTGGATAAGGATAGAAATAAAGGAATATTAAAGGCTCAAAATAATTCAAATGGGTTCAAAAGTTACAACTTTCGAAATCAAATTTTCTTACAACAACCACAACTTCTGCCCCCAGTTTCCTGCTTGGGGACCTTTGAATGTTAATTTTAATGTGATCCAACTGTGAGGTTACCTACGTATCCTTTAAAGGAAATCAGGTCAAACTTAGTTCATCCAGATTCCTTGTTTTTGCTGTTGTGTTTCTCTTTTCTTCTTCTTTTTTTTCTTTTGTTGGTTTCTTCTTCTTCTTCTTCTTCTTCTTCTTCTTCTTCTTCTTCTTCTTTTCTTTCTCTTCTTTTTTTCTTCTCTTTTTCTTTGTTTTTTTTATTTCTTTCCTTTCTTTTCTTATTCTTTCTTCTCTTTTCTTTTTTTTTCTTTTTCATTCTTTCCTTTCTTTTCCTTTCACTGACTTCTCACACTTGCATTTTTGACTTTTGTTACTGATTTCAAAATAGGGGTATGAAAGAAAATAATTAAAGCGCAAAAGGTTTGGCAAAAGATAAAGTGTTTAGATAGCAGAATAAAATGTCGTCGTCATTTCAATCTCTAAAACACGCCAAGTACAAACAAACATGCCAAGTGTAGACAATGATTTAAATAAATAAAATCATACATAGTATCTCTTAACTACATCTGAATTAATGGTCATTTCTACACACTCGCCTTCCACATCTGTTTGATACAATGCCCCGTTAGACAACGCTCTTGACACGATGAATGGCCCTTGCCAGTTTGGGGCGAACTTGCCCTTTGCTTCTGCCTGGTGAGGGAGGATGCATTTCAATACTAGGTGACCCACTTCGAAATTTCTTGGGCGAACCTTCTTGTTACATACTCTGGCCATTCTCTATTGATGCAACTGACTGTGACATATTGCTGCTAATCTTTTTCATCAATTAAGCTCAACTGCTCCAACCGGGCTTTGACCCATTCATCATCATCAATTTCTACTTCGGCGACAATCCGAAGGGACGAGATTTCAATCTCTGCCGGTATTACTGCTTTTGTGCCATGCACCAACAAATATGGAGTTTCCCCTACTGAAGTGCGATCAGTAGTGCGATAACCTAACAATGCGAATGGTAGCTTTTCATGCCATTTCCTGGACCCTTCCACCATTTTTCGAAGTTTCTTCTTTATGTTCTTATTGGCTGCTAGTCCATTCGCCTTGGGGCGGTATGGGGTGGAATTGCGATGTGTAATCTTAAATTACTGACATACCTCTTTCATCTAATGACTGTTGAGATTCGCTCCATTTTCAGTGATGAGTATTTTCGGGATTCCAAACCGGCAAATGATATTTAAATACACGAAATCAACCACGGATTTTTTGGTCACTGCCTTGAAGGTTTTAGCTTCGACCCACTTGGTAAAATAATCAATAGTGACCAGGATGAATCTTTGACCATTGGAAGCTGGTGGTGATGGGCCCGATAACATCCATGTCCCGGGCAACGAAGGTCCATGGTACAGACATTGTATGCAATTCTGATGGCGGGGAGTGAATCAAGTCTCCATGCACCTGATATTGATGACACTTTCGTATGAAGCTGATAAAATCTCACTCTATGGTAAGCCAATAATACCATGTCGGGAGAATCTTCTTTGCCAAAACATATCCACTCATGTGCAGTACGCAAACTCCAGAATGTACCTCAGTCATGATGGATGTGGCCTGTCCAGCATCTATGCATCTCAGCAACCCAAGATCTGCCGTTCTTTTGTATAGCACCCTTCGACCGAAGAAAAAACCCGCTTGATAAACGAAGGATTATTCTCTTTTGGTCACCTGTGGCCTGTTCTAGATACATACCCATCCTAATGTATTCTTTGATGTCGTGAAACCAAGGCTCACCATCAAGCTCCTCTTCTACCACATTACAGTAAGCATGTTGGTCATAGACTTAGATATATAATGGATCAACATAAGCCTTATCTGGATGATGTAACATTAACGCCAAAGTGGCCAAAGCATCATCAACCTCATTGTGAATTCTTGAGATATGCCTGAACTCTACTGACCCGAATCGTTGACAAAGGTCATGCAAGCACGGCCGGTATAGTATGAGCTTCAAATATCGTGTTTCCCACTCCCCTTTACTTTGGTGTACCAGAAGGTCCGAGTCTCCCAAGACCAAGACTTCCTGGATACCCATGTATGCACCTTACCTCAAACCCAAAATACATGCCTCATATTCTACCATACTGTTGGTGCAACATAAGCGGAGCTGAGCTCTAACGGGGTAATGTTGCCCCATTTTAGAAATGAGTATTGCTCCCATCCCGATGCCTTTCATGTTGGTGGCTCCATCATAGAATAATCTCCATCTTGGCTTCTCCCCATGTTCCATTTCACAAATATGCATTACCTCCTCGTCCGGGAAGTATGTCTTCAAAGGTTCATATGTTTCATCTACCAGAATCTCGGCCAGGTGATCAGCCAATGCATGCGCTTTCATTTCAGTCCTAGTCATTTAGACGATGTCAAACTCAGTGAGCAAGATTTGCCACTTTGCAAAGCCTCGCTGTGGGCACAGGCTTCTGGAAGATGTATTTTAATGGTCCAGGTGTGAGATGAGGTAAGTGGTATATGATGACAAGTAATGTTTCAACTTTTGTGCTACCCAATTAGGGCACAACACGTCCTTTCGAGGTGAGTATACTTAACCTCATAGGCTGTGAATTTTTTGCAGTGGTAGTATATGGCCTGCTCTTTCCTCCCCGTAACATCATGCTGACCCAGCACACATCCAAATGAATTGTCCAAGACTGTTAGATATAGGATCAAGTGCCTCCCTGGTTTCGATGGGACCAATACCGGTGGGTTCAACAAGTATTCTTTTATTTTATCAAAAGCCTCCTAGCATTCCTCCATCCATTTGACCGCGACATCCTTTTTAAACAGCATAAAGATGGGCTCGCAAGTTGTTGTGAGCTGAGCAATGAATCGACTGACGTAATTCAATCATCCATACAGACTCATCACCTCTGTTTTGTTCCTCGGAGGTGGCAATTCTTGTATGTCTTTGATCTTTGATGGATCTAGCTCAATGCCTCGACGGCTGACTATGAACCCTAGCAACTTCGCTGAGGGGACCTAAATGTGCATTTCATAGGATTGAGTGAGAGATTATACCAGTGGAGCCTCTGGAAGAATTTCCTCAGATCCCTGACATGGTCGGATTGCTTCCTGGATTTCACAATTACATCATCCACATAGACCTCAATCTCCTTATGTATCATATAGTGGAAGATGGTTGTCATCGCCCTCATATAGGTATCCCCAGCATTCTTCAAACCATAGGACATGGCCCTGTAGCAATATGTTCCCCATGGCGTGATGAATGTTGTCTTCTCCGCATCCTCTTCGTCATTCAAAATCTGGTGATAACATGCGTAACATTCTACGAAGGACCCAATCTCATGCTTTGCAGAATTGTCAATCAATATGTGGATGTTTGGCAGTGGGAAATTATCCTTTGGACTTGATTTGTTGAGGTCACGATAGTCGACACATCCCCTGGTTTTACCATCCATCTTTTGGCACAGGCACGACATTAACTAACCATGTGGGATATTGTCTGACTCGGATGACCTTGACCTCAAACTGCATGGTAACTTCCTCTTTGATCTTCACGCTCACATCAGTTTTAAACTTCCTCAACTTTTGTTTAACGAGAGGTCAGGCCGGGTCTGTGGGAAATTTGTGAACTACCAAGTTAGTGCTCAGCCCTGGCATGTCATGATAAGACCATGCAAAAACATCTTTGTATTAAAGTAGCGCTTCTGTTATTTCTTCCCTAATCTTTTGGCTCAAGATGGACACTTATTTTGGTTTCTCTAATGTTATCTAGGTCCACTAGATAGACTACTTCTGTATCTCTCAGGTTTGGTTTGGGTTTTTCCTCAAAATGACTCAAATCTTTACTAATTTCTTCAAGCGCCCTTTCCTCATCACATTTCGGTTCATCCTCATATTCTATCTCTTAAATTACTACTTCTGAATTAGACCAACTTTTAAGACTGGGCCAAAGAGTCCTTATACATGTCATATCACTATAGCCAACATAAAAATAACTGTATAAGAAGGAAAAGATAAACAAAGAAAAATGCAAACTATTAGCACTCAAGAAAAGGGATGCATTTCATTGAAACAGATAGATAACAAGGTTTTACACATCCAAACGTACGGAAGATACTCTGAACTACAACCCTGGAATAACCCAGAGAAATTTGAAAGAAAAGTCAAAGCAAACTACCAAAACTCCTTCCTGGTCTGGAGAGGAGTAGCTTCCCAATTGTTGACTTTTGCACGGGGCCTAACAAATTGCACATCTGCCTTGTTAGAACCCTCTGCCACTTCCACCATTTTCTCATATTCAAACAACCTTTCGAACCTTTGTATTAATTCCTTATCAGGATCAACTGCGGCCACTAGAACTTGTTGTTGTCAGGCACCTTTTGGCTCCAAGCTTCACAAATAACTTGAAGAGACGAGGCACAGGATTGGGGAGGGCCCATGCTTTCTTTCTCATCTTTTTAGCTCTCTTGGTGTCTGCACTTGTAGGCTTGAATCCAAACTAAATGTTTCTACGTTCGTTGGAAGAGACACTTGTTGTATGATACCCTGAAGTGAAGCCCCAAACCTTTTTCGGGAACAAACCCATTCTTTAACATCTCAACTACCACCATGACTGATGCAATTGCTAACCTTTGTGTTGGAACACGCTCCCCTTCTAGGACCTTTCCACTGATACCGAGTCATGAACTCGATACACCCAGGGCCCCTTATTATCATCTGCCTCAATGAATGGTACGATAGCATCATTGTGAGCATACAGATGGTCCTCACTGTGTACAACTATTTCTTGTCGATCCATTCAAATTTCACCATTTGATGCAAAGTAGAGGAGACTGCTCTGGTAGCATGGATCCAAGGTCATCCCAATAGCAGATTATAAGAGACAGCCACATCAAGCACATGGAACTCCATAGTAAAATCAACTGGCCTGATTGTCAATTTGAGCACTATGTCGCCGACCGAATCTTCTCCCCTGCCATCAAATCCTCGCACACATATGTTGTTCTTGTAAATTCTTTCATTTTCCACCTTCAACTTGTTCAACGTGGGAAAAGGGAAAATATTTGCACTTGAACCATTATCAACCAAAACTCGAGTCACCACAAAATCTTCGCACTTTACCGCGAGGTAGAGTGCTCTATTATGCTCAGTGCCTTCTATTGGTAATTCATCATCGGAAAAGGTGACTCTGTTCACCTCAAAAATCTTATTGGCTATCTTCTCCAAATAGTTGACTATGATTTTGTCAGGAACGTGGTTCTCATTCAGGATCTTCATTGAAGATCGATGGTGCTCATCCGAATGAATCAACAATGATTACACAGAGATTTGAGCAGGTGTCTTTCTCAATTGTTCCACATTAGAATAATCCTGCATTTTCATGTTCTTTAGAAACTCTTATGCCTCTTCTTCACTCATACCAGCGCTAAATTATTCTTGATTGGTTTTGATCTTCTCAATTCCTCGGGGGAAAATCGGTTCAATCTATGAGTCTCAAAAACTTCTTTTCTAACCTCCTTCCCTTTGTAAGTCACTGTTACTCTATCATAATTCCAAGGTACTACTTTGTTACTGATCATCAGTAGCTGAACTACAGGTTTGATAATGACAGGCTCTGAACGAGCGCCTTTCACGACAACCACAGGCTTACTGGCCGTCCCTGGTACAACCACTTTTACATTCTCTTGTTTCACCATCCCGTCTTTCGGGGATTCCTTCTTGAATACAACAACAAGTTCACTACTTGCCGCGTTCAACTTGAGCGATGACATCTCGCTGGTCAAATTCTCACCCATCTTTCGTTCACTGGCTCAGATCATCATGACAGTTTGCGAAGGCTTTTTGGACTTCCCTTCTTTGTGCACTATCTCGATCATATTTGTCTCTTGATGAGTAGGAAACGGGCTTTGATTAATATTTGGTGTTTCTGGAGCTTGCACCTGAATTCGATAAGAATCAATGAGTTCTTGAATAACACACTTCACATGCCAACAATTCCCAGTGTCATGTCCCGGGGCAGCGGAACAATACTCACAACTGACAGAATCATCCAGATTTCTTGGGGGGGGGGGGGGGGGTTGGCAAGTTTGCCTCAATCGGCCTCAATATGTCTAGTTTCCTCAACTTGTGGAATAAGCTGGTATATGATTTTTCCAATAGAGTTAAAGTTTTCGTCTTCTACATCCTCTCAGTTTTTAAAGCTTGGTTAGCCCGGAAAGCTGGTCTCGGGGGTTGTTGGTAGGCTCTTGAAGGGTAGTTATTATGTGGAGCTGGGTAATATTGTGGAGGTTGCACCCACCATTTTGCATGGGTGGGAGGTTGGGTATATGCGTGTGCATGATGTATGAAAAAACGGGGATGATGAGGTGAGTAGCAGTGTTGTGGTGGGCTATATGGAGTGTGTGGGTAGATTTGGTTGTGAGGTCGGGGTTGGTTGTAATGGGATGGACCTCGGGGCCCGAACCGAGTTCCTGAATCATTTGTCGCTACTCTTCTTTCTTCTTCTTTCCAATTGCTCCTCCGGTCCCGCTTTGGATAGCTTGGGTGGTTGCTTTGATTGCAGAATAACTCATGATGTTGTTGGATTTGAGTCCCTTTTCCACCATACTCTCCATTTTCACTACCTCATAGAAGTATTTACCCACTGCCGATACCAGGTGACCAAAATATGAAGGCTCCAAAGCATGCAAGAAATAATCTACCATTTCACTTTCCTTCATTGGTCGGTCGACCCTTGTTGCATGTTCCCTCCAACAGAAGCCATATTCTCTGAAGATCTCATTGTGCTTGTTTTCCAGTTTCATCAAAGATAAGCGATCTGGGATAATTTCAAGATTGTACTGAAAATGGCAAGTGAATGCTTGTGCTAGATCATCCCACGTGTACCATCGAGCATGATCATGTACGGTGTACCATTCCAACGCCGAGCCACTCAAACTTTGACTCAAGTATGCCATCAACAATTCATCCTTATTGCCTGCCCCTCTCATCTTGCTGTAGAAATCCCTTAAGTGTGGCACTGGATCCCCTTGTCCATTATATAAGCCAAACTTGGGCATTTTGAAGCCCGAAGGCAATTGTATATCTGGGAACAAGCAAAGGTCTTTGTATGCCATACTCACTTGGCCACCTAACCCTCGCATATCTCTTAATGATTTCTCTAGACTTTTGACTTTCCTGAGCACCTCTTCTTGCTCAAGGTTTTTGACTGGCTTGTGAGCCTCCATAAGGACATCAAAAATGGGAGCATAGGAGTAGGGTTCATGGGCTTTGTAAGCGGGTTATGGTGGGTAATACTGGTTGTCGTAAGCTTGGAGCAAATGCTCACTAAATGATTTGTGGAATGTGTAGGGGGGAGGTGCCATATAAATGGGAGCAACTGGTAGAAGAGGGTAAGGAACAACTTTGGGTGGTGGAGCTGGGGGTTGAGAAGGCGTACCCTGGTATTGTGGGTAGATGGGGAAGCTTGAGGGTGGCTCAGTGGTAGAGTGGTCATGTGAATGGGCTAGCGGTGGGATGAAGGTTGAGTTAGCAGGATAGTCTGGTGGTGGCTGCCCTCTTACCCATGCCTGATACATTTCAGCCATCTGATGCTTCAGTTTGTACATCTCCTCTTTCATTGCATTAACATCCAACTCTTCCACCTCTTTCGAGGGATCAATGATACTTGCATCGGTTTATTGATTGGCCATAATCAGCTTTCTTTTGGAACGAGTGTTATAAGAGTGGGTTGTCAGAATGCCACAAAAACTAACCACATGTCTGAACTGGCAGGGACAACACCAAAACTTGTTAGTGATTAGGTTTCAACATGTAAGTAGCCACACATTCGGGGATGAATGCACCTAAGAAGTTATCGGTTTCTATTATGCACATAAATTGGTTGATTGCATCATCTCGGCTCTAATCACATGCTACCTTTATTTTCTCTCTTGTTTTTCTTTTCTTCTGCTCCTTTTCTTTTACTCAACTTATGTTGCCTACCTTTTTATTTCCTTATTATCTCCTTTATTTTGCCATTGTTTCTCTCATCATTTTCTCTTTTTTTTTCTTTTTTTTCTTTCTTATATTGGTTATGGTTGAATCCTATGGAGATTGCCTATGTATCACGACCACGCATGAAGCAGATCGAGCTTAGTTCTAGCAAATAAATATAGAAAATATTTTTGAAATTTTAATTTTCATAAAGTAAAGCACTTGATTACAACTAATAAAAAGAAATCAACAAACTCCGATTCAACCGAGAATAACATACTCTGATCTAAAATGAAAACAACTAACTCAACAACCTACTACAAAGTCAAATAAAAGAAAATACAGACCTCACAAATGGACTAACATATTTGAAAATCATGAATACAATAAAGCCTCTAATACTCCTGGGGCCTGCGGGATATCATTAGGTCTTGCCGCAGGCCTGTGTGCTAAGTCCCCTGTGAGGTGGTGGAGGTATTCCATCACTTGACGAACAAAGGTCATGGCGGTGGCAAAGAACATAGATCTTCTCATATCTTCACAGTGGCAACACTTTACGATGATGTAATCAGCGATCATTCGCACCCTCTCTCTTATAGCACCCTTTTCTTGCAACAATCGTCCAATTTGCTGGGCTCTAGTCTCCAAAGTTTGTTCGGCTACACGATTCAGCTCTTGAAATTGTTGTAAATCTCTTTCGACCGTGCTATTGCTCTGTAACAATGTTCTCTTTCAGCCTTGAAGTATTTCGCTTGCTGGACCATTTTGTTTTCAACCATGATGACCCTTTTCTTTAACCTCGCAACTTTGTTGTCATGCTTTTCTCTCAATTGTTCAATCATGTGTGCCCCTTCTTTTGTATTTTTGGCCAATTGTTTTCGGGCTCTGGAAAGCTCACCCTCTGCTTTATTCAAGTCAAAACTATAATCTCCTACTTTCCGCCTCAAATTTTCTATAAGCTTTTCGTCCCTCGCACTTCTGGTGGGATTCTCTACGGCTATTTTTATTTTTTGACTTTTGGGCTCGCAAAGCTTCGTTTTCTTTGGCCAGTCTTTTCTTTTTCCTCCCGTCTGTCGCAGCTTGCAAACCATTCTCAAATTGAAGGTCGTTGAATTGTTTTTCCAATTTCCTTATTATGGCCCTATATTCATTTTTTTGGCTAACCAATTCTATTATTCTTGTTACGCCTCAGTAAACTCCTGAAGATGTGGCCTCTTAGCTGGTCTTCCAAACTCTATTTCCCTTTTATACCAAGCAAGGTACCTTGGTGCAACCTCGTCTTTAGATAAGTCTCGTACTCGAGTGTCCGCCGTCAAGTACTGACATTCGCTCCAAAGTTGACGGACTGCTGCTTCGGAAAACTGACCATTGGAACCAATCTCGACCACATGTTGACTAATGTCTTCGTCCTTGGGAATCAATTGGAACCTCCCTGACTGTCTCAGCACCCTGTACAGAACATATGGTTGGATACTCCGGAGACCCATCAGAAGAAAATGAGGCCTGATAGCTTGCATATATATAATTTCATCAACAGGAAGCCACCCCAACGTCCACTCTATTTGGCTTGCACTTATGACACGGAGATATGATGCCCATTCTGTGACCACCTCTGGTAATCTAGACCCATCAACCCTGGTATGGAATTTCTTTATGCAGCTCTTTTCCGATGACCCATAACTCATGAATTGAGGTCGATGGAACAAGTGTTCAATCATCCATATTTGTAACAACAGGTTGCATCCTTCAAGGAAACGGCCTTACAAGGTGTGAGGGCACAGAAGATTTCAGATTATATCATGGGAGCGAGGATGCTCTTGGCCTGAGTGAGAAAAGTGCTGATAACTCCTGCTATCTGTATATTAATATTCCCGTCTTCCCGGGGAAATACAAAAAGGCCTAAGAAGAATACCATAAATGCGAAACACTAGTGTTCCTCCCACTTGAGTTGGTTTCCCTTGCTACATATTTTGTTTTCTGGGTCATTCAACCCCCATATATACCTATATCTTTTATATATAAATTGTGGAGTACAAAAACCGGCTGACAGATCTGGATTGTGAACCCCTCTGCTTATTTTCAATGAGTCCAAGAATTTGCGTACAGCGACGACCCATGGCGCAATCAAATCTAGTGTCTTAGAGAAATTTTGGGAACTCCGATATATCCGGTTATTTCTTCCAGGGTCGGAGTGAGTTCAACGTCCAGAAAATAAAATACGTTGTGAGCCAGGTCCCATAACGTAACCAGTACTTTTATGATGTACCCTCTAGGATTAATTTTCAGTAATCCGGTGAGTCCTCCAAAGTGTGTGTTGACCTTGTTTTGCCCCCATTCTCCTAGATCATTCCACCACATGTGTACCTCCAAAGGGATCTTGTTCATGACTGAGATTGGCAAATTTTGACTCGCTTGCAATTTATTAGGGCGATTAAGCAAAAATCATGATTTATTGGACTCAAAAACAATATATTTTTTTTCAAATTTTCATTTAAAAATAAAATCCCGGCTCGCAAATACGGCCTTTCAGCACTTCCGGGGGAAGATTTTAACGTTGTGCCTGCTACCAGCCAAAAATTGAAAAATAATCCTAGGTGGCTGTTCTTGCAAAACAGCCTTCCGGCGCCCTTTTAGGGACACTCGGCTAATTTTGACAACAAGTGCTTTATTTATTAATCACAAACAAAATCTGGTTCTTTTTGGCTATTTCGCAAAAATGAAGTTGGGGTCGATGGGGGCTGCCTATGTGTCTCACGCCCTGTCAGAATCAAACAGGCACAGTTCGGGCAATTTTGATAGAATAAAAAATCAATTCCTATTTTTATTTTATTTTTAGTTTTTTTCGAAAAATAAAAATCATTTTTTTTAAACAGACCCCTCCCTTTTTTTGGGGTTTGTTTTTTCGAAATTTTGGCAGCATTTCAATATCGGTTTTTGACACTCGTAAATTCCTTTCTCACCCCTCACACTGTCAAATTTTCCTCTCTCTTGTTTTCTTTGTTTATTTTTCTTTCCTTTTTTTCTTTTTGCCAAAAGCCGGTCGGCATGCAAATCCGAAATGAATGCATAAGTAGCAAACAAAATGTATCAGGATGGTCCATTATATTGGGTATACCTGTCCTAAAAAGACCCAACCCTCGTGTTGAGTCCCCTAAGTCAAATGCATGATGCAAATAAGCTCTAGACTATGTACCCGAGCGGACAACTCGAGTCGATGAGGGAGCTACGTACTGGGAACCAAAAGGCCATCCGGCTTTGTAACTTGTCTGAGCCTCTTTCTTATTTGAAAGTATGACACTATCAGAATAAGGAGTCTTGACCAGCGAGCACATCCCCGAAGATGAGAAGAGAAGGGTTTTGCGGCACTTTATATGCAGTCCAAATAATATTACAGCGATAAAATAACATTTAACACATTGGGCACAATTATGCAATAAAATCATATAATAAAGCCATATACAACAATTATTTAAAGCTCGAATTCTTGAACCCCGAACCAGAGATTCTGGGTTTGACCACGAGCAGAGTCGCTAGAGCTGTCACACCTCTTTTTTCCTACTACACCCTGTGAAGGGCGTAAATAAGGGAGTTTTTCCAATTAAAGGATAATCGAAATGAGATTTATTTATTTAAATGATTTCAGAGTCGCCACTTGGGATAGTTAATGGTGTCCCAAGCCACCGGTTTAAATCCCGAATCGAGGAAAGTTTGACTCTGTATACAGTCTACTAGCCAGAAATCCGAGTAAGGAATTTTGTTAACTCGGGAGAAGGTGTTAGGCATTCCCGAGTTTCATGATTCTAGCACGGTCGCTCAACTGTTATATTCATCTTAATTATTTGATTTTAATGCAATTATGAACCTATGTGCAAATTTCAGGATTTTTAGGCTGAGGGCGTGAGATTCCAGATCGAGCCCCCATGTCTGTTTAATTAATAACAAAAATATGCAATCAACCAAACACATCCAAATGCTAACAACAAGCTAGCACATATACAAGCCCTCTTCGAAATTATCGTTAAATATTCAATGGACGATCGTATGAGATTTTTTCAATGATAATGAGATTGGAAATTTAAATTCCCTGAATTTTCATACAGTATCAGTGTGATCACCTAACATTCAACATCAACGACTGTTTTTAAAACTAGCCTAAACATTATTACAAATACAAGCCTTAAATGACTCTGAATACAGACTCAAGTTTACAACCATTAAGGTAAACCACCTGGAATAAATAGACTACGCCTCAAGCTATTCGTGAGTGAGCTTGGAGATGTGATGCCTGAGGAGACTAGATCTAACGTAGATACTTTATACTAGAAAACACATATATAGATCTCAAATGCACTCAACCAAATGCACTCACAACTGAATATACATAAGGACATAATGCAAACAAATAGCTTAAAAATGACCAAACACCATGAACTCCAAAAATTTTCATTCCTTCATTTCATCTCCACTCGAGCCTCAGATTACATTATTTAGGAAACATGTACCTAGGAAATGAAGAACAGAGGTTAAATGCCAGACACGAACAGAGATCAGCAGTAGGGAAACAGTCAGTGAATAACTTTAAAAAACCTAGGAACAAAGCTCGATCAATCTACTAGAATATCACACTTAAATGCAACCCAGAAAGCTCTAAAACCAAGGCTTAAAACTAGGTTCAATCCATCTTTTAACATTTGATATACCCAACGATTGTTTCAGAATTAAGAGTTTTAGAAACTAGCAAAGAACAATGGAATAGTAGAATTTTTGAAACTTTTATGGACCAATAGAATTCTGTAGGTTATATATTTAATTGGTTCTCTAATTTTTCAGAATTTTCTTGCTTAGACCCCAAAACATTGCCTTGAAAGGCAAGGTTATAAATGCCTTTTATAAGCAAGGAGTAGGGGCAACCCTTATGTTTTTATTTCATTTTAAGTCCTTCATTTTTTAGCTTGTTGACCAAGTTTTACATCAAAATTATCAGGAAGCCCCTGCTAGAGGCTTCCTATTCAGTTATTAAAAGATGTCCTTAGCCAAATACCCAAACTACCCTCCAGTGTCCTACTAGTTACATTCTACCCCTTCCCTTGAATCTCTTTAGACTGGTAGACTAATTTCCGAAGCTTTAAACAAGCAAATGAAATTTCAAATGGATCAAATTAGAAAGTTCTTAAAAGTAATGTAGAAAATCAAAAATGAAAAACCAAATTGATACATGAACCAAGCATGCAACAATAACCTCAGGACTTATCATAAGTCATGAATGAAACTAATTCAAACTCAAGCCTAAACATGAAATCCAATCACAAAAAGACTTAATTTAACTCAGGAACATAATACTGATGCATTCTTGATTAAAACTCAGGAAATTAGACAAAATAAAGCTAATACAACCCTAATTAACTTAACTAAGCTATTCAACAATAAAAAACTAATACAACCCTAATTAAACTTAAACTCAGGATTTTCAACAAAATAACCAAATTAATGGACAAGAGATGAGGCGAAGGAAAACTTAGAGAACTTAGCTTATCAATGGCACGCAGGAGGGTCTGAGTCTAGAACCTTAGAATTCAACCAGCTTTGGGCTTTTGAGAACAAATAACCACGGACCAGTGGAGAGAAGGGTGGTAAGGGCTATAGGGTGTGGGGTTTGGACGATTTAGTGGTGGTGAGGTTTTGGATGAGGTTTTAATTCAATATTCGAGACGATCGGCTTAGATTATAGAGAAACTACATGGGTATGGATGATAAGAGGTCTAGAAGGTCATTTGGTGTTAATTTGGGACAGGTTGGGTGGCAGCACCGCCGTGCACGGTGGAGGAATCAAATCTTTCGGCTAATATTCGAGACGATGGGGTGGGATTCGAGGGAAGCCAGGCATGGATTTGCAAAGAGGATGGTGGGGGGAATCCATGGTGTTAATTTGACGCGACTAGGGTTCTGCTGGCGGCGGCAGCGTTTTTCGGCCGGCGGCGCACAGTGGTGCTAGGGTGTTTTTGAGACGGGTTAGGGACGGGGTGTTTTGGGGGGGTGGAGGGTCATTTGGACATATATATACTATCATATCCCAGCTTCTCGACCGTAAGATTAAAAAACATCGACGGCAGGATCGAAAACAAGCTAAAGGACATTGTTTTGGTTAGAACAAAGTTGGACCACGTAGATAACAGATTGGGCTAGGTTTTGGTGTAATTTTGGGCTAGTATTTTTTGGATTTTGAAGAATCAACCCAATATTTCATTTCTCTCTTTTTTCTTTATTTTAAAACAAATTATCTCACAATTCTCTTTCTTTTTTCTTACTTTTCAAAAATTAAAATAAAACTTAAATGACAATTTACAAAACAATTAACTCCTAATTATTATTAATTAGACCAAATTAAAGGAAACTAACCTAAATTCAAAATTGAAACTAAAATAAACTCTTTTTGAGTCTTTTCTTACTTTTTTTTATAAAAATTAATGACTAATTAATTCATAACATGTGAAATTAACTCCTAAATGCATGCACATATTATTTTTTATGTTTTTTCATTAATTAAACAAAAATAAAAATGCGCACACAATGCAACAATTAACAGAAGAGGCCACGAAAAATCCACAAAATTACAAATAAAAAGAAATTATTATTTTTTCTGAAACTATAGGAGTAATTCGTGTTGGGAAAAAATCACATGCTCACAATTTTACATACATGGCAATCATATAACAACAATAACAAATCCTAAGGGGAGTACCCTCACACAAGGTTAGGCAAGACACTTACCTCCAACCAGTTCAATCAACTCGAAATTACATTCTTGCTACGAGTACCCGACTCCAAATGGACAAAACCTATTTAAAGTAATTGCATAATGTAAATATAACTTCAAGTAACTAATTTAACTGGTTAATTTGAAGCTAACATGCGAAATTAACGATTGCCTAAAAAGTTCCATGGGCCCATATCTTGGAATTGGATAAAATTTACAAATTTAGAACCCCCGGTCACTCATGAACACACTCGAACAAAAATTACCAAAATCTGATGTCAAAATTAGGGGTGTATATAATCGAACAAAAACTTAAAATCGAACCGAAACCGAAGCTTAATGGCATATTGGTATCAGGTTAACGATTTAATAGACGGGGAATGGATTAAATTTTTTTATTAGCAGCTTATCTGTTTGGTAGCGGATTTTATATATATATATATATATATATATATATATATATATATATATATATATATATATATATATATATATATATATATATATATATATATGTATATATATATATATATATATACATATATATATAGATATATATATATATATACATATATGTATATATATATATATATATATGTATACATATACATATATATATATATACCCTACTGTATGATCTCTCTCAGCGATTTGAATGGTTTAGTTGAATGGATATTCAGTAGTATATGATCTTAAATCAATAAGGAAACAATAGTTTTTTCCTCCATTGAAACATTACTAGGCTACTTGTATAATGTTGTTGTATGTAATGAATAAGAAAATGATGTTTTCTCATTTTTAATGATTATGATCGCCCTTCAATGCATATAAATAATGACCGGTACAGTGATTGCAATGCATATTCTTGCTTTTCTATGTGATGAATTTGGCAGCCATTGCTTCATATTTTCATTCTACAACACATGACACACTATATCATTCTTATGTAGGCGTTAACAGACATATATGTCTAGACTCAACGTGTAATTTCCTATTTTGAATTTGTATGCTAGGCGGTCAGCAAATAATTAATGCACGCAATATAGATTAAATTAGGTCGATAAGAGCTAAACCGATACCAATCCGCTCGATATCTTATCGGGTGGCAGCGTATTACTACATTTAAAAGTCGATAACCGTTAAGCCAAACTGTTAAGATTAGTTAACCGCCGAATCAGCCCGATAAGCATTCCTAGTCAAAATCCAACTCAAAACTCAAATTTTCAATTTGGGAAACCTTCTCCTATTTTTCAAACTTTTACCCCTAATTTCCTTAATTACAAGAAGAAAACAACAATAGATTATAGTTTTAGGATCAAAATCAAGATAAAAATCATTACACCAATGTTTCTCCTTCAAAACACCTTGAGAAACCCCTCTCAACCAAGCTCCAAATCATTTTTCCAAGTTATGAATTCAAAACCTCGTTTTTCCTTTTTACTGCCCAGCGCTTTTTGCACCTGCGAGGGACCTACCATATGTGCAATCCCGCTTCTGCGGCCTTTTATCCGCACCTGAGACTTTTCATTAAATGGTCCAATGTCACACCTGTGACCCTTTACTCGCAAATGCGACATCGCATATACGGTTCTTGGGCCGCATCTGCGACCAACTCTACTTGGGCCTCAGACCGCACCTGCAGTTCGCATACTGCTTCTGCGGTCCACACACATAGGTGTGGTTATGACAGGTTCAGCCAACTTTAGATTTTCCTAAGTCCAATTCTACATCCGTTAAGCTCCCGAAACTCACCCAAGGCCCCCAGAACCTCAACTAAACATGCCAGCTAATCGTAAAACATCATACGAACTTATTCCAACCCTAAACCACATTGAACAATGCTAAAACCACAAATCACTCGCCAATCTAAGCCATATGAACTAAAAACCTCAAGAACACTACACCTGATGATAAAACCAACCAAACTAAGTCCAAATGACCCCAAGTTTGCACACAAACCACATTTAACACTAAGGAACTATTCCCGAGTTCGGAATCAGATTCCGACCCCATTGTCAAAATTTCACTATAGATCCGAAAACTTCAAAAATTCAACTTTCGGCATTTCAAGCCTAAATAAGCTATGAACCTCCCAAACACAACCCAAACACGCCCCTAAGCCCGAAATCACCCAATGAAGTTAACGAAATTAACGAAACACAATTTCGAGGTTGTCTTTATACTACTCCATCTACGGTCCAAATTCTAAATCTTAAGCTCTCATTGAGGGTCTAAGTGTCTCAAAACACTTTGAAACTCATAATGAATCATCCTGGCAAATCAAAATAGCAGAAACAAACATGAGGAAAGCAGTTAATAGGGGATCGGGGCGTTAATTGTTAAAATGATCGATCGGGTCGTTACATCATCCCTCTTAAAATATACGTTCATCCTCGAACGAGCATAGAGACATACCTGAAGTAGTGAAAAGATTAGGGTAATAGCTGCGTATATCATGCTTTCTCCCAGGTCGCCTCCTCGATCGACTAGCCCCGCAACTGAACCTTCACTGATGCAATGTTCTTTGACCTCACCTTTCGAACTTGCCTGTCCAATATCATCATTGCCTCCTCAACATAAGATAGATAATTGTCCAACTGGACTGAACTGAAATCCAGCACGTGTGACAAATTACCGTGATACTTCCAGAGCACCGAAACATGAAACATCAGATGAACTCCTGCCAAGCTGGAAGGTAAGGCAAGCTCCTAAGAAACCTCGCCAACAAGTCTCAGTATCTCGAAAGGACCAATAAATCTCGGATTCAATTTCCCATTCTTCCCAAATCTCATAACGCCCTTCATAGGCAAAACCTGAAGCAAGGCCCGCTCTCCAACCTTATAGGAAATATCAGGAACCTTCCGGTCTGCATAACTCTTATGTCTGGACAGGGCTATGCGAAGTCTATCCTGAATCACCTTAACATTCTCCAAGGCGTCTTAAACCAAGTCTGTGCCCAATAATCTAGCCACACCGGCTCAAACCAACCCACCGGGATCTAAACCGCCTACCATACAAAGCCTCATATGATGCCATCTGAATGTTGGACTGATAACTGTTGTTGTAGGCAAACTCCGCCAATGGAAAGAACTTATCCCAATAACCTCTAAACTCCATCACGCATGCACGGAGTATATCCTCAAGAATCTGAATAGTGCGCTCGGACTTCCCGTCCGTCTGGGAGAAAAATGATGTGTTCAACTCCACCCGAGTACCCAAATCATGTTGTACGGCCCTCGAGAACTGTAATATGAACTGAGTACCTCTATCTGAAATGATGGAAACTGGAATACCATACACACGAACAATCTCCTGGATATAAATATCTGCAAACCACTCCGAAGAATAGATAGTGCACACAAGAATAAAATGCGCGGACTTTGTCAGTCAATCCACAATCACCCAAATGGCATCAAACTTTCTCAAGATCCATAGGAGTCCAACTACGAAGTCCATGGCGATCCTCTCCCACTTCCACTCCGAAATCTCTATCTACTGAAGAACCCCACCTGGTCTCTGGTGCTCATACTGCACCTGCTTACAATTGAGGCACGGAGCTACAAACTCAACTATATCTTTCTTCATCCCCCTCCACCAATAGTGCTGTCTCAAATCCTGGTAAATCTTGGCGGCACCCGGGTGGATGGAATACCGCGAATTACGAGCCTACTCTAGAATCAACTCCCTAGCCGATCAACATTAGATACACAATTCCGACCCTGCATCCTCTATACCCCGTTATCACCAATAGTCACATTTCTGGCTTCCATGCAGGACCTTGTCCTTGAGGACAAACAGCTAACTTCGAGGCGATATCGACCCGTAATCTCAAATATAAATGTGTAGGGGGATCTACCAGAATACCGACCCATAGTCCCAAAGTATATATTCAGTACAGGAGAATCTACCGGGTGTTGTCGCGTAGTCCCAAATATAAATGTGCAAGGGGATCTATTGGAATACCAATCCATAGTCTCAAAGTAAACACGTGGGAGGATCTCCCGGGATATCATCCATAGTCCCAAAATAAATACACAACCATCTTAGAAGAATATGAGTTCTATTCGAGAATTTAATAATTCTACTCTAACATCTTGCATACAGTACAAGTAGGCAATTAATGCAGGTAAGACACCTAATCCAAACAAGAGGCTTCAAGTACAAGTATTTGCTAAATTACAAGAAAACATGGGTATTGGATTAATGAAAATGGGATTTTCAACAATTATCACGTGTACGCACTCGTCACATCACGTACACGACACTCATACAATAATACCAAATCCTAAGGGGAGTTCTCCCATATAGATTAGGCAAGCTATTTACCTCAAACCAGTTCAATCAACTCGAAATCATGTTCTTACCAAGAGTACCCGACTCCAAATGGCCCAAATCTATTCAAAGTAATTGCATAATGTAAATATAACTTCAAATAAATAATTTAACTAATTAATTCAAAGCTAACACGTAAACCTAAGAAAATTATCCAAAACGTCCCCTTAGCCCACATCTTCTAATTGGATAATATTTAAAAATTCAGACCCGATCACTCACTAACACACTCGAACAAAAATTTACCAAAATCCGACATTAAATTCCCGCTCAAAACTCAAATTTTCAATTGGAAAAACCTTCTCCCATTTTCAAACTTTTACTCCTAATTTGCTTAGTTAGAAGAGGAAGACAACAAAAGATCATAATTCTAGGATCAAAATCAAGATAGAAATCGTTACTCAATGTTTATCCTTCAAAAACCCTCGAGAAATTGCCTTCAACCGAGCACCAAATTATTTTTTCAAGTTATGAATTCAAACCCTCATTTCTCCCTTTTATTGTCCAATGATTTTTACACCTGCAAGGGCCCTACCGCATATGCGATCCTGCTTCTATGGCCCTTTATATACACCTACGACTTTTCATTAAACAAACCAATGTTGCACCTGTGACCCTTTACTCGCAGATGCGGTCCCGCTTCTATGATTCTTGGGTCGCATCTGCGACCAACTCCACTTGGGCCTCAGACCGTACTTGTGGTCTTCTACGGTGCCGCACCGGCGGTCCTACACACGCAGGTGCGATTATGATAGGCTCAACAAACTTCAGATTTTCCTAAGTTCAATTCAACTTCCGTTAAGCATCCGAAACTCACCCGAGGCTCCCGGGACTTCAACCTTACATGCCAGTCAATTCTAAAATATCATACGAACTTATTCCAACACTCGATCACATTGAACAATGCTAAAACCACAAATCACTCTCTAATCCAAGCCTTATAAACTAGAAACCTCAAGAATCGTGCACCCGATGATAAAACCAAACAAACCAAGTATGACCCCAAATTTCACACAAGTCACATTTGACAATATGGAACTATTCCAATTTTTGGAATTGGATCGCGCTCCCGTTATTAAAATCTCACTATCGATCCGGAAACTTCAAAATTTAAATTTCGGCATTTCAAGCCTAAATAAGCTATGAACCTCCAAAATACAATCCGAATATGCCTCTAAGCTCAAAATCACCAAATGGAGCTAACGAAGTCGATGGAATTCCATTCCGAGACCGTCTTCACACTGCTCCGTCTACTATCCAAATTCTAAAGCTTAAGCTTTCATTGAGGGACTAAGTGTCCCAAAACACTCCGAAACTCACAAATCATCCTGGAAAATTAAAATAGCAGAAACAAATATGGGGAGAGCAGTTAATAGGGGATCGGACGTTAATTCTTAAAACGACCGGCCGGGTCATTACAAAATTAAACTTTAAAGTAAAAGAAAAAGAACCATAGATTTATGGTTGTCTCTATGTTTTTCTTAATGAATTATTTTTGTTCAATTCACATTATTAGATTGCTAGATGTCAACCTACGTACAGAAGCACTAATCTGAGAAACTAACAAGTATTGTACTTCTCTAATTTACCTCATTTTCAAGAAAAGGATTAAGAAAAATCAAAAACAAAAGTCATGTAGTAAATAATTTTTCTTTGAGTTGGATATATATATATATATATATATATATATATATATATGAATAAGCCCTTGTTTAAGAAATTCAAGCCGATTATAGTATTCCAATAATAGCCATGATTTGTTGTGCCAAGAAAAATGGAAAATCTTGAGAGTCAATAGATTCATCTCAACATGGAAATGATTGTCATTCGAATTAACTAAGCATTCATTCTGGAATTTAACATATAACATCTGTTTTGTTAATACTTTTAATATATAATTGGAAAATAATGAGAAATCATCCAGATTCAGGAGCATCACTTGAAACTTGAGGAGAAGAAGCTGGTACATGAGCATGTGGTTGATCAGGTTTATGATGATGGCCATCATGTCCATGGTGATGATGACAGTTTTTATGATGACCATCTTGATGATGGGGATGGTCGTCATGACCATGACCATGATGATGATGGAGATGACAATTAGTATGGTCATGGCCAGCATCCTCAGGAGCAGGAGAAGTAGCACTCTTAGGTGGAGGTACAGTAATTATAACTGGTATTCCTTCTTGAGGAGATGCTAAAGGTGATGAAACAGTTGTTGGAGTATTATCCAAAAGTATTTTTCTGGAGAAAGTTGGAGTTGAGAGAAAGAAAAGACCAAAGAGAAAAGAAAAGAGTAAATGTGAAGAAGTGGCCATATTTGTAAACCACTAAATTGCGATGCTTTTTTTTCTTTACAATGGTGAGGAAGTGTGAAGAAAATAGTGGCTTATATAGTGGAAAAATGATCTTGTGGGATTAAATTTTAATCTATCTCTTTTTTAATTTGCATTGGGTTTACCAGGTTTTTAAACACTCGGGATTGCCACAATCTAACTAGATCTTTGGTAGCATTTAAGTTTACGATAATTTCTTTTTGTTGGTCAAACTGAAGAATCAGTTTTTAAAGTTTCATTATCGAAAATAAACATCTATTCGTTCGTATTATTAGATACTTCGTATATTTCAAAAGAATGAACCTTTTATTATTTGGGGAGTCAAATAACACTTAATTTTTTCATATTTTTTAATAAATAATTTGAATTTTAAATCTTTAACTAAATTTATAGTACTTTTTATATAGTTTGTAGATATAAAAATTTATTTTAAAAATTGTAAAGAATATATATACGAGTTCACACCGAAAATTAGTTTAAAAAGGCTTGCCTGACTAAATAAATGGGAAGATCTTCATATTGGCTCGAGACAATGTGCTTCACTGAGTTGATGTAGCATGAGTAGGGGCACGAGGTGTTATCGGTGATTTTCATATAACTCCAGAGTAATTTTTAGTACGTTCGAGGACGAACGTATGTTTAAGTGGGAGAGAATGTAACAACCTGGCCGGTCGTTTTGAGCTTTAGCGCATCGTTCGGCAAATTGAGACCATGAGTAGCTTCACTTCAGGTATTATGACTTGTGCGCATGGTCGGAATTGAATTTCAGGAAATTGGGAGTTGATTTGGAAAGAAAATTCTCATTTCGGAAACATTAAGTTGGAAGAATTGACTAAAGTTTGATTATTTAGGAAATGACAATCGAGATTTGAAGATTCTAACAGGTTTGTATGATAATTTTGGACTTGACCATATGTCTGGATTGAGTTTTAGATAATTTGGAGCGACGATTGTGAAAGACCATTTTGAAAGAATTTTATAAATTTGGGTTGAAGTCCATTTCAATGTTATTGATATCCATTTGGGATTCCGAGTCAGGGAATCGCTCCATATGATAATTCTAGTATTGGGAGCGCATAGGGAAGTAGATTTGGAGGTTCGCAGGTCATTTCGTGGTCATTTTAAGAAAGTTGAAAATTTGACGGTTTTTAGAAAGTTTGACCAGGAGGAGCATGTGATTTTTTCCCTATACGAAATACTCTTATAAAATTCCAAGAAAATATATTTTTTTCAATTATCTGCCATTTTATAGGATTTCGTAGGAATTTTATTAATTGTTTGCATTTCGATGTATGTTTAAATTTTATTTAAATCATGAAAAATATCAAAAATATCATGCACTGCATTTATGTTTTATTTTTACATTTTAAGGATTAATCAGCAATTATTTATTTTATTAAATGAAGATCACAAAAAAATGCTTCATTTTTACACGTTTTCCTTTTATTTTAGGTTATTGATTGTTCTCTTTTAATTTAAGATTAAGCAGCTTTTATAAGTTTGTAATTAGTCAATTAGTTTAATTTCATATTTTAGATAATTTAGGATTTTAATTAAAGAAAAAAAAGATAACAAAATAATTTGAAGAAAAGATTTAATTGGATATTGAGCTAATTGTTGTATCCAAATTAGACCCAAATTTTTCTACCTATTCTAAATATACTTGAACTCATTAGTCCAAAACTCATATCCTTCCGATTAAAACACCTAGACCTATATAGAGAATCAGACTACACATAAGGGATCATATTTTTTCTATCTCTAAAAGGGGCACAGCTTTCCCCTCTTTGAACAACAATGAACAAACCTCCCCTTCTCTTAAAAAAGAAGAAGAAACGGCATTAATAGATCCCAAAAAATGAGAATAACAAAGAAAAGCAGCCATTTTGGTTGATTGAAGATAATCGATGAAATTTCATAAAATTCCTAAATGAAGAACAGCTCTCACTGAAAGAGAACCGAGTCGTAACCCCTCCCTTTCCATCTCTGTTGATTTAGTTACATAGCTCTGATTTTACTAGTTGAATCGAGCTATTTAAAGGGCTGATTACTGTTGTTTCTGTGGGCTATGAAGGTTCTCCGTCAATTTCTCCTCTTCCATATTGATTTGTTCTATAGTGATTTTCTTTCTGACACCAAGTAAGTCTCATGTTTTCTCTATATTTACCTATGTAAATTAATAAATGAAATCTAATTAGAATGGAATCTATTATTTAATATTGTGATCCAGTTCATGAGGAATTGTATGTTTGATCCTGAAGACTGCAACACTGATTTTACATATAAGTTTTATCTAATGGGTTTGGGGGAGTGAGACAAGTCTATTTTCGTGTGTGCTTGTTCTAAGGCACACTGGATGCCCATGTAAGGCTTGGCCAATAAAGGTTTATTGGGTTCGTTCTTCTTATGATTGTTGTGACCAAGCCCATATGTACATCTTATTTGATCTACCAAAAGGATTTGATGCTAAGAGTTATTTGTATAATGGGTAGAAATTGATACTAAAAAGAGACGACATATTGATAATCAGTATGAATGTCTAGATTAAGCTTAACTAATATGATTCATTTTGTTTAAAACGTGTTAGCTGCAATTTCACGTACTACACTGCTTTTCTCAGAATAATTATTAACTCAACAATGTACCTATTTTCTTCAAATTAATTAATAATTTCAAAGTAGTTTAGAAAATAATTTGTAAATATCGTAGCTGGTTTTAGGCGTGACTTAATCTCTTATCGTGATTATGTATACGTTCGCATAACATAATTATAATTTTTCGAAACCTAAAATCAAGGTACACGCACCCGTGACTTTGGCCAAACTTCTTTAATGAATCAACAAAAGTGTTATTAATCGCGGACACGTTTGGCATGATTTTGACGTGCCAAAAGAAAAGAGTATACGTACGCGTAACTCAATTCTTTGATTATGAATAATTCAAGTGGTTTAAAAGCGGTTAAAAAGGTTAAATGCACATAGGTTTTAAAATGAGTAGTTAAACAATTTAAGCCAATAATCACTAAGTGACCGTGCTAGAACCACAAAATCCAGGAATGCCTAATATCTTTTCCCGGGTTAATAAAATAACTTAGAATTTTTGGTTCGCAGACTTTGAAATAAAAGTTGAATTTTCTCAATTTGGGATTTAAAATAAATCGGTAACTTGGGACACCATAATTTATTTCAAGTGGTGACTCTGATAAAAATAAATAATCTCATTTCGAATAATGTTACTTAAATTAGAAAAACTCCCTTATATACCGCCCTCGGCGGATAGTGTAAAAAGGAGGTGTGACAAGTGGACTTTTTGATATCGGGGTCGGATCTTAATTCCCAAAGTTGAAGTAGGTCTGTAATGTCGAATATAACTTGTGTGAAAATTTTGAGGTTAATCGGACATGATTTGATAGGGTTCGACATCGAATGTAGAAGTTTGAAGTTCTAAAGTTTATTAAGCTTGAATTGGGGTGAGATTCATGAATTCAACGTTGTTTGATGTGATTTGAGGGCCCGAGAAAATTTGTGTTATGTTATGGGACTAGTTGTGTGATTGAACAGAGTCTCAGGGATCTCGTATGTGATTTGGGGGGGTGTTTCGGACCAAGTTTGGGTGTTTGGAATCTTTAGTTTTATGGTGTTCTTCTTGCCGGTGTTGCAGGAATCGCAAATGCAAGTATTGGTTCGTATTTGCGAACCTCACATTTACAAGAATGGTTTCGTAATTGCAAATAAGCTTGAGCTGAGCTTAGCTCGCATTTGTGAGAATTTCAGTCGCAGTTGCGGCCCTGTTAGGGTTCACATTTGTAAGTCCTTGGTCGCATTTATGACATTGGCAGTAGAAGCCTAGGTTCGCATTTGCGATGTGCCATTTGTGAATCGTAGTTGGGTAATCACTTTAAGAGGGTATATACTATTTGATTAGTTGTGGATTGTTCGGTATCGAATTGAGAGTTTGAGCATAATCTTGGATCGAAAAGTGGGCTTTGAGGTAAGGTAAGTCTTTTTTCTAACCTTGTAAGAGGGAATTAACTCCATAGGTGAAATGAATTCATGTTTGCTTTTATTTCATGGGGCTACGTATGCACGAGGTGACGAGAGTTCATACGTAGCTACTAGTTATGCCTATGTCATGGTAGTTTTAGGTTTACACCATGCCTTGTTGATATTGTTATTTTATTATGTTTATTATTTGACTTGAAAAGAATTGAGACTGAGTATGCTTATTAATTATTTTGAAAGGAGTTGAAATTGAGGATTTTGGGATTTGAAAGGTTTCATTTTAATTTCGTATCCTTTTCTTCAAAAGAATGAGGAATATTATTATAATTTCATAAATCTATGTTCAACCATGTCACAAATGTATTTCGTGAGAGGGGTAAATTTCTACTACTCTCATGGGAGCGGGCCGTTCACCTCGATATATTAATAGATGCATCTATGGCTCGTGCTGTTTGACCTTCGGAAGTACATATTTTATATTTATATGTTGGATCGGGCCGTAATACCTCGTCATGACTTGAGCATGATTACTGTTTGGAACTAATGATAATTGACATTGTTCCATTGGCACGAGATATAAATTGTTAAATGATGAAAATAAATTTAGAAATTTCTATTAGTAAAAGGATTGTTTATTATTTCTGGTTATTGAGTTTTCAGCTATTTTATGTAATCCATGCTTAAACATAAAATCAGTATTTTATTGATAGCTCGTACTAAGTGTTAGAATCGACCCCTCGTCACTACTTCTTCTAGGTTAGACGAGATACTTATTGGGTATGTGTTGATTTAAGTATTCATACCACCATTGTTGCGCATTTTTGTGCAGGTATATATATGTCCCGTGGACTCGTGGGCCCAGAGGCGTGTGTATTTGTGGGGACTTAGGTGAGGTGCATCCCATGTTACGATCCGCAGCCAGCAAAGTCTCCTTCAGAGTTATCTATATTTTTTATGTCTAATTGTATTCCAGATAGATATTGTATTTTGTTTTTCTTCTTAGTTGATGCTCATGCGCTCATGACATCGGGTTTTGGGGGTGATTGTGGGTTATTCAGTATTGCATTAGTGAGAATATTATCATTTACGAGTAAATTCTATTTCTTACTATTTAATTGAAGGAAATTATGATTTCAAAAATTCTAAAATGCGTAATCAAGTTGACTAATTATTGTAGTTTGTCTGACCGCATGTTAGGCGCCATCACGATCTTTAACAGATTTTAGGTCTTGACAACAACAGTATTGGTTTAAACACATTTTTGTGTATTCGCTTATTGCAACAACGACCAATTTGTTTTTTTGAAAAAAGGTTATAGGGTCGTGTTCTGGCTTCCCCTTGATTGGTTGAATTTGCAGTCCAAATTCGTTTTATTAGTAATGACTAAAAAGAAATTATAGTTACATGCATAAGGTAAAACTAGGGGATTATTATTTTATATTTACGATCTGTTATTTTTCTTACTTCGTTTTTTTGTGAACTAGATAATTATATATATAGTAAAAATAGTTATATCATTGTCTGTGAGCTAATACTCTCGAGAGTTGCATTAACATTATCTTGTATTACAAAGGGATTCCCCCCGACTTTACGTAAAAAATAGTTTCTAGGATGTCTACTCACGGGGCCTTATTTACAAACATCGGAGGAACTGTTAAAAATTTTGCCCCATCAAATATTTCATTTATATTCCTTCCTTTGCGAGGAGATGTGCCACATGATTTAGCTCTTTGAAATTATGTCCTAGTGTTGGGTTCCCCAGTTGCTCCATCAATGGCTTGCATTCAAAGATAATAGAGTTATGATGTAATTCTCCTCATTTAGCATTCTTACAACCTGTTCAGAATCAATGCAAATTTGTAGAGAAGTGAGTTTTGTGTTCGAGGGCTATTTTGAGACCTTGCTATTGAGCTTGGAGTTTAGCCTCTAAACCGATGGTATGTGGTAAGTCTCTCATGTATCCTAGCAACCAATCACCCATGCTATTCCTAAGGACACCCTCATCTCCTCCCACTCTTGAATTTGGAGAAGCAATCCCATCAGTGTTAGCATATAGGAGCTAGTAGGAGGTGGCTCCCATTTAATGGTCTCCCCTTCATCCTTGTGTTGGACAACCAAATGGTGGTATTTAGCGGCTCTGACAACGGTCTGTTTAATATGAAAAAAAAATCTTTTTCTTTTCAAAAAGATTATTATTTTTTGTGAGCCATAGGCTCCAGAAATAGAAAGGAAGAAGGGATTTCTAGTTGATAGCATCATTGAATTGCATGTTCTTGACCTTGTGCCATGTATCCTCCCGGTGGACCATTGAAAACATAAGGTGCGGATGGGAGGCCTTGTTAGTACACTCCACGGTTAGGTACAACTAGAATGCTCTGGCATTTATGCATTCAAAGAAGATGTGGTTTATGTTTTCCTCTCCAGGAAAGCAAAAATGTCATATATAGGCTTATGTTTAAGCCTATGTTGTTTAGGTGCTTGGAAGTAGGAAGTCTGTTATGTTGCATCATCCAAGTGCAGATTGTTTTGTTAGGGACCTTTAGCTTCCAAATCCATCCAAAGGAGGCATCATGGCTGGTATCGGGGTCTAGCTCATAACTAATTAGGTTGTAGGCAGATTTGGAGTTGAAAAGCCCATTTCTATTGAGGTTCCAGATAATTTTGTCCTTAGAGTTGCTTGAAAGATGGATGAAGGCGGATTGAATAACACACTTAATGTTCATGGGGATAGGGAAGTGAACAACATCAAAGTTCTATTCTCCATTGCTGAGTATGGAGCCAACCTTAATGGTCAAGTCAGAGTTGTGCCAAGGCCCGTAGAGGATTGTGTTGAGGGGATGCATATTAGGGATCCAATTGTTAGTAAGGAAGTTGACTTTATCCCCTTTATTAACAACCCATCTAGAGGACTTGAAGCAGACCTTTCATCCTTCTTGGATACATTGCCAAGTCCTAGTCTTTGGTTTAGCTCTAGGATGGTTACCACTACAGTGCTTCCCAATTAGTACCATATCCCACATAGTATCAGCGTTCTTGTATAATCCCCAAGCTAGACTGGTCCAGCTAACTTAGTTTTTGATGTGTGCTTGTTGAAAAACCAGATCCTCCGTGTTCTTAGGTTTAGTAATAGTATCCCATTTGATCATGTGCAGTTTTCTTTTTTCAACAATTGTTCCCCATATAAAGTTTATTTAGATTTTATCTATCTATTAGTGATGTGTGAGGGCAACTTTATATAGTTTATAACATGACTGGGAATGCTCCCCAGGCTAGATTTGGCAAAAGTTATACGGCCATCCATGTTTAATAGTTTACGTTTCCATCCAACTAACCTAGTATTCATACCGTCAATAATGAATTGGAAATCTCTATTGTTATGCCTTTTATGGAAAATGGGGAAACCTAGGTACTTGCCAAAATCCCTGATTTTCCTAATTCCTAGCATTAAGCTGCAACTATTAGCGCAATCCTCTTTGTAATTGGTTGAAAACATGACCTTGGATTTCTAGAAGTTAACCTTTTGGCATGATCCACTGTTAAACTCATTTAAGGTAGCCAAAATAGCATCGCAACTCTTTTTATTTGCTCTACTAAAGAGTGTGAGATCATTAGCAAAGAAAAGGTGAGAGACTTTTGGGCCGTTCCTACTGATGGTGATTGGAAATCAGTCCTTTCTCAGGACTCCCTGGTCAATATTCCTTGAGAGTCTTTCCATACAAATAACGAATAGGTAGGGAAGAAGGGGTCACCCTGAATGATTCTTCTAGTAGGATTGACGGGCTCAGTTTGGCTCCCATGGACTAGGATAGATCTGGAGCTAGTAGACAACCTTATGTATAGTGTTGCACATCCTAATTGGTCTAAAGCTCTTAAGCATAGTAGCATTTTGGCATTTAAGGGTTGAACGCCGGAGGGTCCAATTAAATTCTGAGAGCATGGTTGAGATGGTGAATACCCTATGACAAAAGTTGGTGACTTTGTAGATAGGATAGTCTAGTATTATTCGTAGAAGAAATGGTTCAAAACAATCCATAGATTTCTTGATTACAGAGAACCTAAGGGATTGATCAAGGGATACCCTCATGATTTCATTAAGTACTAGATGGGTATCCTCATTGTATCATCTCTTAAAGGTAGATGGGGTATGAGATGTGGTAAAGAGGTTTGCAAAATAGCCTTTGGTGACTTCTTTGATGAGTTTAGGGTCTTTGATTTGATTACCTACCTTATTTGTTGAAATAAGAATCATATGTTCGCTTCTTCTATTGAGGGTTGTTGTGTGGAAGAACCTAGTGTTACCATCTCCTTCACATAACCATCTAACTCTGGATTTGAGCTTCTAAAAATCCTCTCATTCTTAAGAATAGCTGAGAACTCAGTTTGGAGGTTTGATTTTAAGTTTTGAAGGTAGGTGCTGAAAGGGTAGGTATTAGAATTTTGGATGGAATTAAGCCTGTTTCTTCTTATGGAAGATGTTTACAAGGATATGCCTATTCCAGATGGTCAGGCTAGCCTTAAAAAAGTTGGTTTCATCCAATAAACCTTCTGTAGAGCTGAAGCTATTTTGAATAATGGAAGGGAAATCAGGGTGACCACACCACATAGACTCGAATCTAAAGTGCCTTCTATAATCAGTGTACTGTTGACTAGTAATGTTGAGGACCAGTGGATAATGGTCAGAGTGGGTCCTAGAGAGGTCGGTAATAATGGATTCCAGATATGACTCAATCCAGTCATCAGTGGCAAAGCACCTATCCAGCCTTTCTAGGATAAGTCTTGCCTGTTATTGTATCATTTATTAGACCAAGTGTACATAGAGCCTTTGAAACCTACGTCAACTAGTCTACATTGATTCAAGCAGCTCCAAAAATGATTGCTTCTACTATTGTTAATGTTGTTTCTCCCAAATTTGTCCCTGAGCTTTAGGACTTCATTGAAGTCACCTCCTACAAGCCAACTACCTTTATAAATAGAGGCCATGTCCTCAAGGGATTGCCATAATCCAATTCAATCATGTAGGTGACTACTAGCATAAATAGTAGAGAAAAGCCATTTAGGGTCATCAGAGGTTACCTTCACCATGACATGCACACCGTGGGTGGGGTATAGACCCCCTCAAGATGTAGGAGGTCATCATTTCACATGAAGCAATCCTCCAAATTGCCCATTGACTTCCATGCTACTAAGCTAATAAGATCGAAAGAAAAAGCTCTTAAAGAATGTTCATTTTATTTGATAAGTAATCAAGGGGATTGGAATTGAGTTGTGGACTGGAGATCAATAGTCAAATGCGTATGGTCAGCTGTTCTTATCTGAAAGAGAATAAGGATATAGGGTTGTACAACTTGACAATGGAGGCATAGGTTTGTGGAATTCAACAATGTTGGCTCTCCTCGCATTCAATAGTATAAACTTCATTAGTAAAAGGGTTTTGTGATAGGGTTCCTCTTGAGGCCCTTCCCCTTTTCCACATGGGTCGCTTTGACTCTTCTCAGCATAGGGCTTATTGCTGCTGACGAGCTCCCTAAGTTTGGAGATGAGCGAACTTGGAGAGTTAGTTTGCAACTGTTAGCTTTCTAGGGCAGAGAACAATAAGCATTTCTCCAAACGGCTCTTTGAACTCAATCACCTAGGCTTCTTGCATAAGTACTGTTTTTCTGGGGACTCCTAGCTTTTTCAGAATGTTTTCTAGGTCTACATTAGACTCTTTGAGGTGCACTAGGGTCTGGTTCTTCTCCTTGAGTAGTTGGTCCACTGTATTGGACTGAGTTGGTACTGGGGGAATTGGTAGGTTCACGTGTGGCCACAAGGTGAAGGCAAGCGATGGAAGAGGAATGTCCAGGTCCATTAGAGGAAAAAAGGGCATTATTTAAGAGAGTTTTTCCATTAGGTTTTTGAGCTCCTCCAAATAAAGGGATTGTTTTATGCCCATATATTGGGCTTGGAGGGGAGTGGACAACCATAGTTGGTGGCCGAAGTTGGACAAGCCTTGGTGAAGGAGATGGGTCGCCAGTCTTGCTAGGTATCATGGGTTTTAATTGTGATGGAGATTGGGACTAGCGCAACTATCATTTCCAGTGAGTGGAAGTGGCCGTGTAGATCCAACTCCAGACAAGATTCCAACATCAAAATCCGGTTGTAATGGGTGAGTGGGCATTGTTAGGGGATTGGTTTTCTATTAAGGTTTGGGGTTGTTTGGGTTCGCCATTGAGAGGTTATCTTTTGGGGAGATTGCCGGTTATGCTTGAAAACAGAGGCATCTCTTCAGCTACCTATTTGGTGACTGCTGGAATTCGCGTTGGGACGTTTGAGATCTTTGCTCAATCTTGAAGGAATATCACTCAGTGTCACTTCACGACTGAGATTATGTTTGATGTTTTTTAGGCAATTGATTGTCTCTATTGAGAGAGGCGCAGCCAGAGAGAGTATGGATATGGTTGGAGTGTGGGTTTGTGATAGAGCTGGGTTGGGTCGCTGGGTTTGAAGGGTAGCTACTTTATCAAATTTATTTGGGGTTGTCAGAGTATAATTACCCAAATCAGAGAGACTATCAGACTCGATGATTTTAGGTTGGGTGGGGGGGAGGATTTTTCAAAATTTAGGTGGGCTCTACCCTTTTTCCTTCTCCATGACAGGTAGCCATATTCCTAAAAAAGAGATCTTTTCTCATCGGGTCAAAGGCATGTAATTGCCTTTTAGTCCTAGACTCACTCTTCTCTAACTACTTACTAATCACACGACTCACTCTACCACACAAGTATGACCACATCACCTCTCACTACTTGGGAATCGGGATGTGGCCATCTGGATGGTTGGGTGGTTAGTGTCTAGTTAGAGAGAGGTGAATGTGGGAGTTAATATGGTATTGAATCCCTAGTCGTTAGTTCGTCGAGATGAGATATCTCTTATATTGTCTTGGATAATTTTTATTCTATGAGTTAATTATTGAGATTGAGTTAGGCATAAGATTGAGTTGCAACTAGACACCTCCGCGTATTTTCTACTTTAAATTAATATAAGCATTTTTTTCTCTGGCCAAAAAAAAAAAAGAAGAGGAAATACTTGCGTGATGCATTCTCTTTCATGTAGTCAATAGTTCGAGTACGCCAATTTTTTGAAAAGCTAATATCATAATATTAATTTTTTGGTTAACTTATTGTGTAAAGTCAAGATAATTTTTTTCGAATAGTTCCAATCATTTTGGTTAATCTTTAGTTTCGATTCACATAATTGTACAGAACACACACACAATAAAAGAAGAATTGAACAGATCACAAACAAAATAAAAAGGACAACGTTCATTTGGAATAATTGTCTCCTATTTTACTTCTTGTACTCTTTAAATTATACTCATTTCCTATTCATTGCCCTGCAATAAAATTTGACATATAACATCCTTTTCCTTTATCTTTTGTTGATAATTTTGATCTCTATAATTAATTCATGCATATAGGGTAATACAAAAATCATTCAGATTCAGGAGCTTGAGCTGAAACTTCAGGAGAGGAAACTGGTGCAGAAGGTGAAGGTTCTTGAACAGGTGGTTGATCATGCACATGATGGTGAGGTTCTTTACCATGGTGATGGCTGCGGTGGTGAATACATTTAGTGTGGGGCCAATGGTGGCCGATGTGACCTGAGTGGTGGCCTTCATGAGGATGATGGCCACATACGCGCTGAGGCACAGGAGCAGGAACAGGAGCAGGATGAGGAGAGTCACCACTTTGAGGAGGAGGTGTAATGATGACAATTGGAGCTTCTTGAGGAGAAGGTGACAATGAGCTTATTGGTGCATCTACAGGTGAAGGTGATGTAACAGTAATTGGAGTTGGAACTTCTGAGGGAAAAGGTGAGATTGTTGGAGTTTCTTCACTGCTAGGGGATGGGGTAGGAGCAGTAGGTTTCAAAATTATTTTTCTGGAGAGAGTTGGGGTTGAGAGAAAGAAAAGGCAAAGGAGAAGAGTAAGGAGTAAATGTGAAGAAGTGGCCATATTTGTAAATTACACTAAATTGTGATACTTCTAAAACGGTGAGAAAGTGTGAAGAAAACAGTGGCTTATATAGTGGAAACATGGTCTTGTGGAATTAAATTGTGGTTTATCTCCTCTTTGCATTGATTTTACCTGCATTTAGTAGTCAAGATTGGCTCAATCTTGCTAAAGCATTAGTAGCATTAAATTTTATTTCACTTAGTCAAACTGAAGAATATATCAGTTGGTAGTATAAAAGTTTCATTTTCAAAAACTAATATTGTTCACAGTATTTGATATTACTCTCTCCAGTCCTTTTATCGTGAATTGTTTAAGGTTTTGACAAGGGCAGTTCAACAAAATTAGAAGCCTAAAGCCAATACTTAGTACTAAAATTATCGAATAAGGCTTTTTCTAATAAGGCACTGTCAAACGCTCAAATCGATACGAATATGGATTTTTAGAGATTACAGATAAATGATGCCATTAATCAAATATTAGACCTTTATCGTGTTGGTACACTTAAATTCGATTTGTTTAGACATTTGTATGTAAATAAGAAAGTAGGAGGCCTATGCTGTTAGAAACTCCTAATTCATCTTAAAAGACAAACAAGCAGTTAGGGGTGTGCATTCAATTTATCGATTCGATTTTGATTCTTATCGATAATTACTTATCGATTATCGATTTGTACATATGCTTATCGTTATTGTTTCAATAAGGTTTCGATTTTTTCGATTACGATTTATCGATTTTGGGGGCTCATCGATTACACCGATAAAAAAGTTTACGGGATTCCACATAAAGTATATCGTTATAAACGCGCCTAACTATTATAGAAAAAAGAAGCTAAAATAAGATGAACACCATTTATAATATAAAAATTATGTCAACAAGCACATGCAACAAAACTAAAGTAAGGGATCAAATGTATGCCACCAACACTCCAATGGTATAAAAAACAAAACAAATGGCTAATTCTGTTTTCCATTAATTTGAACTTCATTCCCTTGATCTTAAATATGATCATTCCTTAAATATGGTATAGGAAATAATAGGGTAAAGGAAACGGTATAGATTAGGGAAAATAATATCGTATAGCCGCTTTCAAAATAGTAGCGGAATATATATATACATTCTGTATGTTATATTAATCTACACAAATAAGTAATTACTCATTTAACAAGTGTCTCCGTTCTAGGGGTGTGAATTCGATTTATCGATTCGATTTTGACCCTTATCGATAATTACTTATCGATTATTGATTTGTACATATGTTTATCGTTATCGTTTCAATAAGATTCGAATTTTTCGATTTCAATAACAAATAATCGATTCGATTTATCGATAAATCGATTCGAATGCACACCTCTACAAAGCAGCTACTTGCAAAAATGCAAATTCAAGATTACCTAAACGGCAGCTTAGTAGTTTGTTAGCAAATAGCACTGAAACCAAAATGTTCCCAAAATGGTACGTACTAATTATTTTTGGGCAATGAAGATATTTATTCAAATAAAACTACTCAAGAGTCATTATAAGAGGAGACTAGTACCTATTTCGTCTCTTTTAAAAAAAAAAAGTTAACTAAAGCGGGGAGAAAAGAATAAAGCACTAATCTTCCAAAAACCTCTAAAAATGGTAGAAATGACATCAGATAGCCCCTCCAAACGGCTGCTATTTAGAAATGAAATTTTTATATTCCTATACCATATAAGAAAATTTATTACCCTTAATGTTTAAGATTTGATATAATTACATTTAATATATTAAATTATCAATTTTATACAATAGTATATTTTTAGGGTACAATTAGTGCAGCATATATCCGTTCTTATAATTTAATGTACCAAAATGGGCCTTTTTTTTGTTCCGTGTTATAAATAGAACTCTATTTAAGGTGAATGTCTATAATTAGAGAGATTCTAGGGTTTACTACTTGGTGGCTAAGTCACCACCTCCCTATAAATATAGGGGTTCTATTCTATTTTAAACCATCCCAAAGTATCAATAAGAATACTCCTCTCCCTATTTTCTCTATATTGTTCTTGTTCTTGTATTATTATTCTTGTTCTTATATTATTTCATAACACGTTATCAGCACGAGTCTCTAACCAATTGAAATTTTCGATTGCCTTAACTTTTGTTTGTGTAGGGTTTCACATGAGGTTCTGCCGCAACCAAATCCCAAAATTTTCTATACGGAAAATAGAAGAAAAACGTTGAAAAGAAAACAGAAGGAACGAAAGAAGAAAAACATTGAAAACAAAGAAGAGACGGAAACAAAGAGGGAAAAACGTTGAGAAAACAAGAAGAGAAAACATTGAAATATAATTGGTATACCTTAAAGGTAAGTAATTTACTTTTCCCTTTCAAATTCTTGAAATTCTACGATTTGATTTTATATACAAACAAAGACAACAAAGTTTGATTATAACTCTAATGGAGTTTGTAAGAAATTATAACCACGTGAAGTGGTAAAATCTCTATGTCCTGCCATGATTAAATTCATGTATGATTGTGGGCAAAGAATTAAAAATCCGTCCCATTGAATTTGCTCCATTCCCTTTAGAGAATGTGGTAGCAGTATGTGATAAGTCTGAAAGAAGACAAAATTATTACCGTAAAGGTATCAATGGATGTGGACGTGGCAATAGACGAAATTATAATCGTCATTATTGTGATAATGAGAATAATAAAGATTCTCAAAATAATCTTTCACTTTATGAAAGTAATATTTGACATGAGATTGTGTAAAGCACATGATTATGATCCATTCCCTTAAGTGAATGTGTTAATTGTAATAGAGCCCGTAAGTATGAACACGCTCTTGATGCAATTTTGTTTTATGTCTGACATTATGAAAAGAAAGTTCGTTGCCCTTGAAATTTCGGGCAAGAACTATATGACATGGGTGTTGAATGCTGGAATCCATTTGGATGCAATGGGTCCCGAAGACGCCATTAAAGACAGAAATAATGCATCCACCCAAGACTATGCTAAGGCCTCGTTTTTCTTGCGCCATCACCTTAATGAAGGTTTGAAACTGTGCCAATGGCCTTGATTCTCTTGCACCATCACCTTGATGAAAGAAGATAGAGTTGTTTGATTTTATTTCACTTATTTGTAATAGTTAGTGAATAAACTAATAGTCATTAGTATCAGCTCGTATTAGTTAGTTTATGATATAATATTAGTATTAGTTCTTTAGAATGTTTCAATATGCTCAGATTTCAATAATATTTTTATTTTCCAGTAGAGGTAATCGACTAACCTAACAGTTAGTCGATTATCTAATATTTCGCATTAAAACTGCAAAACAATCGATTGTCAATGTTTAACAATCGATTGTCAATGTTCAACAATCGATTGTCTATGTTTAACAATCGATTATCGTAAGACTGTAATCTGAAGTTTTTCAAAATAGTCAACAATCGATTGTCTACGCTTAACAATCGATTGTCGTAAGACAGTGATCTGAAGTTTTTCAAAATAGTCAACAATCGATTGTCTCTGTTTAACAATCGATTGTTTTAAGACTGATCTGAAGTTTTTCAAAATAGCAAATAATTGATTGTGTGTGTTTAACAATCGATTGTCAATGTTCAACAATCGATTGTGTGTGTTTAACAATCGATTGTTTTAAGAAAATGCTTAAACTGAAATTTTCAAACTGCAAAGTAATCGATTATGGAAAACATATAATCGACTATCTGATTTAGTTAGTCGAATAACCTCAGCAGATTTCGAAAATATTGTTTAAGTATGAAACAAACGGACTGAATTTGTTTATTCTCATGTTCATATTTTTTCTTTTGTATGGCAAACTATGGGAATTAAATTGATTGAAGGCTCCTGAAGAGCAACTATAACTCTGCCTAAAGGAACGATATTTTAGAGAATGCAATGTTCTCCTCCAAGTCTAAGAAGAACTTGTTGAGTTTTAATGATATCAGTCAAAATATTCTCCTCCAAGTCTAAAAGGAACTTGTTGAGTTTTAAAGATATCATTCAAAATGGATATCAGATTGAGACAATACATGAGTATAATCTTGAAAACCTCATTTACTCATGAAAACGAGGCTGCCCACTTCGGTTTGGGGTCACACCATTTTGCATGCAGCAATGCTAGTTCGTCTCTGACTGACGAATTGTCACAAATATTCCCCGTTGCAATTGGTTTTGGGTCATGAACCTAATATATCCCATTTAAGAATTGTTGGATGCGCACTATATGTGCCTGTAGCACCTCCATACCACACCAAAATGGGTCTGCAAAGAAGGTTAGGAATATACGTTGAGTTTGAATCGCCCTACATTAATTCGCTACCTCGAAACATTGACAGGAGATTTGCACGATTTGCAAACTGTCAATTTGATGAGACACTTTTCCCAAAATTAGGGGGAGAAGTTGGTGAAACCAAACGGGAAATTTTGTGAAATAATGCATCATTATCTCATCTTGATCCACATACCTCTATTTGTGAAAGAAAGGTACAAAAGATTATCCATTTGCAAAGAATAGCAAATCAAATGCCTGACGCATTTACGGACTTGAAAAGGATAACGAAATCCCACATCCCCGCGGAAAATGTCCCAATCCGTATTGATGTCATGTTGGACAATCATCTAGTGTCATATCCAATGAGTCAAATGCACGCCTGAAGCGTGGCAGACCATTAGGTTCCAAAGATCGAAATCCTAGAAAGAGGAAAGCAAATGATCAAAATGACACTACGAAAGAATCTCATGAGGAAATTCATGATTTAACAAATTCTGAGATTCATGAAGAATCCATTGAGCCCGAGGCTCTGGAAAATACGGAACTATCCATAAATCCAATCAATATTGAGGAAATATTAATCGAGTGGATATAGTGGTGGATAATGTCTTTGCTTAAAATGTCGCATCTAGCATTATGCAAGAATGTGAGGATCTCGAACCTCAATCTGTTGAAGAATGTCGAAAAAGACATGATTGGCCAAAGTGGCAAGAAGCAATTCAATCAGAATTGAATTCGCTGGCAAAACGTGAAGTTTTTGGCCCTATAGTTGAAACACCTAATGGTGTTAAGCCTGTTGGCTATATATATGGCATGAATGATCGTTGGTCACGTACCTATTGTACGCCAAAGTATTTTGGAAATATGACTATTAAAGGACAACGATAATGTAAGAAACATATCTTGCATATAAGTTTGACATGACCATAATGGTATTTCTCTTTAAGAAAGATATTCACCACATGGATGTTGATGAATCTGTGGTAATACAAAATTAATTGAGAGCTCTAGAAGAGCCATTATTACTATGTTGGAGAAACACAATTGAGTATTGTGCTGTAGTAAGTCTCAAAGAAACTTATTCAGTTTCTAAAGTACACGCGAAAGCGATTGATTATATTGAGACTATAAAGGAAGGATTTGATATCTCCTATTACTACAACTTGTAGCGGGATAATTTGTATATGAAAAGCTACCCGCTTTGTTCTCCAGTTTGTACTACACAAACGAAAGAATGCCACAATAAAGTGGATATCTATTGGTATAAAAACTCATGTCATAATAAACCTGAAGTTTATTGATAAGTGCACATGTCATGGTGTAAATTTGAAGTTTACCAATATTGATAATTTATTCAGTTGGCATTCGTGTTAGCCATCTCATTTTAAGTATGATGTGCAAATTCACATAGGTGAATATTAAAGAACTAGAAAGTTCTTTACGAATTCTCTTGTATCACTTGTTCTCATTAATGAACTGACCAACTAAAGAGTTTGGGTTGAAGCCCATAAATTCTGGAAATATCAAAGGTGAATATGGGCCCATTCACCTGCCATGTATACCACATATGATGCATCTATGAAATGGTTACATGCGCAATTGTTATTAACCCGCAGCCTGGCCGGTGATTGCGAGGTAAATTGCTCAGTAATCTAACTTCGAGCATAATTTCCAGATTCTCTACTCAAGATAGTTCATCTTGATAAGTTGGTTTATATCATAGTTGGTTTAGCAAGATAATTATTGAGTGCCTCCACTCAATAGCTAAACTGTTTCTTATGAGAACAAAGTTATATATATATATCAGGTTGATATACGTTGTATACGAGAGTATATTATATTCCCCCCTCACAAGTGGTTCAGGGTCAGGAACCAAATAATTTCATCTTATTATTATTGATGTGCGGTGTATATTTTCATTAACACCATAATGCACAAAGATGGACTCTCAAAGTTGAGGAAACAAGTTAGCTTTTCTAACATGAGGGGGAGACATGATAAACACTTGAGAAAAGGTTACATGGGATGAATTATCATTTGTATATATAGATCCTCGAATATCATAATATGAACCTGAAGTTCATAAAAGGATAATTCAATTGCAACATATTGCAAAGCATGCTATACGCATTTGCTGACCCAAAGAAAGTAACTATATTCTCACTGCAAATGCTCATATTAAGTCCCAGAAGGACAAAGTCTTTGATACGCTTAAAGCGTATAGACAATTCGGTTTCAAAATAACTTCTTAATAAAGAAGATGAGCAAATGATCAAAGTGATCATAATGGGGAGGCAAGTTATCTAGAAGATCACATGACATAACACTTCATAAAATCTCATGAGAGATTCAGGTACCTGAATATATGAATAAAGAGATCTCCATGTTATGTCTTTATGAAAATTTACTGGAACCGATATAAAATGTTCGTCGACGACATCTATGATAGCGCTAAATATCGATGAGGATCTTATGTTTGTTGAATACAAACAAAAATATTGGCTAAATGGAAGAAATACAATCAAGCAGAATTGTTTCCATATGAAAGACATGTAGTTTTGGACATGTAGTTCAAATACTTGAAAGTATAAAGTCAATGGTATGTGTAATCAGTTTTCGATATCTTATTTGTTTAGCATGACATGAAAACTTGATATGCATCTAAAGTCTATTATATGGCTTATATGACTTAACTTATATGTCAATCCATGAAAGATTGAAGTTGCTTGAAGCATATACAATTCTTGGTCCTGAAGTACCACATCCTAAGTACAATTTGTGTACATATGTATCTTGCTATAACTATAAGCATGATGGCATCGAGAATACATCTATGGAGATATTGAAGAGTCATTCCACCACATTATATGAAGATGTTCATATCTATCAAGAATGATGATTTCAAGGTGCGGAATATTTATTCAAGTCAATATGGTTGATTTATTTATCAAACATCTACCAAAGATCGTTTTGAAGATGGTGCACAAGATTCGAATGCAAATGCTCAAGGATATAAATTGATGTTCTTATCAGGGGGAGTTAATGCGCGTTGCACTCTTTTTCCCTTACAAGGTTTTGTCCCAACTGGGTTTTCCTTACAAGGTTTTTAACGAGGCAACCAATAGGCGCATATTCAACATGTGTACTCTTTTTCCTTCTCTTTAATTTTTCCCATTGGGTTTTGGTTTTAAGGTTTTAACGAGGCACATTGTTGAATAGACATTCAAGGGGGAGTGTTATAAATAGAACTCTATCTAAGGTGAATGTCTATAATTAGAGAGATTCTAGGGTTTACTACTTGTTGGCTAAGTCACCACCTCCCTATAAATATAGGGGTTCTATTCTATTGTAAACCATCCCAAAGTATCAATAAGAATACTCCTCTCCCTATTCTCTCTATATTATTCTTGTTCTTGTATTATTATTCTTGTTCTTATATTATTTCATAACATTCCGTATCTTTTAAAGAAATGAGCTCTTTCTCTTTGTCTTGTTTTGAGAAAAATCCAAAGAAGAAGAAATTGGTTCCATCGTTGCACTGTTTTTTCTGCTTCCTTTTGGGGAGCGTTTTTTCTGCTTTCGATTTTTTGGAAGGGAGCCGATGGAGCCGTTTCTAGGGGTAAGGTATATAGGATTTGATGGATCTAATTTTTTCAGGGTTTTAAATTGTATTTTTATATGTAGAAGGTAGAGTAAAGGATAATGAGTATTTGGGTATACGTATTGGAATTGGGTTGTGAAAACAGAAAATAATGCATCTACAATCAGAATACAAATAATCTATAATTCATCTACAAACTGGGTATATTGAATTTTAATATTCCAATTCCTGTTCGATTGTATTTTAATTGGGATTTTCGACATAATTGCATTTTTTACATAATATTTATAGAAGTTTTCGTCGTTTTTTATTTGTAAAAATAGAAAAAAGTATCTACAATTAGAATACAAATAATTTACAATTTATCTACAAAATATCTACAAACTGGATTCATTGAATTTTTATATCCTCATTCCCATTCAATTAAAGCATAATTGGAATTTTTTTGACATAGTTGCATTTTTTCAGAAGATCTGCAGAAGTTTTAGCCGGTTTTTATTTGTGAAAACAGAAAATAAAGCATCTACAATCAGAATACAAATAATCTACAATTTCTGCAATATGTCTTCTTCTTCTTCTTCTTCTTCTTCTTCTTCTTCTTCTTCTTCTTCTTCTTCTTCTTCTTCTTCTTCTTCTTCTTCTTCTTCTTCTTCTTCTTCTTCTTCTTCTTCTTCTTCTTCTTCTTCTTCTTCTTCTTCTTCTTCTTCTTCTTCTTCTTCTTCTTCTTCTTCTTCTTCTTCTTCTTCTTCTTCTTCTTCTTCTTCTTCTTCTTCTTCTTCTTCTTCTTATTCTTCTTCTTCTTCTTCTTCTTCTTCTTCTTCTTCTTCTTCTTCTTCTTCTTCTTCTTCTTCTTCTTCTTCTTCTTCTTCTTCTTCTTCTTCTTCTTCTTCTTCTTCTTCTTCTTCTTCTTTCAATTTGAAATTCAATCAAAACCAAGTCTAATCTTCACAAAAACCCCTCAAAATTGAGATATAAACTTCAAACTATATTCTCGATTATTTTCAATAACACCCAATCCAATCAAATAATGAATTTTGTAAACCCAATTTGAATTCAAAGCTTTCAAACTTTTTAATGACCGTCAATGGTGGATTTGCTGCTTCCTTTTCATTTGCTTTGTATTACTGAAATTTGCGATTGAGAAATAGAGAGAGATGTAGACGAACCGAGTTTTGTTGATGATTTTGTCTGTTTTTGATTTGTGACTTAAGGGAAAATATCGAAGAACATAGTTTTTACGTAAAAGAGTCTATGTAATTTGGTTTTAAATTGAAGATATATGATTTGCGCTTCAAATTTGATCTGAAGATCGCTAAATCCATTAGAATATTATGTTCCTGATTTGTAGCACTTTTTAGGAAGGAATCTACTCCTAATAATTAATATTTAATGAATGGTATACTAATATTAGAAAAACTGTGAACATGGCGGGTAAATATGAAACTATTCACATTTTTGGTTTAATGTTTCATATATAATATAGGAAGGAAAAAGTCTATATAGAAATTAGTCAGCATGTCTTAAATTTCAATTTTTAGTTTAAAATTTCGAGAGAAAAATATTCTGAATATTTTGATGTTAAAATTTTTAATATAAAATATTAAGACAAAATATTTATTGTCTAATATCTTAATAACATCTGTGAAAATGGCTATACGTGCATTTGCCCCTAAAAATGGTACTACCTGCCATGATGCTTGCTCAAATTTTAGTCTCAAAGGGGCAGGTACTATCATTCCTTTACTATATGCTTAATACATCACTTCAAATGGGTAATATTATGAGGAATTTTCATAAATTATTATTGTTAGTGGTTATTAGTTTTTTATAGCTATCATATATATAATTATTTCCTACAACTATTATTCAGTTCTTTATGGTATTGTATTCGCGCTACTGTATTTATAAGTATAATAGCAAAAGTTGTCTAAAAATCAAGGGGTTATAGCTGTAGGCGACTATATTCACATGTATTTGCATCATGTATTCATAAATGCAACAACGATAATCACCTTAACATAAGTTTGTCGAGCTGTCTAATAACGAAAATTGAATCAATTAGCGTGATACACTCCTAATATAACTCAACAAAACTAATTCTAACATGCTTCATTATCAACCCAATTAATTATGATTTTTCATATGCTAAACACAAACCAATTGCGTGTATTCAGTTGAATATAACTATTGTATTTACCCGTTGTATTTAGCGTGTTTCAATATTTTTTTTACTATTACGTTCATTAGATTCAATATTTGTATTTACTGTATTCACTATTTTGTATTCAGCATAATTAAATGTATTTATATTAATAATATTTTAGTTAAAATAAAATATGTTATTACTAAATATTATATATATTATATTAAAACTAAAAATAAACACGAACAAAAACCCCGGGCCCCAAATCTTTCTCCAGCGTAAAAAATGTGAATCCAATGTTGGAAACTGGATTGAGAACCGAAATAGATATACTCTTCTTTTGGATTGTTTTCGCTTTTTAAGAAGGGAAATCAAAAGGAGAAAAAAGATATATGAGAACTCTAGGAATTTTCTCATATTTTGCTCACAAATTTATCCATGGCCGTCCTTCTCCTTCCCTACTGTCTATCCATTGTTATTCTCTCTCAGTATCTCATTTTTTACTTTGTTTTTGTTCTTTTTCTTTGCTCGTTCTAGAAGAGCGAGAAGGAAGAGAGAGAAAAAAGAAAAAATTTACTGAAATTTTGCGAGAGAATCATGTGATAATTGAAAAACGGAAAGAAAAAACATAAATAAAATATTTCACGGGACATTTGCATCTATACACAGTTTTTAGGTTACAGTTTAACTTATACTCGCTTTGCAAAAAGAAATTCAAGGGTAACTCCTTTTCGGGGTAACTTCAGACATACGGGGCCTGAAGTAGCAAGCGTTTATGTTTGAAGTTTCAACTTCAAAAATTTTCGCCTGAAGTATAACCTTATCAAAGTAAACTTCAGATATTTTTTTCTGAAGTTTGGCTTAACTTGCAAAAGCAATCAAAAACTTCAGTTCATAAACAAGGCCAAACTTCATTTCAATTGTGCATGTCTGGAATTTGAACTTCCGAATTTTTTGTCTAAAATGTAGCCTTATCAAAGCAAAACTTCATATATTTTGTCTGAAGTTTGGTCTGACTTGCAAAGGTAATCACACAAACTTCAGTTCATAAGTAACGACAAACTTCAGTTCAATTGTGTACTTCAGATATTTTTCTATGACCTTCAGTCATTTTGATATAAACTTAAGATATTTTGACATAAACTTCAAACATTTGGTTATGAACTTCAGATATTTCGCTAAAATTATCATACATATGGGGTATATACTTCAGACACTAAAGTATAAACTTGGATCTAAAGTTAGGCGCTGCTATTGGCGAACTCAAATGCCCAACTCTGAAGTTTTATTTAATAATTCCAGTTCCACAAGTATGTGAGCAGAAGAGAAAGACAATACTAGCAACGAAATCATGTATTATCAAGAACCACAAATTCAGAGAGCGAAGATGACAGTTTTATTTCATGCATTTTGCCATGAACTAATACAATTCAGCGTGAACGAAGATCCTAAATATGGGAACTCACAAAAAAAGAGGAGGAAGAAAAGAACGCATAATAAGGAATATTATCAATTATTTACCCATGTCAAAAATTTACATTCGACCAAAAAAATATATAAAATTTATATATAATACACTATATATATATATATTTTTCCCTACTATCTTTTCAGCCTACTTTTATTTTTCCTTCAACCTCTAATTACTTTCACATCTTTTTACTGAAATTTTTGTGCTTCTCCACGTGTTCGAACCATATCAATTTTGCTTTTATGCATCATGAAATAACCAAAAACAAGATAAGTTCTATTTCTGAAAAGATTTTGCAATATTATCGTAACCATCTCAACCTTCTCACCTGAAATTCTTGTTGCCCAAGCAAATTCAAGACTATAAAATCGCAGTCCTCCGTTTTGCAGTTTCACATCAACGTGTGAAAAACGTGTTTGGGGTAGTAGTATTATATATTTTCCCCCTAATATAAGAACGTCTTAACTTCTCTGTGGAGAAATTCTCCTTACTTTTCTCCAAATTCAATCAATTCATTAATCCACCGTTCGACACGTTCATTTCTCCAAAATGTCATCAACCTCTTTGCTAGTTGGTCCACCAGCCCTCCGCTATGAGCCACCGTCAACCGCCGTTGAAATTCCCGTCTCCGGTGACGATCCCATAACCAATTTAATTGATAAAACCTCAAATCTCGATCTGTCGAAGCTTCCCTTGAGGGGTTTAACGGAAAACAACTCAGCCACTTTCATATCATCCGGCAACCCATGTTTGGATTTCTTCTTCCATGTGGTGCCTGACACGTCACCCGATGATCTGATCGGACGGCTGGAATTAGCTTGGGCTCACAACCCTTTAACGGCTCTGAAACTGATTTGCAATCTCAGGGGCGTTAGGGGCACCGGTAAGTCTGATAAAGAAGGATTTTATACGGCAGCGTTTTGGTTACACTATACACACCCTAAAACCCTTGCTTGTAATGTTCATGCTTTTGCTGATTTTGGGTACTTTAAGGATTTTCTAGAAATTTTGTATAGAATTCTAGAAGGACCGTTTGTGAGGCAAAAGGAGAAAGAGGAAAGAGAACAATGGCGAGGTCTTGGTCGTGGTCGGGGTAGATTTAAGAGGGTTAATAGGCCTAGTGAAGGAAATGAGGAGAAGAAGGAGAAAATTAAGAAAAACTTGGAGGAAATAAAGGAAGAAATGAAGGCAGAACAAGAGAAAGCAAGATGTTTGAGGAAGGAAAAAGAGAGAGCTAAGGCGAAAAAGGCGTTAGAAAAATACTATTCCGATGGGAATTATAGGCTTTTACATGATAAGATTTCGGATTTTTTTGCTGAGCTTTTGGGGGCTGATATTGAGAAGTTGAATTCGGGAAAAGTTCATGAGATTAGTTTGGCTGCAAAATGGTGTCCGACTGTTGATTCATCGTATGATAAAGCGACTCTGATGTGTGAGAGCATTGCGAAAAAGATGTTTCCTAGGGAGAATTATGGTGAGTACAATGGGGTTGAGGAGGGTCATTATGCTTATAGGGTGAGAGATAGATTGAGAAAAGATGTGCTCGTGCCTTTACACAAGGCGTTAGAGTTGCCGGAGGTGTACATGAGTGCTAAGAAGTGGAATTCGTTGCCATACAATAGGGTGGCATCTGTGGCGATGAAGAACTACAAGGAACTCTTTTTGAAGCATGACAAGGAGAGGTTTGACAAGTATCTTGAGGACGTGAAGTCAGGGAAGGCAAAAATTGCAGCCGGAGCGTTGCTTCCACATGAGATCATTGGGGCATTGAGCGATGGAGATGGTGGGGAAGTAGCTGAACTTCAGTGGAAAAGAATGGTTGATGATCTTTGTAAGAAAGGAAAATTAAGTAACTGTATCGCGGTATGTGATGTTTCTGGGAGTATGAGTGGGATACCGATGGAGGTTTCTGTGGCACTTGGTGTGTTGGTTTCAGAATTGAGTGAGGAACCGTGGAAGGGAAAATTGATCACGTTTAGCGCTGATCCCGAGATGCAGAAAGTTGAAGGCGATACTCTAAAAGAGAAGACTGAATTTGTCAGGCGTATGGATTGGGGTATGAACACAGACTTCCAGAAAGTGTTCTACAGAATTTTGGAAGTGGCAGTACAGGGAAAACTAAGTGAGGATCAAATGATAAAGAGGGTGTTTGTGTTCAGTGATATGGAGTTTGATCAGGCATCTGAAAATGCATGGGAGACGGATTATCAAGCAATACAACGGAAATTTGTAGAGACGGGATACAAAAATGTGCCAGAGATTGTGTTTTGGAACCTTCGAGATTCAAGATCGACTCCAGTTTTAGAGAAGCAGAGTGGTGTAGCACTTGTGAGTGGGTTTTCTAAGAATCTTTTGACCATGTTCTTGGAGGGTGGTGGAATCGTTAATCCCCTGGAAGTTATGGAGCTTGCTATATCTGGTGATGAGTACAAGAAGCTTGTAGTTTATGACTAGTTAATGTGTGGTTGCTCTATGTGTTTTGGTTTTAGTTTTCAAACTATGTTTTCCAATTTTGTTACACCGTCTCTCTTAGATGAAAGAATTATGTTTTACTTACAGTCAACTGGTGACATTTAGCTTTGCTTTTATGGATATGGAGAATACTTGGAAAATCTTGTGTTTTGTGCTTCTTCTATTCTGTTTTCTTTTCAATATGGTGGGCTAAATCCCTGTAGCTTGCTTACATTCTTTATTAGATGTATGTTCTACTATTTGAGCTATGTATGTTCTGCACTTTGAGCTCAATTAAACAAATCCATTCTATTGTTGAGCCGAGGGTCTACTAAAACTAACCTCTCCGCCTTTTTAAAGGTAGGGGTAAGGTCTGCGTACACTCTGCCCTCCCCAAACTCCACTTGTGGGATTACATTGGGTTTGTTGTTGTTGTATTCTAGGTCCAAAATTAAAGCTATCCATTCTAGGTCCAAAAATAAAAGCTGGATTAAGTCTTGATAAAACGGAGTGTGCTCTAGGTTCCTCACATAAGGGAACTAGACATGATCTAGAAGGTGTATAAAAGGTTCAATACTTTGCTAAATTGCAGTTCTTTTTCTTTCATAGTTGGTTTGTTGGCACAGGTTGATCTGGTTCCATGTTGTCAAGGAATGAACATGGTTTCTTTACCTTGTTTTGTTATAGAAGTACCCTATCAGAATAAATTACAATTGCTTTGGATTCTTGTTATCTCTTTTCTGATCCTGAAACTACTGTTTTTTGATTATTGGTTTTTAGAATGCCAGATTGATGTTGTTAGACAGTCCTGCATCACTACTGATTTTCTGCCTATCTTGTCTCTTAGTTCTATATGTAGAAATCTCTCTTGCTAATTGACCTTTTAGGTATTCCTGTTTATACAATTTTGTTTATTGAAAATGTAGAATGAAAGCTAAGTTAAAGGTATTTGCTTTTATAACGATTGTAAAATGAAGTTAAAGAGTTCAACTTCTGCCCGCTTGTGAACTCAAACTGTTCTAAGTGTAGGTGTAAAGAGAGAGAGGAAGAGTTTTGCTAATTTCGTTTGCTGCTCGAGAAGTTAAACAAGATGAACTAATTACAGAACAGAAAGCATCATTTTCATTAAGAAATCATGCCTTCGTATAGTTCAGGTAACAGCAAGATACTGCAGAAAGATGGTCCTTCATAAAGCTTGAAGTTGAGATTTCTGATAAGTACTTTTGGTGTTTAGTAAAACTATGGCCTGACACTGTTCCATTTTGCAGCTTATTGGCGTGTCACATGTTCATTATCAAGCTGATAAAAACTGTGAACATCTGGTGTGAATGTGACACAGGCATATTCAATTTTGGCAGGTTTTTGGTGTATAGTGAGTCCCTATAGGAAGTAGCTCTACTATAAAAACTGCGCGACACGGTTAGGTCTAGGCTTAAATGAAATATGGATGCAATATATGATTGGTATACAGGTGCTTTATCTAGGCTGGAACTGAGGTTTCAAGTTCTCTGCTGGTTCGTCTTGAAGAAGTTATGAGCGTTTGAAAAATGGGATGTACTTACATTACTGGTGTTTTTACATAAGTTCCTCACGAAGACGAGCCGTGGAAAGCCGGAGCCATGGAAACAGTCTCTTGCAGAAATGCAGGATAAGCTTCCGTGTAATAGACTCTTGTGGTCTGGCTTTCCTCAGACCCACGCATAATAAGAGCTTAGTGCTCCGGGCTACCTTTCCGAAGACGAGCCAAATTAGGATAGAGGTCGAGCATCTTTCTAATAACTTTTTGCCGGTGTAAACAGGAAGTTAATACACAATCTTAATAAATGTGATGGTGTGAAGTGTTGGCTGGTATGGCCTATGGGACTATGTGGGGTGTTTCCAAGAATATATCCAAGCGAGCAAGGGTTTTAGGGAAGTTGATTGAATCCAATATAACGCACACAACAATAACAATTCAACGCAATCTCACTTAGTGTGGTTTAGGGAGGATAGTGTGTATGCAGACTTTATCCTTATCCTATTCATAAAGATTCTCGGCATCCTTCCCTCCAAGAACTTTCTATCTTGCTTTTGGTGAAACTCAAACTTACAACTTCTTGATTGAAGTAAAAAATTTAATTCGCAAAATTTAAATATAAAAGTTATAGAAAGCTCACTAATTTGAGAGTAAACAATCCTTTTTCCCTTTGTTGGTAGAACATATCACGTTTTACATTTTAAAGCTTTTCCGCTTCTATGAGCACAGTTTAGGGGCAGTCATGTTACTTGTCCCTCTATTGCAAGGAATTTGAGCGAAAAACCAATCCAAGTGCCATTGCGACTGTCTACAAACCAAACCAAACAAAAAGTTAATAGTACTATTTATGGGGAAAGGGAAAGGGAACTATTTTTTATTGGAGAAAGAATGCTGCAGTTAAGGGTGTCAATGGTTCCGTCGGTCGGTTCTTTTATAAAACTTATGCCAAACTAATTTTTCGATTATTTTAATATACATAATCAAAATTAGACTTTTCAAAATCGTCCAAATCATGTCAATTTCTCTTCAGTATCGGTACGATTCAATAAATATTCGCTAATTTTTTTTAAATGTCATGCAAAAATTACTACTAGAAGTAGAATGCAATAACATACGTACTTTATAGGACTTCTTTTTTTTTGAGAAGGTATCATTTGTGTATATTTATATAACAGTACATAAGTTGTACTGAAATCATATTTACATGAAAACAAAAGGGGGGAGGGGGGGTGGGGGCTACTGAGCTATTGTCCTAACAGTATTCTAGTGCTTCTAGGATTGATACAATATATCTTCTGACCGTTTTTGTTTATACCAAAAATAAAAAAGTAGGACACAATTCATTTTGATCTTTGACATTGAGTTGCTGCTATCCTCAAAATATCTAGAGTTCCGCTCCTTCCAGATTGTCCACTATTTACATGCTGGGACAATCCTCCATCTATCTCTGTTACCAGCTCCAGTTCTAGCTTCATCCCAACTAGTGAGCACTTCAGTAATCTTAGAGGGCATTATCCATGACATACCTTTGAGATTAATAAATATCTTCCATAGTTGATTTGTGATCTTGCAGTGTAGAAATAGATGGCTAATTGTCTCAGTTGTTTCCCCGCATAAAAAGCACCTAGAGCACAGTGGGGTCCTCTTCTTCATAAGATTGTCCTGTGTTAGAGCTGCCTCCTTTGCAAGTAACCAAGTGAAGCAAGATGCCTTGTAAGGTATCTTACATTTCCAAATATGTTTCCATGGCCAATTAGTAATCTGTATGTTTGTCAACATCTTGTATGCTTTATTCACCTTGTATTTGCCACTATTGTGGCCCTTCCACCGAAAAGTATCCCTTCCATTTTGTAGGCCTTTGAATACTTCTAGTTGCTTGTAGAGCTCGGTTAGCCTACTTAGTTCCTAGTCATTGAGCCTTCTTTTAAGTATTAGATCCCAACCGTGAGGAGTCCATATTTCATCAATTGTCTTTTGTTTGTGTTGAGCTAGGCTATATATATCAGGGAATAGTTCCATCAAGATTCCAGATCCCAACCAATTATTTTCCCAGAAGGAAGTCTTGGTACCATTTTTTACTCTGACATAACATTGGATCTTCACTGCGGGCCAGAGTGTCCTCATAGATCTCCATAAGCTAACCGCATATGTTGTGTTGACTTCCTTTGAGAACCAGTTATTTTCTTCTCCATATTTAGCTTTAATGACATTACTCCATAAGTACCGGGGGTCTTGAGAGTATCCCGTAACCACCTTATCTTCAGGGCCTTGCTTTGATTCTTTAAGTTCCTGATACCTAGCCCACATTTATTCTTGCCAATAATGAGAGATTTCCATTTCACTAAGTGAAAACCCCTCTTTTCTTGGTCTCCTTGCTACAAGAATGATCTTCTGAGCCTATGCAGTCTCTGATTGACACTTATAGGGATGACAAAGAGTGACATCATATAGGTTAAAAGTGAGTCAAATGCATAATTTATCACAGTCAGTCTTCATCCCATAGATAGATATTGTGTTTTCCATCTAGATAGCTTCTTCTCATATTTTTCAATGATTGTATTCTACATTTCTTTAGACTTAAACTTAACACCTAATGGAATACCAAGATAGATCGCAGGAAGAGATCCTACTTCACCTTCCAGAATCAGTGATAGATGCTCCATCTCAGGCACAACATTAATTGGGAAAAGATGGCTTTTTTTTTGGTTAATGTGTAATCCTGATATACCTTCAAACAAAACCAGGATAATTTTCAAATACCTGAATCCTCTTTTTCATCACAAAAAGTTAAGGTGTCATCAGCATATTGGAGATATATAATTTTCAAGCTGTTGTTCCCAGTTCTTACTACCTCAAAGTCTTTGATCCATCCATTGAGTTGTGCAGTTTTGACCATGTTGTTCAGATCCTCCATAACTATTATGAAAAGAAAAGGAGACAATTGATCTCCTTGCCTTAACCCACTGTGTGTGGGGAAGAAGCCTTCAGAAGACCTGTTAATGAGAATAAAGAATCTAACTATGGAGATACAAGCAGTCATCCATTTGATCCATTTCTTTCCAAAACCCATTAGTTCCAGCATTTTAAAAAGAAAATCCAATTAACACGATCATATGCCTTCTCAATATCTAGTGTGCAAAAAATTCATGACCTTTTTAGTTTGTTCCTAGAATCCATTGCTTCATTGGCTATTAGTACAATATCCATTATTTATCTTCCTTTGATGAAGGTCATCTGTTGTGCATCCACCAATTTGTTTCTCACCCTCTTGAGTCTCTCTGTTAGAACCTTTGAAAACAGTTTACAAAAGCTGCCTATTAAGCTTACATGCCTAAAGTCCCTTAATTCCTTTGCTCATGTCTTCTTAGGAATCAAGACTATGTATGTTGCATTAAAACTTCTTTCAAATAGTTCTTGGGAGTGAAAGTTATGGAGAGCTTCCATGATATCTTGCTTCAAAATATCCCATCATTTGATGAAAGAACCCATAGTGTAGTCATCAGGCCCTGGAGCCTCATCTCCTGTACATAGCTTCAGACATGTCAAAACTTTTTGTTCTTCAAAGTTGCTTTGTAAAAGCTCCTTTTCTTCTTCTGGTATTGTGGGGGCAATTGTCAATGTTAGCCACAGGTCTCAATTCTAAAGCCTATGTATAAATGTTTTTATAAAACTCAATGATTGCTAACTTGGTTCTCCCTGATTCCTCAATTGTTTAATCATTCGCCACTAGTTGATCAATGTGATTGCATCTTTTATCTGCATTAGCAGTTTGGTGGAAGAACTTTATGTTCATGTCTTCTTCTTTAAGCTAGAGAGCTCTGGATCTTTGCTTCCATGCGACTTCTTCATTCTTAAGGTGTTCCTCATATTCCATGAGGATAAACATCTTCCTCACCGATTCCTCCTCTGTTAGTGCTCTTGTTTCTTGAATAAAATCAAAGACTGCCATTTGTTTCAAGAATTCTGATCTTTGAGCTCCCAAGTTTCCTTGGCTGCTTCTGGTCCATTGTCTAAGTTTTCCTTTTAAAGCTTTGAGTTTGCATGCTAATACACAGTCTGGCCTCCCGTGGAATTCAAATGAGTTCCACCATTCTCTAACTTTGTCTACAAAATCATCAGTATTCAACCACCAATTATCAATACAGTGTAGTTTCTATTTATAATCGCTACAATATCTTGTGTTTTGCTAGTGAATATGCTGAAAGTAGTTTTGTTTCAATGGAAGTAGCATAATAGATTTGGGAATTAGGATTTAAGTTTAATTACTTGTTGGCTTATAACTATTTCATAATTTCAAGCTCCCGGAAAATTTTTAATGCTTTATCATTTTTGAACTTAATATATAAATATATTTTTTAAATTGTAAATTTATTCGGTACGATTCAATTTATTTTTGTAAAATAAAAAAACTACCTTAATTATCGGTTCGGTTATATATTTATATAAATTTTATTAAAAAAACATAAAATTCGGTTTGGTACGATATGATTCGGTCGGTTTAATTAATTTTTAAATATCCATTGACATCCCTAATTGCCGTTACCTTATTATTAAATGACAATTCCACCTCTTATCTCTTCGTTTCTTAATGTATGAGCAAGAATCCAGGACCATTCCTCTCTTTGAAGGATATAAGGATTTTTTAAAAACCTTGTTTGTTTTTATAAATTTTTATAACATGGGGATCTGGGATTAGGAAGGGGACAATGAGAATTGAATTCACACTTATTAGAGTGAAGAATTCTCACCACTACTATTAGGCTATAAGTTTTGGTAGACTTTAAGAATTTTGCATTTTGGTTTGTGTTACAGCTAGCGCTTTAAGTGGGATGTCAGTTATTCAACAAGCTGGGCAAGCATCATACTCAACTAAGATAAAAACTCACTCACATTAGATACTTATACCAATTAGTGAATACATGAAATATGTCTTTACATACACACCTAATTCCTATCACGAAACAGTTGTTACTCATACATATACTCATTTTAAATTATAACCAGATCCTGATAGGTAGCATAATTTGATATAGACATCAATTGATGTTAGTTTTTACCATAGATCAGTCGTAGCTTATGTAGTGGTCAGCCTTATAAAGCTTGTCCAGCTTTTAAGCGTGTAGCCTAGCGATTAATAAAATGAGTCAAAATCATAAAATTACTGGTTCAAATTCCAATAGAGACAAAAAAATAGTACTGTATGTGATTTTTTCTCATTTATCCAAGCTTGATGGTAAGCAACCCCCACTTCAACCGAGAGGTTGTAAGTTCGAGTCTCCCCAAGAGCATGGTGGGAAGTTCTTGGAGGGAAGGATGCCAGGGGTCTATTTGGAAACAGTCTCTCTACCCAAGGGTAGGGGTAAGGTTTGCGTACACACTACCCTCCCCAGACCCTACTAAATAAGATTATACTGGGTTGTTGTTATTGTTGTTGGTGGTGAATAAATTTACTTAATACTTATTAAGGTGTGTGTAAACTAACGTGAACACCATAGTAATAAAAACAAATAAAGCTCGTTAATCTTCTCTTCCCTCTCCCTTTCACTTATTAAGTGGAAAATAGTTTTTGGCTGAGCTCTGCTCAAGCATTAAACAAATTGCCTTAATACAGATTTTTTATTATAGAAGAGGAACAAAAAAAGATCAAATGCAAAAATTCATAAACTTATTTTGACAATATGTGAAGGACGTCCATATAAGGATAAGAAGAGACATGATGACCACAGTTACAAATAAAGTGAAAGAATGAGCTCTTCCTAATCCATAAGGGACACTCTCCATTCTCCAATAATAGTTGAATTCACAATATCTAAATTTTTTTCAGATATTAAGAAGGAATTAACTTTTTTTTTCAAAATTATATTTTCAATGAAAAAATTAAGGTTAATATGGTCACTTTTATTATTATTAATATTAAAAGATGAATTTCTTAATATGTGTGAAAAGAGAAAAAAAAAACACTTAAAATAGACGAGAGGGAGTATGTTATAAAGATAAAAAAGAAATCTTTTTTTTTTATGATTAGCAAATACTCTTAGGTATTTAATAACATCCAGTGCAAAAAATCTCCATTGCACGCATTTTTCCTAATTGTAATAAAAATAAGAGGAATTAACTACATCAGAGAAAATAAAGCAAATTAAGCATAGATGAAAGAAACACAACTACAGAGATGAACACAAATAAAAGAGGAACTCATATTTCTCATTTATAGATCATGAAGAAATTAATAAGCACATCTCATCACAAACTTCAACAATTTTATTTTACAACTCAATCAAAAACCACAAGTTTTTGATACTCTTCTCCAGAAATAGCTTGCATCATCACAGCTTCTGGATTTAATATAGAAACCAAAAAAATAATGATTCCTCGGAAATAAACTTTGGGATTTGAAACTGAAAAATAAAATATCGAGAAAGAAAAATATATTTACTAACTCAAATTCAAAGCTTACAATACTACACTTATAATTTCTAATACAAGTTTTTGGGATGATTTTACAAATGAGTTCTATAACCTATTTATACTAAAACCTTACACCAAAAATTCAACATTGGCATATAAAAATAATCAAACATGGCATGTAAGAAAATTCAAACTTATACAAATCAATTTTGTCATGCAAGACAACCAATGTTCTTGAATACCATTTTTTACTTTTATTTTTAAAACTAGTGTATTTTAATTACTTTTGATCAATTTATATAATTTCAACAACCTCCCTTAAATTGATCAAAATAATTTACGTATACCAAACATCGATTTCATTCTCTCGAACGTTTATGCCTTCAGCGGTTTAGTAAGAATATCCGCTATCTGACCTTCTGATTCACAGAACTTAAGTTCGATTTCTCCATTCTTGACAAGATCTCTTATGTAGTGATACTTAATCCCGATATGCTTTCTCCTGCCATGAAATACTGGATTCTTGGCTAATGCAATTGCTGACGTATTATCACACATAATCTTTGTCGGACCACTTGCTCGTGGTTCAGCTCACCGAGCATTCTTCGAAGCCAAACTGCTTGACATGCTGCAGAGGTTGCTGCCATATACTCTGCTTCAGCTGTAGATAAAGCAACTACTTGTTGCTTCTTTGAAGACCACGTAAACACGCCTCCTCGAGAAAGAATACATAACCAGAAGTGCTTTTCCGAGTTTCAGTATAACCCCCCCCCCCCCCCAATCACTATCTGTGTATCCTAAAAGTCTGCTTTTGTCAGAATATTTATAGAAAATTCCAAGATCCTGCGTACCTTTAATGTACTTCGGAATCCGCTTTGCTTCCTGCAAATGGGACTGGCTCGGTGTCTCCATGAACCGACTGATATTCCCTACTCCATAAACAATATCTGGCCTTGTTGATGCTAAATAACGTAGACTACCAGCAATGCTTTTAAAATAAGTAGGATTTACCGCATCACCCGTTCCTTCTTTCTTTAACTCAAGACGTTCTGCAACAGGAGTCTTCATCGGATTTATTGATTCCATCTTGAATTTCTTCAAGATATCTCTGGCATATTTATTTTGAGAAATAAAAATACCATCTTCAGTCTGTTGCACTTCTATGCCCAAGAAGTAAGACATCAGCCCCATGTCTGTAATTTCAAATTGACTTGTCATACCTCCCTGAATTCAGCAAACATAAATTCACCTGTAAATATTAAGTCATCAACGTAAAGACAGACAAACATAATGTCGTCATTAGTCTTTGACTTAATATGCAATGTATGCTCATAAGGACACTTCTGAAAACCTGCCTCCAACATGTAAGTATCAATACGCGTATACCAAGCTTTCAAAATTAAAACTAAGACCCCAAATTAAGATATAAAACCAAATTAGACTATTAAAAATGCTCATTAATCCTAAATAATAATTATCACAAATAATTAAAACTAAATATGAAGGAAAACTACCAAAATTCAAAAATTAAAAATAGAAATGCACAAATAATCATTTTTCGTGATTTTCCCTATTCTTGACTAATTTACTAATTAATTCCTAAAAATGCAAAATTAGGTCCTAAATGCATATGAAACATATATTTTTGTATTTTTCAAAAATAAAAATGCGCAAACAAATGCAACAATTAACAAACAGATGCCACGAAAATTCACAAAATTGCAAATAATAAGAAAAATTATTTTGTTTTGAAACTGTGGAAGTAATCCATCTAGGGCAAAAATCGCGTGCTCACATGCATATGATGGGTTCTAAGCGTTGATATAAACTGTTGTTATTGGTGTGATGTTTGAGTGTGTTTAAAAGGGATTTCTTTCCTATGCGCTTAATTTTAAGTTGCTCGAGGACGAGTAAAAGTTTAATTTTGGGGTGGTGATAAATGATGAAAAGTAAATATTTTTTTAGTACATTTGTATATTAATTCTTGTGTGAGTCGCGAGAGATTAAATGGTTTTTAAAGTGAAATATACTCATTATGTGTTTTTATATGTAGAAACGAGATTGGATGATAAAAGGATCAAAAAATGACAATGCAACACAAAAAGAAGAGATGGAAAGAATTGAGAGCTCGTCTAATTTTCATGCGTAGCACGAAAACAGACGCGAAAAAGGAGGAAAGTGAAAGCACAAAACAGTAAAGTGAAGCAAAGGCATGAGTCGCTTCACAAAATGGAAGAATTTCAAAAGTTCGATCCGCATCAAAGTCCGCGTCTAGACGCAAAGGCAGACGCGGATCCGCGTCAAAGTCCGCGCCTAGCGCGAAGGCAAATGCGGATTCCAGCTTTTCCTAGCCGAAGTTGGATTGGAGAATTTTGCCCTTTATCAATCCTAAGTGATATAAATACATAAAAAGGACTTTTGGGAGTGGAGACACTATTTTAAGGTTATACAATACCTTTGGAGGCAAGAACACGCTAGGACCAAGGAGGAAGATTCAACCACGAGTTTTTCCTTTTCTCTTCCTATTTTTATTGTTGGTTATGAATTTGAGTGTTGTGTTTTCACATACGTTTATGAATGTCAAATTTGTTATCTAGAGTTTTCATAGAACCTTTTGTAGTATAAATTCTTGTTATATTTTAATATAATTTAGCCTTTGAATTTTTCTACTTGTTCAACTACGTGTTTGTTTTTGTTGATTGAATGGCCATCAATTGACTGTGTCTATTTAGTGTGTACTTCTCAAGAAAGAGTACCTATTTAGGTAGTTGTTGAAAAACATCCCTCCTAATGTATGTGAGATATCAATAAGGGTTTAAATATGGGATTGGAGATAACGAACCGTTTGTGCGATCATAGTAAGTGTGAGTTAGTTCTAGCTAGTGTAGTTCGATAGAATACATCTAGTAAATTGTGGTAGTTGCTCGAGAGAGAGAGAGAGAGAGAGCTACGACACTCAGAGTAAGCAAAATTATATAAGATATAGCTAGAAGGATTTCTATAATTGGGGAAATCAAAACTCTAGACCTCCTTAATTTCGTCTCCAACTCTTTGTCTCGTTAGTTGATAATTTTAACGCTTTCCATTATTTGCTAATTAGTTAGTTAGAAATATAAATTACAATCTTTATAATTTAGAAAATAGTTCAAACTTGTCTTCTTAGTGATATTAAACAGATATAGCTAAGCCATAGTTCTCTGTGGGATTCGACTCCAGACTTTTAGACTAGATTATATTTGTAGTGACCGTTTTTACTTTTTAGGACTAGAGTTGGGCATACACAACCATCCTTAGTAAAGATGGTGGATAAACTAAAAGTCAAAAGGACAAGAGAAAAGGATGAGTCTATTAATAGTCAAGTCACATGGGAAGCTTCTAGGAAAGGCCTTAAAATGCATTGTGGTTACTGTGGAAAACAAAATCACAATTAATGAAAATGCACAATGAAGGTAAAGACATCTAACAGTAGTTATCTTATTGTTTCTGCTTATTTAAAGACACTGACTAGTTTATTTCACCTTATGCAGATACAAGGGATATCTCAGGCAGGGCAGGAGCCAGTGAACCATCTGAGTTTGTTATGATCCCTAATCTTGGCTTTATACCTCTGTCAGGAACTCAACAATCCACTCAACTGCTTAATCCAATCAGCAGACAACTCAACAATACACTCAAACTACTCAGTGTAGTCAGCAGGCTACTCAGCAATGTAATGTGACTGCTCAGTCTAGTCAAAAAGAAACTCAACAACAATGTGATGTTTATTTGTCCAGTAAGCAAGCAACCCAGTCAGCTTCCCACTCAACAAGTCAGTGATGTTTCTCAACAACCAAGTCAAAAAAGATCCAAGTACACTCCTAGAAGACTAATTAATTCAGACTTTGGAACTGAACCTGACCTAGTATTGAGGCCTAAAGTTGTTTATGAGGTTATGATATGGCTTCAAGTGAAGAATAAACAGTAAAATACCGGGACAAGAAAGATAAACTTCACATGAGATCATACCGGTAGCTCACAACCAACAAATCTGCCATATTCCCCAACAAGGACTACTTGAAAAGGCAAGCAAGCAATGACCAGAACTCAATTACTAGGGGTGAAGGAGAAAAAATATTGAAAGCTTCAAGCTAGAAAGGGAAAGGGGAAGTAAAGTAACAAGTCGTTTAGGATGACTGTAATTGACAATTTATTTTTTTGCTGATTGTAATAGACACGTAACTCACTTTTATGTTAATATGAAAGTAAATATTGTAATATTTGTGTAATCTTTTGGCTCACATATTTACTTGTCTAAATGTTTATTAGGTAAATATTCCAGCAACAATGTATGTTTGCATCTTTAATAAGCTCCATGGTCGAGCCTCCTTTTATGCCAACTTTATTGTCATTTCTCTTATTAGGATAAATGATACTATTAATATATGCGCAATTTCCTTGTAAGAACATTTCAAGTACATTTCAACTTGAACAAAATAACTTAAATCTAGTGAAAACACATAAAACTGAAACAAACATGTGTTTGGTCAAAAATAACCAAACACACTACATTACATTTATCCTACAAACTGAAACACATCAAAAACCCAAAAGTAACATTACATTGCTCTTGACAACAAAAATATCAAAATATCACTAACTCTTAGCCACTAAAATCAGAATAAAAACAGCCACGAAATAACAATAAAAAACTTCATCTTTTGTAATTTATCCTCCATCATAGACACTGTCACTAAATCGGTTGATTTAGTGCCTTCCATTTCTGCCAAAATATTCTTTATTTTCACATTTTCTTGACAAACAACATCCTCTAAGTCAGCCATTATCTGCAAGATATATGGACTTATATCTACATGCATATGAACAATATGTGGATTAATTATATGTTATGTGCTATCTTTTGGTTTGGCCTAAATTAGTGGTCTTATGGACATTATTATTAAGGGGGCCAATATATTGTCATATAGAGTGTAAGACAAATTTATGTGTAGATACCCATAAAAGTAACCATAGTTACTTAAAGAGTAACCATAGTTAATTATGGGCTAACTATGATTACATGCTTATAAAAGGAGGGTTATGGTTCCCATTTGAAGTATCCCAATCCTCTTGAATTCCCATACATAGAGAGAGAAATTTTTGTTTGCTATCAAGTGGAAAACCATTCCCATTTTGGTCTTGGAGATATTCTTGTGAAACTCTTAGGAAAACTTCAAGAAAATCTAGAAGGAAGGATTAAGGAGCTTTCAAACAATCTTCTAAGGAGGACTACGGATTTCCACATATGGATTCAGGTACGCTTCCGCTTATGTTGATCATTCCAAATTATTCGATATGAAGGCTATTGTGTTTTAGTCGGAATCATAATACTAACAATTGGTATCAGAGCCTACTTCATATTTGGATTATTTGGAAGCTCATAAAATTCATGCTATATAAAGTTCATGTTCAAGTTAAGTTAGAATTTTGATTATGAAATTATAGTACCATGATATAGCATGATTTCATGAATGTTATGAAGTTGATGAAGTATGAGATTCAATATTTTGTTATCTATATATGAATTGAAATATTGAAGTTTGCAAAAATTTTGGTTGTTGAACAACAAGAAACTTAAACAAGGAATTGTTGCCACAAATAACCTTCAGTGACGGCAATAGTCGCCACTAATACTTTTAGCGGCGACTTTTATGGGTTTTAGTGGTAGCATTCGTCGCCACAAAAGGTCCTAGAATTTCCAGCAAAAAAAGTTTTGAAATTCCAGTAAGCCAGCATAATCGATTTTTTTGAGATAATCGATTATGCTGGACCAGTAAGCCAGCATAATCGATTATTTTTGAGATAATCGATTATGCTGGACCAGTAAGCCTGCATAATCGATTATTAAGGTCCTGATAATCGATTATCTGGCAATAAATTGCAGAAACGTTTTATTTTCTGGCAATTTATTGAAGACTTAATGTAAAAGATTAATATTATATCTTTTATCAATTATTAAAGAAAAATGGTTACTTTGGTCCACCATTAAAGGCACTTGAGTATATATGGCCACGCCACTATTAAAGCTAAATGATGACCATTATTAAAGTAAACTATATTTTTCTTAATAATTGATACATGGCCCATATACATTATGGATTCAGATTTTACATGATCAACATGTAAATATTAAGTTAAGATTCATCATATTGCTTAAGGAACTAAAGTATTTAGCATCTAATATTTTAAATTAGTCAATTGAAGCATTATGTTGCCAAAGTAACCTCTATTGTGTAGATTGATTGATCTTGAAATATAAGATGACTGTGGATGTTAGTATTCCATGCGTTTAACACCGGCCCAAAGGAAGGTTGTTATTTGGCAGGAATTCGAACATGCTTGTGGTGATAAATATGTGACAATTATTCGGTTTTCCATGTGAATATTAAGTCGGCCCAAAGGAAGGCTTGATATTTGACAGGAATTTACTGTCAATATTTGATTACTACACCAAGAGTACCACTTACAAGTTGATTTTCTGTCCAAAGACTAAAATCAATGTTGTGCTAGGTATCTTGTAATGGGATTTGCCTATTTTGAATCTATAAAGTAAAGTTAAAGTTCAAGTAATTGTAAGCATGTATTAAGTAATCCTTGTTCTATTTTCAGTGAATTCTTCAGCTGCTTCGATATCTGCAAACATTAATAGCATCCCTGTGCTTAACGGCACAAACTTTAAGGAATGGAAAGAGAACATTATGATCGTTCTCGGTTGCATGGATCTAGACCTTGCACTTCGGATTAAGAAACCTGCTTCTCTTGAGGATACATCTTCTTCTGATGACAAGAAGGAGATGGAGAAGTGGGAGCGCTCAAATCGCATGAGTCTAATGATCATGAAACGTGCAATTCCAGAATCATTCAGGGGCACTATGAATGATGAAAGTAATGCCAAATTTTCCTTGAAAACCTTGAAAAACGTTTTGCTCAAAACGAAAAGGCGGAGACAAGTACTCTTTTGAGTAAACTTGTTTCCATGAGGTATAAGGGCAAGGGAAACATTAGGGAGTACATTTTGGAAATGTCTCATCTTTCTTCGAAACTCAAGCTAGTATTACCCGAGGACCTGCTTATGTACTTAGTTTTGATATCTCTTCCTGCACACTTTAATCAGTTTAAGGTCAGTTACAACTGCCTGAAGGAGAAATGGACTCTTAACGAGCTCATTTCACATTGTGTGCAAGAGGAGGAAAGGATAAAGCAAGATAAAACTGAAAGTGCTCATTTGGCATCCTCTTCTAAGGATATGAAGAAGAGGAAAGGTAAGGAAGTTGCGGTTGCAAGGCTCCAGAAAAAGCAAAATAAGGAACCTAAGGTTGAAATTACTGAATTAGGTTGCTTTTTCTGTAAGGGGACTAATCATGTGAAGAAAGATTGTACCAAGTACCACGCTTGGCGTGCAAAAAAAAAGATACATCTTTTCTCTTTTTTGTTCTGAAGTTAATTTAATTTCGGTACCTAAGGATACTTGGTGGGTAGATGCAGCTGCTACTACTCACATAAGTATATCTATGCAGTGTTGCCTGAACTGCCGAAAACCAAATGATGGTGAAAGATACATCTATGTGGGTGACGGCAAAAAGGTGCCAGTTGAGGCTATTGGAAAGTTTAGGCTGTTGTTTAAGACCGCTGTTTTATTTAGATTTGGATGAGACTTTTGTTGTTCCGTCTTTTAAACGGAATTTAATTTCTGTTCCCAAATCGGACATATCCGATTATTCATGTTCTTTTGGTGAAAATAAAGTTAGTCTCTTTCAGAATTCAAATCTTATAGGTACTGGTCTTTTATCAACATTTGATAGCCTATATTTGGTTGACACAATAACCTCACATAATGAAACCTTGCATACATGTTTAAGTGGTACCAAAAGAAAATTAACTAATGAGAATTCTATATCACTCTGGCATAAACGTTTGGGTCACATATCCATTCAAAGAATTCAGAAACTCGTGTCAGATGGAATTCTTGATTCTCTTGATTCCTCAAATTTGGATATTTGTGTTGAGTGTATCAAGGGTAAACAAACAAACAAGACGAGATTAGGTGCTAAGAGAGCTTCGGACGTCTTAGAATTGATACATACGAATATTTCTGGGCCATTCCCTACTCCTTGTAGGAATGGTCATCATTACTTTATCACATTCATAGACGATTACTCTCCTTATGGGTACCTATATCTTATTCATGAAAAGTCCCAATCCATAGACGTGTTCAAATCATATAAAACTGAAGTTGAAAATCAACTAAGCAAAAGGATTAAATCCGTTAGATCTGACCGTGGTGGTGAATACTATGGCAGATATGATGGTTCAGGTGAACAACGTCCAGGGCCATTTGCTAAATTCCTAGATGAGTGTGGGATCGTCCCTCAGTATACTATGCCAGGCAGTCCTACAATGAATGGTGTAGCTGAGAGACGAAATCGGACCCTTAAGGATATGGTAAGAAGTATGATTTGTCGTACTACTTTGCCAGACTCACTCTGGGGTGAAGCATTAAAAACCGCAGCTTATATTATTAATAGATATCCAACTAAAGCTACAATCAAAACCCCATATGAACTTTGGACTGGGCATAAACCCAGTATTAGGCATTTACACATTTGGGGTTGTCCAGCTGAGGCAAGGCCTTATAGGCCGAATGAAAGGAAACTGGATGCTAAGACGGTTAGTAGCTATTTTGTTGGATACTCTGAAAGGTCCAGGGGTTTTAAGTTTTATGATCCCACTTCTAGAACTATTTTTGAGACGGGTAATGCTAGGTTTTTTGAGGATATTGAGTTTGGGGGGTGGGGAGATAAAGTTGTTAGAGATTTTGTCTTTGAGGAAGAACATGTGTCTTTCCCTCAAGTTGTTGATCTTGGTCAGGGTGTTCTCATTCCTGACACGGATCACATAACTCCAGTTCAAGACAATCTCGAAAATCTCCCCAATCAGGATCCTGAAATTACTAATGAAAATCAAACTCAACAACCTCAAGAAACTGAAGTGCCATTAAGGAGATCCACTAGAGAGAGGAGAAATGCAATTCCGGATGATTATGTTGTATTTCTCCAAGAACAAGAAAGTGACATTGGACTTGACGACGATGATCCAATCAACTTCCGTCAAGTCATTAAGGGTTCTAACTCTCAAAAGTGGATTGGTGCCATGAAAGATGAGATGAAGTCTATGAGCGATAATGACGTTTGGGAGCTTGTTACATTGCCGGAAGGTATTAAACCTATTGGTTGTAAATGGATTTTTAAAACCAAAAGGGATTCAGGGGTCAATGTTATTAAGTATAAAGCTCGTCTTGTCGCAAAAGGCTACACTTAAAAGGAAGGCATTGATTATAAAGAGACTTTCTCTCCAGTTTCATCGAAAGACTCTTTCAGGACTATAATGGCACTAGTAGCACATTTTGATCTTGAACTTCATCAGATGGATGTTAAGACAGCGTTTCTCAATGGTGATATTGAGGAATCAATTTATATGGTGCAACCTGAAAACTTTGTTTCGGGAGACTCAAAGAATAGGGTTTGCAAATTAAAAAAATCCATCTATGGGCTAAAGCAGGCTTCCCGTCAATGGTATTATAAGTTTCATGCAGTCATTACATCTTTTGGTTTTGTACCGAATGTTGCTGATGACTGTATATACCATAAGTTCAGTGGGAGTAAGTATATTTTTCTGGTTTTATATGTCGATGACATACTGCTTGCCTGTAACGATATAGCATTATTGCATGAAACTAAGAAATTTCTTTCAAAAGAAATTTGAAATGAAAGATCTTGGTGAAGCCTCTTTTGTATTATGAATTTAGATACATCGAGGTCGCTCCAAAGGTGTTCTCGGTCTGTCACAAAAGGGCTATATCGATAAGGTTCTGAAAAGATTTGGCATGCAGGATTGTAAACCAGGCAACACCCCTGTTGCTAAGGGAGACAAGTTTAGTCTCAAACAGTGCCCAAATAACAATTATGAAATTTCGGAAATGCAGAAGACGCCTTATGCTTCGGCTGTAAGTAGTCTGATGTATGCTCAGGTATGTACACGACCTGATATAGCATACATTGTTGGGATGTTAGGCAGATATCTGAGCAATCCGGGTATGGACCATTGGAAGGCAGCCAAAAGGGTCATTAGGTACTTACAGAGAACAAAGGATTACATGCTTACATATCGGAGATCGGATCAGCTTGAGATCATTGGGTATACCGATTCCGATTTTGCTGGATGTCAGGATAGTCTGAAGTCTACTTCAGGCTATATTTACATGCTTGCTGGCGGTGCTATCTCTTTGAGAAGAATCAAGCAAACTCTTACGGCCACTTCCACCATGGAAGCGGAATTCATGGCATGTTATGAAGCATCCAATGAGGCATTATGGCTGCGAAATTTTATTGGTGGACTGCGCATTGTTGATAGCATTAAAAAGCCACTTAGGCTATTATGCGACAACAGATCGGCAGTCCCTTATGCTAATAACAACAGTAGTTTGACGAAAGCAAAACATATGGACGTCAAATTTCGGGTTGTTAAAGAAAGAGTACAGAATGGACAGTTGTGCATTGAGCACATCAGTACAAACTCCATGCTTGCGGATCCGCTCACTAAGGGATTGACACCAAAAGTATTTCTTGAGCATATTGCTTGTATGGGTGTCAAATCAGTTAAGGATTATGTATTTTAGTGGGAGTTTGTATTATACAATTATGTATTGTCCATTACATTCAGTAATTCAGTTTAAGGTTATATCTGCAGATATTCAGTTTTAAAGTTTTTGTACTCTTAAAGTTTATGATTGATCTAATAAAGAGAACCAGTTGGAAATAGACATACTATTGACCACACTTTATGTTATTTCCATGCTACACACTTACACTTGATCCATGTCGTTGGTTATATTGATATAAGTGATCTATGTTGGTTCTAGTTACGCAAGAGTAACTAAGAGCTCTTAGGTCCTATGTTCGTATGATTGATGGACCGGATTGATCGTGACAATTTTATTATGATAGCAATTTTGAGCTCATAAGGTTATATTGTAAAATATAATGCTAAGGTTTGTACATATGTATGTGTATCTCGTTCAAGTGGGAGATTGTAAGATATATGGACTTATATCTACATACATATGAACAATATATGGATTAATTATATGTTATGTGCTATCTTTTGGTTTGGCCTAAATTAGTGGTCTTATGGACATTATTATTAAGGGGGCCAATATATTGTCATATAGAGTGTAAGACTAATTTATGTGTAGATACCCATAAAAGTAACCATAGTTACTTAAAGAGTAACCATAGTTAATGATGGGCTAACTATGGTTACATGCTTATAAAAGGAGGGTTATGGTTCCCATTTGAAGTATCCCAATCCTCTTGAATTCCCATACATAGAGAGAGAAATTTTGGTTTGCTATCAAGTGGAAAACCATTCCCATTTTGGTCTTGGAGATATTCTTGTGAAACTCTTGGGAAAACTTCAAGAAAATCTTGAAGGAAGGATTAAGGAGCTTTCAAACAATCTTCTAAGGAGGACTACGGATTTCCACATATGGATTCAGGTACGCTTCCGCTTATGTTGATCATTCCAAATTATTCTATATGAAGGCTATTGTGTTTTAGTCGGAATCATAATACTAACATTATCTTCTTCAAATAATCCCTTTCTACCTTTATACATTTCAGTGAGTTATTCAAGTTGCTTGTCACCATTGTCACATGTGGTGGCATATTTCGGTCGCTCCATTTCAAAAGACCATATGACGATTCTTCATCAAAATAAGGGCATTTGAAAAATCGATGTCCAGCATTTCTAGGAGTCTTAACCATAAAATAATTAACAATCAACCCACAACCACATCGACGAGATGAATCAGAAGTAATTGAATTCTTAAACATGGTGAGCTTGTATTTTCCAAAAAAATAATTATCTTATATAAGCAAAAACAAGTTTAGAAGAGGAACGGAACAAAAAAATTACGACCTGGAAAGATGAATCAATTTAGAGAAGGAAGAAAAATGGGATATGCCCTAATTCGATGAAGAAATTTTATGCCCCAATCCCCTATTAACTGTTTTCCCCAAGTTTATTTCTGCAAATTTGACTTGCTGGGATGTTCGGTTTTGAGTTTCGGAGAATTTTGGGACATTTAATCCCTAAATGAGAGCTTAAGTGATGGAAAATTGATCGTAGTCAGAACAGTGTAAAGACAGCCTCAGAATGAAAATATGATAGTTATGTTAGCTTTGTTAGGTGATTTAAGGGTTAGGAGCATGTTCGGATTGAATTTGGAGGTCCCTAGCTAATTTAAGCTTGAAATGCAGAAAGTTAAATTTTTGAAGTTTTCGGTTCGATCGTGAGATTTTGATCCGTGGATCAGAATGGAAATTTGGAAGTTGGGGTAGCTTTGTAGTATTTAATGTGATATGTGTGCAAATTTTCAGGTCATTCAGACGAGGTTTGGTAGACTTTTTGATAGAAAATGTGTTACAATTTTTAAAAACTTTAAGCTTGAATTCGATGAAAAATAGGTGTTTGGATGTTGTTTTGAGCATTTCGAAGATTTGAACAAGTTTGACTGATGTTACGGGTTATGTCTGTAGGTTTGGTTGCGGTCCCAGGGACCTCGGGTGTGTTTTAGATGCTTAACATGTCATTTTTGGAACTTGTAAAATTGTAGAAATCTGGTATATGGTTTCCATCATCACGTTCGCGACCTTTCCTCCACGTTAACGTAGAGTAATTTCAGAGGGTGATCAAATTTTTCTTCGCAATCACATTGATTGGCTCGCGATCGCGAAAGTCTATTCTTTTCTTCTTCGCGTTTGTGTTCCCCCTTCCGCATTCACATAGTAGAATTTTGGAGATGATGGTTCAGTGGTCCTTTTTCCTTTCGTGATCGCGTGGCCTTGTTCGCGAACGCGTAAGCCTCTCTTTTTCCTTTGTCGCGATCGCTTACGTCATGTCGCGTTCTCATAGACCAATTCAAGGACCTTTAATTCTTCCTGTTTACGATCGCGATGCATAAAATATCTGGGCAGATTTCTTAAAATACCAAAATCGAGGGTTTAGGCCATAACTCATATTTTGGACTTGGGAGCTCGGGGGAACACAATATTTGAAGGGATTTTCACCTGGAAAACTTGGGTAAGTGATTCTTACTCGATTTAGACTAATTTCTTTGAATCTTCACTTAAATTTATCCTTTAATTTAAGAATTTTGGTAGAAATTTAGGGAAAAGTTCTTAGGCCGAGAAATTGAGTTTTGAATGGGTAATTGACATCGGATTTGGATAATTTTTATATGGTTAGACTCGTGAGAGTGTGAGGATTCTAGAAATGTAAATTTCACCCGATTTCGAGATGCGGGCTTAAGGGACATTTTGGTTATTTATATAATTTTGCATATTAGCTTAAAATTTTATTGTAGAATCAACTTCTTGAAGTATTATTTACATTATGAAATAAAATTAAATAGATTGGGGTCATTTGGAGTCGGATACTCGTGGAAAAAGTGTGGTTTCGAGTAAATTGGGACTGCGAGTTAGATTCCCGATAGATCCCCCTGCACAGTTATATGGAACTACGGGAATGCAACCGGTAGATTTTTCCAGTACTGGCCATTTACATTTGAGACTACAGATTGGATTCTGGTAGATTCCCAAGCATTGATAGTTTGGACTCCGGGATGGTATCCCAGGAGAATCCACTGGACAGTTGTAAAAAGGACTACAGGACAGTATTATGGGAGATCCTCATTGTTACTATTGGTATTGAGTTGTTCTTACTTTCGTGTTTACTCTATTCTTTTGTATATTTGTTGTTTCCTTGTACGAATTGTCCTATTTCATTATTGTACTCATTATACTACTTAATCTACACTGTTAAATATTATATTTTATTTGACCTTTGTAGGTCCCTGACCTTCCTCGTCACAAACCGACCAAGGTTAGGCTTGGCACTTACTGAGTACCGATATGGTGTACTCATGTCCCTTCTATGCATGTTTTCTTGTGCAGATCCAGGTACTTCTACACGAGCTTACTATCCTTGAGGCCGGGAGAGATTTTGTAGACTTTGAGGTACATATACCGCGTCCGCAGATCGAAGAGTCTCCATCTTCAATCTATCTTGTAGTGTTAGCCCTTCTATCATACTGTTGATGTAGACATTCCAGAGTTAGAGCTTTTTACTATATTTCTTTCAGCTTGTGTTTCCATGAGTTTTCGGATTTTGGGATAGTGATGTAGAAGTTTTGAGATATTGTGTTGTATATGCCGAGCGACATTCTATATACCGTTCCATTTTAGTTATTCTTGGTTTTAGATTTATATTTTTTCAAGTTTTGAGTTATTCTCCGCAGTTGTTAGACTTACCTAGTCGTATAAACTAGGTGCCGTCACGACAGTTTACGAAGGACGAACTGGGGGTCGTGACAACAATAGGGTTAAAATGAAAAGGTTAGGTGAATAATATTTGTTTTGCCATGGGTTGTAACGAAAAATAGGGCGGGTGGATATTTGGGGCGAGTTGTAAGTCACTTGGGGCCATATAGCCACGTGGCATAATGAATTCTTGGCAACGCATAAATGGGGGACCACAGATGAATTCGTTACTATCGAGGTAATATCAGGCCTAAAGATAACATTGAATGTATTTCAGACAAACAGGTGGACGAAACTCGATACTAAACCCTTTGTGATACTCCGGGGGTTATTTTTAGCCATTTTTCGTATATAGTTATAGATAATTATATAATATTGTATAAAATTATAGGCAAAATACATAAGTTATTACCCGAACAATAAATCAAATCCCTGTTAGATGTTTTTTGATGGCCAAAATTATCTTACACACTCAATCTTTTAAAAGTGTGTCTATGACATACCACTTTGCTTAGCTGGCACTCGTGTGTTATACAAAGAAAAAAGGCGAGTGAACTCCAAAAATTAAAAAAAATTAAAATAGCTCAGGGAAGTTTAGAATTCCTCCTGAAATTACTCCGTTCAAGTGTTTTTTAAGCTCAGGGATTATTTCTTAATCAATTCCAAACAGCAAACGGTCCACATAAGTTTTAGATCTCATATTTGCATCACCCTGGAACTTAGTAACTATTTTTGCATTCTGCTCGCCATTGAAGCATTTTGAAATCTGCAGTTACTTTCAAATTTCAACCACACAATTATTATCCATTAATGCCAACTACAAATTCGAGTTCGAAATATAATTTTATCTGTGACTTGAACAATGGAACCCACCTCAAGTCTATTATATTAAAATCAATATTTTTCTTAAATCTATAATTTATTTTTAAAAAGTATGGTGTTGTGAGATCGAAAAATGAATTGTAATCACTGTTTGGGATGATATTTACGTGGAATAACGTTCAAATCACTATTAACGGCAAAGCTTCAAAGGTTGAAGTCGGAATTACATTTGAATATGAAATTTCATGATCAAATTCAAGTGGGTATTCAAGTCCGTGATGAAAACACTTGCACAAATCTAAATTTTATGTTTGGAATGAATTGAATTTGATTAAGGCGGCTTTGAAAAAAAAAAGCAACTAAAAGAGAAATTGATTCCTAAAAAGAGGTCCAGAAACCTAAGAAGGAAGGAGATAAAGGGGATTTGCAAATCTAAAGTATTTTTTATGTTAAGGACATGTGTCGAAATCTTATTGGTACGTGACATAGACATATTTTATAAAACTGGTCAATTACAAATGTGATGTGCCATGGACACACTTTTAAAAGGTTGAGTGTGTAATATAATTTTCGCAATCAAAAAATGTGCAAGAGAAATATGGTCCATAATTAAATAACAATCTATGTATTTTGCCAAAATTATATAAACATTAGTTATACAATATTTAGACTAAAAAAAACATCTTTTGTTTACCACCACACCTCGCTTTTAACTCCTAAATCACTTAAAAGAAGAAGAAGAATTATTTCAAATCTGAAAGTCTACAACTCTTAAATTTGAAGTTTCTCATTCAGGTTCAAATCACTTCTGCACCTTCAAGGAATGCAAATCAGCTTCAAATGAGTTTAATAATGGTTTATTTTGAAACTCACCATAAACGTATTTGAGAAGTTTGAACAAGGATGTGATGATTGGATCTCATGTCATCGCCAGGAGGGATAGTGTCAGATATCTTGGGTCGGTGATTTAGGGGGACAGAGAGATTGACGGAGACGTAACTCATCGTATAGGAGCGGGGTGGTCAAAGTGGAGGCATGCATCAGGATTCCTCTGTGGCAAGAAAGTTCCACAGAAACTCAAAGGGAAATTTTATAGAGTTATGGTTAGACCTGCCATGTTGTATGGAGCAGACTACTGGCCAGTGAAGAACTCTCATGTTCAGAGAATGGAGGTTGCGGAGATGAGGATGCTCAGGTGGATGTGCGGGCTCACCAGGTTAGATAAGATTAAGAATGAAGTTGTTCGAGAGAAGGCGGGGGTGACCCCGGTGTATGAGAAGATGCAAGAAGCAAGACTGAGGTGGTTCGGGCATGTGCGGAGGAGAAGTCCTGATGCTCCTGTGAGGAGTTGTGAGCGGCTGACGATGGTCGCCGTACGGAGAGGCAGAGGGAGACCTAAGAGGTATTGGGGAGAGGTGATTAGGCATGACATGGCTAGAATGCGGGTTTCCGAGGACATGACACTTGATAGGAAAGTCTGGAGGTCTAGTATCAGGGTTGTAGGATAGGGGCTCCTAGAGTTTTTCGTACTCCTCACCCGGGGTTGGGTGAGGCTTGGCAGGGCTATCCATAGATGATTTGTGTATTGGATTGTGTCTCCCTTATGGTAGTTATTTATGGTAGTCATTGTCTGATATTATTGCATGTTATTTTATCTATGATTCTTATGTTTAGATAATTATTTACGTTATTTCTGCTGGAGTTACTAATGTCCTTTTGTTTTTGTTTTTGTTTTTGTTTTTATTTTTGTTTTTCCTTTCCTTCACTGAGCCGAGGGTCGATTGGAAACAACCTCTTTGCCCTTTCGGGTAGTGGTAAGGCCCGTCTACATATTACCCTCCCCAGATCCCGCTTTTTGAAACTATACTGGGTAGTAATAATTGTTGTTGTTGTTGTTGAATTTGAAGGATCAAAACTCTTGGGTGTTGTGATTTGTATTGATTGATTGTTGATTTTTTTCTTTTTCTTTTTTTGTGCCAAAAGTCGTATTTTGAACACTGATTTTAGTATTTGGGTGAAGAACACTTGAAGTCCATTTGGTGAAGAATTTTCAAAAATCTGAAAGTTTTTTTGCCATTGACGAGTTCTAGGCTTTTCAGATCGGGAATTGCTTGTTAAAAAAAGTTAAGAGAAATCTTTAGGGAAGATATTGCCACTAGTGCAATAATTGGAAGTTGAACAAAAGAAAAACGAAAAAGCCGGAAGTGGCAGCGTTACTTCCAGCGATAACAGGAGGAATGTATTTGTTTTGGGTCTTGGATTGGGCTTATTTTAAGTGTTTATTGGTTTTTAAGTATTTTTTTAGTTTTTTTGGCATTGGCAATGATAAAAAGTGTTTAAAATATTTATTTTTAGGTATAAAAAATACTCTTTTCGGTTCAAAATAAGTAATTTTTTTAATTTTTTCACACAAATTAAGAAATTTATCTTTTAGCATTAATTAGCAATAGAATTGACCATATTAACATTTACTATCTCATATAAACACTCCTAACACATTCTAACACTATTTACTCCAAGAACGATATAAAAAAAATAATTAATTCACTCTTGAAATATGTAAAAATCACTTATTTTGAACCACAAGAAAAAGGCTAAAAAATCACTTATTTTGGACCGAAGAGAATACAAAAATAAGCCAAAAATCAAAAATTAAATAATACCAACTTATGACTTTTGATTTTTAGCTTAAAAACTACTTCTTATAAGATAGCTTATTCATGTTTTTGTGTGTATGTGTGTTTGCGTAATATTCATATTTTATATCATTTTTGGCCAGCATATACAATTAATTTTGATCATTCGATAAATTTTACATTTTGCCCCAATGCTAGCATACACTAGGCCGAATAACGGCCCAAATAGCGAATAAGTAGTTTTATAGCTCGTTTGGATATTTAAAAAAAAATTATCTCCTATAACAAATGTTAATATTTTATTTATTTTAAATAAATACTATTAGAAAAATTATATTTTTTAAATATTTTTTAAAGTTTATAGTAAAATATTTAATTTTGATTACCTCCTGATCCTGAGTTAATTTATCAATTTATAGATAGCTTGAAACTCAATAATGACATATTTTAAGGTTCTGCAGTATTGCTTCATATGTCATGAATGTATTCTCCTGGTTTGATTCTTCTCCTCGTTGCTTCGATTTATCGGGCAAAAATACCTAAGGCAATATGCCATTTGGGATGGCTGGTGACTAATGCTTCGATTCTCCTGGTGCTTCGATTCATGAATGCCCTACTTTGATTCTTTTAAAATCTTTAGCTCTTTTAATCCAATTGATTTTTTTATTATCGGCTTTCGGTACATCGTAGTTTCACCGAAAATTAGGATTTGTTCTTGAATAAAGACGATGGAGTTTTGGACTGAGCAACTTGATTTTCTGTTAATATATTTCAGTGTATTTTCATATATTGCATTATATTTATTTATTTATTGTCATTTTTTTCATTGTAATTCAATGTATCTCGTCGTATTTTATTGCATTCACTATCTTTTTTTCCTATTGTATTTCAATGTATCACACTATATTCTACGCACTGTCTCGCTATATGCCATGAATGTATTCATAAGTTTTTTTAATTAATATAACTTATGTATTCAGATGTATTATATAATTTCTCTGGAGATTGCTATGTTTTTGGTGTATTTTTCGGTTAGAATCTTTTTTATCACTGAATCACATGTTTCACTTCATGAATACAGTCAAATACAACTCGAATACAACAACTAATTAGCTGGCTTCCCTGATTCACACATATTTTTGCTACTGTATTCATGAATACAATAGCTTAAATACATCAAATATATCTTATAACCACATAAAGGGTATCTATTATCCGTAACATAGCAAATGGTATCTATAAATGACAAATTACTACTAAAAGATAGTGCTTTATGAAAATTTCTCTAAATAAAATTTCCTTTTTTTCATAAAAAATTACTCTATTTTTTTCGAAATCAGCGTTTGTTCAACAAAATTTTAATTTTCACTTGAAAATGCATTTTGAAGATTTTCGAAAATGCGAAAAACTCCAAAAACATATTTTTTCAAAATTTTCACTCAGAAAACTTTAAAAACGACCCAAACTAAATTTTGTCCAAAAATAACTCTAAATTTCAAATGTCATTTTCACTTGAAAATATTTTCACCATTTTTTAGAATTTTGCAATTCAAACGCCTATTTACTTCAAGCAAATATTTGTGGCAAGAGAAAATACATATTTTTCTCCAAATAGCTGTCTGCAACCAAAAGATTAGCACTCAAATTATAGTACTAGTAAAAACTAATTCAGGATACGATTAAGGGGTTGTGCACCTCACCTCAAAACATAAATAATTGGATATTTTAATATCATATTATAATATTTGGATATTACAGTGTCATGTTATCGCAGTATTGTATCGTTATTCATTAATATTATAATGCATGCTACAAAAGATAAAGGAGAAATATTAATTAGTCAACAACAATTATACTCAGTAACTTAATCCTTAGTGTGTTAGTAGAAAGGTCTTGGTGCCCAAAAGGTGTGACTAAGTTCAGTTAACCCCTTTTTTATTCGATTATTTAATATGTTAGTGTCCATAGGAAATAGGATAAAAACTGTATGTGACTTGGCCTTTTTCGGTTTTATTTAAAATAATTAACTTTAGGGATGGTGACAGAATGAGAACTTTGAATTTGAATTGAATTTGAAGCAAGAATATGATTTTCTTCTTTTTCTCCTTTTTGTTCTTTGAACTTTATAAATCACTGCGTATAATCACGTGATGAATTTAATAAAGTACTTGATGATTATATCAACTTGCAAATTACAGCTCCCACCCCTACGTGGAGTGCTACTCTTCCAAAATTTTTCTAGAAGAAACTCCACATATTTATTTAAGAAATAAAGGAAATATATTTCTTTTTGATTAAAAGAATTACTCGGAGTACAAAGTATTTTATATTTATACAATATTTCGAAAAGGGCTGTACTCTTAAGGATATGATACATATAACCTACTTTAGTGCAATCATTAGTAATTGTTTTCATATCTCGAACCCGTGACCTATAGGTCACACGGAAGACAATTTTACCGTTACTCCAAGATTCTCCTTCATTTAATGATTATATTCCGACAGCTTGCATACTTTTATTGTTTCACCTTGCTATCATCCATCAGTATAAGTACCAAATAACTCGATTTAACAAAACTTAAACAAATATAAAAAATCACTTTGCATTTTTATCTATCCTTTTTTATTATATTCTTTTAGCTATTTAAGTCTTTTAGCAAAATATATTACACAAATTAAATGATATATTTAAAACAAATTAATAATCATAATTTATGATTGAATTCATGTTCAAAATAATATTTATTACACAAAAGAGTTCATGTTTGATTTTTTTGGTTTCCGCCCTCCCCCGCCCCCAACCCACCCACCCATTCCTCTCCGGTATCAGGTATTCGCATTGGAGCTTGACTATATTCGGATTCGCGTCGCGTAGGACTCTATTAAGAAAAAGTGTTCCCTATAAAAAAATTTCCGTATTTGATTATTCAAACTCGTGATATTAGTATTTGATTTTTTTTTTTGTGTGGTGGTAGGAATAAACTTCAGTCCTAGAATTTTCTCAAACAGACATGGATGATGAATTTCGTGCATTAATGAGACAAAGATATTTGATGTGGAAGAAGATGTCCTCTCTTTGTTTAACCAATGAGCAAACTCAAGAGAAGAGCATGAAAAAATTAAATACATGACTTAGGGCCTTATTGCTGTAAATTATAAAATTAATCCCCTAATTCTTAATATAAAATAATACAATGATGATGTATGTGCTTAGATTGGATTATTCACCTTTCTACCTAAGTGCGATTTTGACTTCTTAGACCACCTATACAATGATATAGTTTTTTGGCTCTACCTAACATCTAAGACCCAAAGAGTCTTCTTCTTTTTTCTTTTTTCTTTTTCTTTTTTTTTTCTTTTTCATTTTGTGTTTGAGAATGGACCAAAATAGTAACCATTTATGTGGAGAAAAAGATATAGGCAGCTTCAATGAAGGCTCAAAAACTCTGGATATTGTATTTTATATATGTTAAAGTTATTCCCACTTGTTAAACTTTATTTGTCAACCTATGCTTATTGCATATTTCCTTATTTCTTCTTCTAACTCAATGCAAATCCAAAGTCAAATTCTTTATGTGGGAATAGTTCAAAAGTGTCTTATTTTCACTATCCAAAATTTGACACGTTTTACATGAATCTATCTTTACGTTGTCAGTATATATATATTTTTACGTTGATCTACTTAATTAGGCGATGTCGAAAAAACTTTATACACATTCACGCTAGACAACTCTTCTCAAAGTGCATAATAAAACTTGAAGTGTAATGTCTATGAGATCAACCACAACAACAACAATCCAGGGAAATTCCACTAACCTATGAGATCAATAGATATTTTATAAAGTGCCCCAAATTCCTTTATTGTCTTTTATAATTTTACAGTATTATTACCTTTCTTGTAAATACTTTGTAGTGAAGTTATTTTTTGACTCCAAGAAGAATAACATTATCCATTAAGTTACCAGTCAAGTACCAATATCACATTAAAATCCTTAAATTAAATACCCCCATCACCAAAATTTATACAATAGACATAAGAAAGTGACTTCCAACTAAAGAACAAAGAGATGGAATTCCTCTATTTCCACACCCCTAAAAGAAAATACACAAAAATAATAAAAATAAATAAATAAATACAAACCTAGGTAAATCTTTGATTTACCATGGTAGAAAAGCTTCATTACAACTACTTTGATCACTTGAACTACTACTCAAAAGTTGTTCCAAATAATCAGCCCCCAAATCTTCAAATACTACAACATTTACATTCTCCATTTTTACTTCCCTCACAACTTTACTATTACTGTTGTTCTTGGAATTCAAGCTCCTCTTCCTCATTGAGTGGCGCTTCTTCAGCGCCACTACAGGAGAACCGTCTTCATCCACGTGGCATTTCATGTCACGTAGCGATTCTTGAACTGTTTCCACAGGAAAATTCAAGATTGCTGATGTACCCCGTATTGAAAAAGCGGCTTGATCATACGCTAAAGCAGCTGCCTCTGGACTATCAAATGTCCCTAACCATACCCTAACACCATTCCTAGTAGAATCCCTTATCTCCGCCGCGAATTTTCCCCACGGCCGCCTTCTAACGCCGCGAAACGACTTCTCCTTGGCCGGTTTTTCTTCAATTTCTTTTACAACCTTAGATTTTGAACTAACTTCCTCTTCCTTAACATGGTACGAGGTAACTGTTTCCGACGTTGTTTCTTGAGCTGCGTTAGTAAGAACACCAAAAAGAAGCATTTCTTCGGAATCGTTAAGGTTAAAAGGAAGAGAATTAGTTGAGTTTAAAGTGGACCATTCCCAAGAAGAATCAGAAGAAAGATCAGAATTCATAGGATAGAAAAAATGAGAAGAACAAGAAGAATCCATTTTTTTCTTTTTCTATAAAAGATGCTCTGTTTCCTAGGAGGGAAGTTTTTGTGGATGCTCTGCTTCTAGCAATTGTGTTCCAACCTATGACAAGAACTTTGGGCAGGCCTTGTTTATATACCCAAATTGGTAGATGGGGCCCACGAGGAAAATCTAAATGGCTATTAAAATTTATTAAAATATTTCATATATTATCAAAAAAAAAATACACTATCGGGTCCTAACTTATGTGACATTTCTTTTCTTTTTGATTAGCTGAAAAAAAATGATAACTTTAATATTCTATACTGTTCTGTCTCAATTTATGTTATAATGTTTGATTTAATACGGAATTTTAGAAAAAAAGAATAATTTTTTAAACTTGTCATCTAAAATAAGCAATAGATATTTGAGTGACTATAATTCTATCATACAGTTTAAAATTGAATTATTTCTAAATAAAAATATTTAATATTTTTTTGTGACAGACTAAAAAGGAAGTATGACACGTTAATTGAGACATAACGAGTAACGATTTAACTTTAAAATATTTATTTTTTCCTTAATGAGATGATTGAAGTCATTCAAATATATACAGTTAATTTTAGACCATAAATTATAAAAATATTTATTTTTGTTTAAAACCCGATGCCCAGTAAGATATTTTATATAAATTGGGATGAGAAAGTAATAGTAAATAAATGTAATTTGTAGGTGGATCCAAAAATAAAAAGAAAAAAGGCATAAGGGAGAAAAGAGGACAAAAGGGGGGAAAATGAAAGAAGAGTGACCAAGGAGGATGTTTTGGGCTTATTTTATGTTTTCTTGTTAATTATTTTAGTGGCAAATTGGGCCAATGGGCCATTAGCGCACGTGGGTCAAATTAATCAAGGCGGCCAAGTCAGACAAGTACTGAATTACGTCAGCGACCTAGACATTCTTATGACCTCACTTAGGGGGTGTTTGGATTAGCTTCTAAACTGGTTAAAATAGCTTTTAAGTTCTTTTTAGTTTTTTTTCAGTGCTTGGTAAAGTTAAAAAGTGGTTAAAATAATTAAAAACTACTTAAAACAAGCTAAAAATAATAAGTTGGGCAACCCTAATTTATTGTTTTTTGGCTTAAAAGCTATTTCCGCTGAAAAGCCACTTTTTTAAGTCTATCCAAAAGGACTCTTATTTTCATTAAATATTATAGTTGAGAAAAATAGGAGCAAGAAAAAAGAAAAACAAATACGGGGAAAAAGAGAGAAAAAAGATTAACCAAAATTGATATACCAAACAACAACCACAATAACAATTCAATATAATATCTCATTCGGATCTTGGGAAAATAGTATTTACGTAGATCTTACCCGATTACTCCTATACAGAAATAAAAATGTTATTTCTGAAAGATCATCAACACTAAATAAAAGATTTTTCTGATACATGTCAAATAAATTAATGTATGATAAATGTTATAAAATCTAGTATATGCAGAAAAAAAAAAGGAAATCTAGCTGTAACAATTCAACTTTAATTCAAGAGACTAGGAGATAATGACAATGTTTACAAAATCATGAATTCTTAAATAGAATTATAAGGATCAAAATTGACTAAAGGTGCAGAGCGAAAAAAAAATAAAAAATTCTTTCCTCGCTTATTAACTGACTTGAAACTAAACACTTGTCTTCCTAGGAAAGTTGGACTAAAACTGGTATAGAATCAGCATTTTGACATTTATTACTACATACATTAAGGCTATAAGGTCACTAAAAAGTAGAGAAAGTTATTGAGTTAATTATTAATTAGTGCCGCAAAAATGTAGATAATATTGCACTTCCTTGACCAAATATAAAGATATATACGGGTGAAATTGAAAAGCCCAATTTTACAATCATTATATCTTTTCCTCGAGGGCCCCAGAGCATAGCTCAAGTTTTTGACTTCGAAGGTTCTTTATACTTGACCTTGGTGCTGCACGACTTAACAGTTATTATGAATAAACGAGAAATTTCTGTGGCATATGATCCTGACTGACAACACCTAAACAATAGTATCAGTCTGTATCGGATTGCTAAGTAACTGTATCATTTACTTTACTTTATAATAATTATATATGTGCAAAGTTAGGATTCACTCCCCTTATATAAAGGGAATTTTATTATTTCTCACCTTACTCATAATATTTAATACAAGAACATTTTCTCTACTTTTTACCTTAGATTTATTATCTTGATTCTAATACTTATATTTATTGCTTATATTAATTGTGTTCTATTTATTGTTCTTTATTTATTACTGATTATTAGCCATAAAAAGACTTCATCAAAACTATCATAATTCTTAATCCTCCATCGACTGCCCTTAGCCAGGCATCCAACTCGACCTCGAGGCCCGGTACATGCAAGCTCGAGGCCCCAAGAGTATGCTAAAACCAGCCTTGGCGGGTACTGTCTCGTGCAACGCCCAACACATTGACATCATAAGCCTATGAAGGGGAATACACGCCATGAATATCAACAAGAAACTTGGGAAAATCCCTCTCGGGAAGAAAAGAGGCAGACAGGAGAGACGGGGCGGGAAAATCTCAGTACATCGTTCATGTAATCATTGGGGGAACCGATATTCCCCAGGGACTGATGATCAAACAGTTAAAAGTGTCTGCCGCTATGGAAGGGTTAATTCGGGGCCGCGTGCCCGGAGACATCCTTGCATTTAGCGAGTAAGATTTCGAGACCTCAACTTAACCACATAATGATACGCTGGTAATTTCTTTTCTCTTGAATAACAGTTAAATTAAACGTGTACTCATGGACCGAGGTAGCTCGGCAAACATAATCAGGTCGAAGGTGGTAGAGCAGCTCAAACTGATCGATCAGATTATACCTACATGTCGGGTCCTTAATGGCTTCAATATGGCTAACGAAGCTCTGAAGGGGAGATCACCCTCCCGGTCAGCGTGTCCGAGGCAGTTCAAAACTCCAAATTCCATGTTATCGACGGTGAAATGAGGTACAATGTACTGCTTAGGATGTCGTAGATACACAACATGAGGGCAGCACTGTCAACTTTGCATCAGATGATGAAGTTTCCTATGAAGGTCGGTATACGAGCAGTATATGGAGAACAACATGCAGAGAAAGAAATTTTTGCGGTCCACTGGGAAACATCAGATTGTATACATTCTACCTCGGGAAAGCCGGGAGAAAAACATATCCCCGATAATATAGAAGAAGATTCCCTCACCCCTAGAACCATTATGGCCCCCGAAGAGTCAGACACAACAAAGTCGACTATCGAAGAACAAGAGCAAGTTGTTCTGATCGAACATCTTCCAGATCAAAAGGTATACCTGGGAACGGGATTAGCCCCGAACTTAGGAGAAAACTCATTCAATTTCTTATTAATAAAATTGATTGCTTTGCCTGGTCCCACTTAGATATGACAAGGATCCCACCGGACTCATCCACTAAGCGTTGACCCCAACTTCAAACCGGTGAAGCAAAAAAAAAGACCCCAGTCCGAAGTAATACTCACATTCATCAAGGACGAGGTAATAAAGCTCTTCAAAATAAGGTCTATTAAGGAGGTAAAGTATCCCGAATAGTTGGCCAATGTGGTGGTAGTTCACAAAAAGGGAAATAAATAAAGAATGTGCACAGATTATAAAGACCTAAATAAGGCGTTCCCCAAGGATTCTTTCACATTGCGTAACATGGACCATTTGATCAACGCCATGGCCGGTCATGAGACCCTCTCTTTTTTTCGATGCCTACTCGGGGTATAATCAAATTAAGATGAACCCTGATGATAGGGAAAAGTCTTCGTTTATCATGAAGTATGGTATATACTGTTACAATGTAATGCCCTTTGGGCTGAAAAAGGTGGGAGCCACGTACCAGTGCCTAGTTAATAAAATGTTCGAATATCAAATATGCAAATCTATGGAGGTTTATATTGATGACATGCTAGTTAATTCCATGCGCGTAGAGGATCATTTGACTCATTTGCAGGGTACATTCCAACCCCGAAAAATTCACCTTTGGAGTAGGTTCGGGAAAATTCCTAGGCCTCATAGTGTCATACAGGGGAATCGAGATCAACCCCCAACAAAATCAAGTCCATCGAAGAAATTACAGTGGTAAACAATGTTAAGGTCGTGCAACGGCTGACGGGGTAGATAGCGGCCTTGGGAAGATTCATATCGAGGTCATCAGATAAGAGTCATCATTTCTTCTCCTTACTCAAAAAGAAAAACAACTTCGAATAGACTCTATAATGCCAAAGCTCTTTGGAGGAGTTGAAGCGATATTTGACTAGCCCTTCTTTACTCCACAAGCCTAAGGAAGATGAAATGCTATATTTATACGTGGTCATATCATAGATAGCGGTAACTGGCGTGCTAGTTCGAGAAGAGCAAGGTACACAATTCCCTATTAATTATGTAAGCCGGGCCTTGGAGATGCTGAAACCAGGTATCTGCGCCTAAAATATTAGCTCTTGAATTAATAAGAACATCACGAAAATTGAAACCTTACTTTCAATGCCATCACATTTGTGTGTTGACGACATATCCTCTTTGAAATTGCATAAGCTCGAATTATCGGGCTGATTGGCCAAATGAGCTATCGAACTTGGGGGATATGATATCGAATATCAACCATGAACGACTATCAAATCCCAAATTTTGGCGGGTTTTGTGGCCGACTTCTTTCCCTTTCTCGTGCCCGAGGTAAAAAAAGAGCTCTTGCTAAAAGCAAGCACATCTTCTGAGGTGTGGGCCTTGTCCACTGATGGCGCCTCAAACATACGAGGTTCCAGGCTCGGCATAGTTCTGAAGTTGCATGCGGGCGGCATAATCAACCAATCTATAAAAACTGCAAGATTGACTAACAACGAAGCCGAGTATGAGGCTATGATTACAGGTTTGGAATTAGCCAAAGGCTTAGGAGCTGAAGTCATCGAGACTAGATGTGATTCCCTCTTGGTGGTAAATAAGGTAAATGGGAGCTTCGAGGTTCTAGAGGACATGATGTAGAGATACCAAGACAAAATTCAAGTCACATTGCACCGGTTCAAAGAATAGACTCTGGTCCATATACCTCGAGAGTAGAATAGCGAGGTCGATGCGCTAGCAAACCTGGGATTATCCGTCGAAGAAGATGAGCCACACCCTGGGGCCGTCGTTTAGCTATCCAAATCAATGATCGAGGAAGGTCACACCGAGATCAACTCCACTAGACTGACATGGGATTGGAGAAATAAATACATCGACTATTTGTAAAGTGAGAAGCTACCAGCGGATCCGAAAGAGTCGAGGGCCCTGCGAAGCAAAACACCCGGATTTTCACTCGATGAAAATAGAACTCTATACAAAAGAACATTTGATAGTCCCCTAGCAGTGTATCTGGGACGGGGGGACACTTGCTCCGAGAAATCCACGAGGGCACCTGTGAAAGTCACTCAGGTGCTGATTCCTTAATCTGGAAAGTGATCAGAGCAGGCTTTTATTAGGACAACATGGAAAAAGATACCAAAGAATTTGTTCGTAAATGCGACAAGTGCCAGAGATTGCCCCGATGATTCACCAACATGGTGAGCAGCTACATGCGATCTTGTTGCCATGGACATTCATGAAATGGGGGATGGACATCATCGGGCCTCTACCCATGGCACTAGGTAAAGCTAGATTTATTTTATTCATGAATGATACTTCTCAAAGTGGGTGGAAACGCAGGCCTTCGAAAAGATAAGAGAAAAAGAAATCATTAACTTCATCTGGGACCACATCATGTGCCGATTGGAATTCCTTCCGAGATAACCTGCAATAACGGAAAGCGGTTCATTAGCAGAAAAGTAATGCAGTTCCTCGAGGATCATAAAATCAAAAGAATCATGTTGACACCCTACCACCCATGTGCTAACGGTCAGGCCGAATCTACAAACAAGACCATAATTCAAAACTTAAAGAAGAAGTTGAAAGTGCTCAAGGAAAATTGAGAGAAATATTACCCGAAGTGCTTTAGGAATATCAAACAACTCTAAAATCAAGCACAGGAGAAACACCCTTCTCTGATATATGGTGTCGAGGCTTTAATACCGATAGAAGTCAGAGAGCCCAAGCGTCAGATTCTGACACACCATCAAGAGCTCAAACAACAAGGCCATGACTGCGGCCTTCAACTATTGGATGAAAAATGAGAAGCTTCATTGGTCCGAATGACCACCAAAAAACCAAAGGATTGAAAGGTATTATAACAGGAGAACAAACTTCCGATATTTTGGGATCGGGGACTTCGTCCTAAGAAAGTCATCTTCAATACCCGAAACCCTAATGAAGGAAAGCTAGGACAAAATTGGGAAGGACCATACCGCATCCTCGGAGTGATCGGCAAAGGGTCTTACAAGCTCGGTACTATGGAAGGCGAACAACTTTCGAGCAATTGGAACATATCAATGCTCAAACGTTACTACTGCTAAGATGTCCGAAGGAAGATGAAGAAATTCCCCCGAACCTTCGAAGACCTCGAGTTTTTAGAGTATGCGGTGCGTTCATTTCCTTCGACCGAATTTTATCCCAAGAAGGGTTTTATTTACAAAGTTAATAACGAGCCAACACCTATATGCTACCCAAGGAAAATTTCATAAGTATTCAAGGCTTCCCTTTTATCAACCTCGAATATTAGGGGTATCCCCTGGAAGGTCACCTCCTCGGAAAAGCCAAGATGTGCTAAATGGGGTTTCGATAGGAAAATGATATAGCGGGCCAAACGGTCGAATGAACCATGTTCGTGTAGAATAGCCGAGCCCTGGACAGCAAAAACGTATGTACTTGTACCAAGTAATTGAAGAATACTTTCCCGTCCATCAAAGCATTTTGCTATTTCTTACAAAAACAGATCCATAGCCAAAAAACGTCTCGAACACTCGGGGACTGGCATAAAAAATTCAAAGCCGCCTGACATCTAGGTCGGAGGCTTCAAACTTGTAAGCCCTCAATGGGTCAACATCAAGGTTACCAAAAAAAGCCAAAAATATCCCGAACAATCAGGGACTGGCATCAAAAACTCAAAAACGTATGACCCCCGAGTCGAAAGCTTCAAACGTAAGCCCTCAATGAGGAAACTTTAAGTCGACAAAAATGGCTCCAGAGCCAAGAAAACTTTATATGTCTTGGGGACTACCGCCAATTGCTACCCCATCGATTTATCAAAACCCTAGGCCGTAAGACCACATATGGGCAACCTCAACCTCGTAAGACCTTTATAAGGCAACACCGAAAACTTTAAGACCTCAAGCAAGGCATGAACCATACTTTTACCAAGTAATTAAAAACTGTAAGACCTCACGAAAGGCATGAACTATACTTGTACCAAGTAATCAAAAACTATGAGACCTCGAGTAAGGCACATAAAAATTATTAGACCTTACCAAAAGGCATCATCCTGACCATAAAGTTAAGGCTATATATTCGAACTTGTACGGCCCCTAAATGGGAATACCCTCGATATAGATGCCAAAACTATTTCATTCGGTAACTAAAAGGCTACGGCCAAACATAAATGACTATGTTCATAAGGGTCCGACCAAACTAACGCGACTCGGGGATGCCAGACCGTCACTATAAAATCACAGGCCTTCAATCACTTTGAAAGTACTTCGAAAAGAACCGATGAAAAAGGTTACCCTTGACATAGGTAAAAGAGCTTCAACGATGTCAGCTCCAAACTATTGGCTTCGAAACATTCAGCCACCAAGCAAAACCTCCCGTGGTGCTCGTTCATCGCCATATAACGACTCACAATCAAAGTTTTTATCGAACCATCGAAGAGTCATGCAAACACAATTTCAAAAAGTCCTTAAACGAGGTAAAAAATAACGCCTATATTAGAGGTTGTACTGACCCAACACCTCAGATCCACTGTCGCCAGCCCATATAAAAGGTCGTACCGACCCAAAGTGTAAAAGCCACTACTGCTAGCCCATATAAAAGGTCATACCGACACAATGCATAAGAGTCATACTGATCCGATGCGTAAGAGCCTAAGAGCTAGCTTTAAATTTTGAAAACCTATAGGTCAATGAGCTCGAGCCGTAATTTCGGACACTGAGCCCGAAACGGTTAACTAAAAAACATAAGGGCAAGTGTGTGAAAGCAATTGTCGTCAGCATATACCAAAAGGTCGTATTGACCCAATGCATAAAAGCCATTAGCACCAGCTTACATTAAAGTTTGCACTGAACCTACACATAAGAGCCATTATTTCCAGCCTAAAAGTGTCTCAGGACCGATTAAAAGTCACACCTACCCAAAAGCTGGCCCAAAAAACCTCAGTATCACTTTCGATACCTAAGGGCCAGCAAATTTGACTCAGGGACTGGACCCCGAACGGTCGACTTTCGACCATAACAAATCACTCAGCAATGGCAAAAAACCCAAGGGTCTAACCCAAGGTCCAAAATCTCGGACCAATTGTCGGAAAACACCATGGATTGTAACTGAAAGGAAAAAAGAGAAGAAAGAGAAGTGGTGAAAAACGAAAAATCTTATATATATATATATATATATATATATATATATATATATATTGCTCACAAGGTCACATTCATAAGGCCTATAAAGCCCTTACAAGGGAAAGATCAAATAAAACACTAAATATACTATCGGGTCTATTCCTTCGACGGCTCCCCCGGGGGTTGTGCCCCAAGGGTTTCGCCTATGGCCCCGGGGTCTTCAACGACCTCTTCTAGTGCGGGGATCCACCTTCATCCCCATCTTCTCCTGAGCCACAGCTCAACACACCTTCATAAGAAAGTAGGGCTACATCTTTCTTCTCTAAAGCCTTCACCCTCTCAAGATCTGTAGGCATATTAATGCCCACCGCATGTATATCCTCGAGAGTTTGCCTCCGAGATTCTAACTGAGCATGTAACATGGCTCGAGTCAGCTTCAGTTTGGCTTCCTCAGGCACTCTCCTGGCTCGAGCGTTTACTATAACGGCATCCTCTTTGTGCGAGGATATGAGCACGTCATCTTTAGCTTTGATCTCGGATAGCGCGACAACTAACTCAGTATAAATACCCCTATACTTATCACTCTCTGCCCTTGCATCATGAAGTTGATGCCCAACTAAGGCCATATTTCCCTGAAGGTCATCCCTATCAGAATCTATCTCACTCACGTGCAATTTGAGTAAGAGATTTTCGGAGTCTCTGTTTTGGAGCTCTTGCCTCATTAGGGCATTTTTATTCTCCAGCTTGGCAAATCAAATCAAAAGTATCAAAATGCTGAGGTCTGGTAAATATTCATACTAAAGCAAAAGAAGGCAACAGAACCTGCTCAGCGAAATGAGTCTTCTCACGCTCATAGCGGATCACCTAAGCTTGAAACCGAGCGAAGGACTGATCGTAAAGCACCCTGGCCTGGAACAATGAAAGAGACACGTTAGAAACGAAGTCAGGATGACAGGCAGAATTTACAAGAACTACCTGCTCACAGAGCCAGTTCATCTCACTTAAAAATTAGAGAGGCATCGAGCTTAGTAATTTTCCCTAGCTCAGCAAAAGGGCTTTCAAACGCATTTTTATCCCCGACGCGCACCCCTACATTGGAAGGTTATTTACTCTGGGTATCTTGCATTTTCTAGGAGGTAAGATCGATCCTGGAGGAGAGTCACTCACGTCAATAACGACAACAAGATCAATTGGGGACATCTCTTGTCCCTGAAGAGTTCCAGAACTTGGTTGCTCTAGACTACCTACCAAATGCGCCTCAGCTCGAGGAATATATTGGATGATAACCGACTCGGAAATATTACCTAATGCCTCCTAAATGGACTCTTCAGCCCGAGTTTGGACAACGATAGCACCAAGTTCGGACTTGGAAGCCACTGTCTCTGTGGTATAAGGGACGATCAGGTTTCCTTCTCCCTCGGATGCTATCGAGGAATCATTTTTCTTCCCGCCTTCAGCTGGGGACTCCCTATCCTCCTAGAGACGAAGCTGTCGCGTTAGCCTTAGGTTCTTCCACTTTGCTCTTCTTGAGTTTCAAAGGCTCGGTCAACGAATTCCATCGTCTTTTCTTCTCTTCGTCGGGTCTCGGTTATCCGCTTCACCAAGCTGTGCTCCCCTCATCAAGGGAACCTTTCACAGACTTGCACAAATACAAAACGTAAACATAAAGAGTGAGGATGCTATCAACAGTAGTTCTGTTAAGAGGTATGACTAGTGCAAAAGTAAAATTCACTGTAGTCTTTGGCTTCCCATCGAGCTTCGGACATGTCACGCCACACACGCTCAATGTATGGAAAATTGAATCCAACTGTTTGACCCAGCCCTAGAGGTTCTCAACTGCATTAGGGTACACGACGACAGCTGCATTAGTAGTAGAAGTCAGTTCGTGGAAAGATATATTTAAAGAGAAATAAAGGAATATTTAATTAACATAACTACTTATGTTCTATGTTCCACTTTTCAGGGAACGACGTGTGATCCGCTCGAATCAGGTCCGAAGTCTTAACCCGAACAAAACGGCTCATCCACCATCCATTTTTAGCCTGGTCAATACAAGCAAAAAGGGCTTTCGAGGCTCGACAATGGAGATGTATCAGCCCCCCCCCCCTCCCGGAGGATCCGGGGGCTATACATTCTGATCAAATGGTCTTGGGTGAAAGATATTTCCTTAGCCGTGTTCGCATAATGTCTGGTCATGTAAACAATATGCTAGAACGAAGGGTGAATCTAGCTAAGGGTTATTCGGTATTATTCGCAAAAATCGAGGATCACACGGTCTATTGGAGGCTAGGATGGCTCCACCAGGCCGAGGGTGCATGAATAAGTGTACACACTGAGGAAGCCAACCTTATATGTTTTTATGTCCTCCTAGCCAGAAGGAGTCTCCACGAGCACCGCGTCCCCCCAATGGCAGTCAACTTTCACGTCTTCTACTTCCGTTATTGAACTTACATATTGGGACACGAGCGCACATCGCCCTGGCTTTGAAGAAGTTCTCTCGGTCTTAAAATCGGAGATCGTTTCAGAAGACCCTGGAATGCATTTCCCAATACAAGGGGGCATTGTTGCTATGCCCTTAGATGAGCGCGAGCAAAAAGAAGTCACATCTTCTAAGGAACAGAGGGGTAAGTTTTCGCCATTCTTGTTAGAAGGTTCAGAGAAGAAATGAATGAACTCTTTCGAGGGCTTGGTGGTGCAGCGGAAAATAAGGAGCAAGAGAATAAGTATTTATAGAATTCTAACACGAACGTTGGAGCAAGCCGAAGGGCGGCCAACCGTTGTAATTAATTCAAAGGTTCTTAAAGGATGTGTGGATGCGGCCTTTGGACACCTCATCTTGCTATATCAATCGCTCGGAAGGGCATGATTATCGTCATGATAGAAGTATCGAAGGGGAAGTAATTTGAGATCGTTTCTTATTATTTTACTCTAAGAAACGCGGTGACTATTTGTAAATGGGTGAAATTGGAAAGCCCGATTTCACAATCATTACGTCTTTTCCTCGAGGGCCTGGGAGCATAGCTTGAGTTTTCGACTTCGAGGGTTCTTTATACCCAACCTCGATGCTGTACGAGTCAACGGTTATCATGGATAAATGAAAAGTTCCCCTGACACATGGTCCTCACTAACAACACCTACAAAAATAGTACCAATCTGTATCGGGTTGCCAAGTAGTTGTACCATCTACTTTATTTTGTAATAACTACACATGTACTATGTTGGGATTTCATCCCCCTATATAAAGGGGATCTTTATTATTTCTCAAGGATACATTACTCATAACATTCAATACAAGAACATTCTCTCTGCTCTATATTTTAGATTTACTATCTTGATTCAAATACTTACATTTATTGATTATATTCATTGCGTTCTATTTATTGTTCTTCATTTATTACTCGTTATTGGCCATAAAAAGCCTTCATCAAAGCTATCATAACTGTTAATCCTCCATCAACTGCCCTTAGCTGGGCATCCGATTCGACCTCGAGGCCCTGTACATGCAAGCTCGAGGCCCCAGTTTCCCGCTATTCGGTTTGATTATTACACCTTCTACAAGCTATTATCTTATTTTCTAATCTCTCACTTAATATCTATCCCCTAACATTTAGAATAAAAATAAATCACGTATATTTTAAATTATAAAATTAAATTTAATTATTATTACATTTTTAAGGTAAACAATGTTAGAAACTACGCTTAACGCTAGAGGGGGGGGGGGTGAATAGCGTTTTAATGAAATTTAGCGTTTTCTTGCGGAATTTAAATTTTACAGGAAGTAAATAAGTGCAATAAAAATAACTTACACAAGGATATATCCTGGTTGGCCACAACAGTGGTTAGTCCAGTCCCCGAGAGACTCTCTCGAGATTTTCTACTAACTTGTTAAGCTTACGGGTGCTTAACAAACCTTTACAGTTGCTCGGAGATACAATCTCAAAGACTTCACTTGCTCGGAGGTTCCTCACCTCAAAGACTTCACTTGCTCGGGGATACAATCCCAAAGACTTCACTTGCTCGGGGATACAATCCCAAAGACTTCACTTGCTCGGGGATACAATCCCAAAGACTTCAACAGAGGAAGCACAAGTTCCTCAACACAAGAGAATCAAAATTCTCTTACAAGTATTTGAAATACTTGAACACTCACTTAACAAAGGTACTCCTTGATGAGTAGATATGAGTAAAATAATACGCTCAAGATCACAACAACTTTGAACAATAATATGGCTCTCAAAAGCTTTATGAAATGAGTAGAAAATGATGAACAATTGAATGAAAGCTTAAAGCAATGTAATGATCAGTTAGAGTATGTTGTTGTGTTTAAAACACTGAGTTGAAGCTGTATTTATAGGTGCAAGACTTGGTCTTACCGTTGTCTAATTGCCAATTAAGAATTGCTGAATTTACTCAGTGAAAATCGATTGTCAAGACCAAACAATCGATTATCTGCCAGTCAGATCAAAAATCAATCCCAGATTTTACGCTTAATAATCGATTACTTACAATCCATAATCGATTACTGGCAAAATTCAAATTCAGATAATCGATTATACCAAATCCATAATCGATTACTTCAGCAACGTTCAAAAAATCATTTACAGATTTTAATCAAAAACATCGATTATAGCAAATCAATAATCGATTACCTCATTAACGTTTTAAAAATTATTTCCGGATTTTGAGCAAAACATCGATTACAGAAAACCAATAATCGATTACTTTGAGGTATTTGAAAATCATTTGACAACGGTCAGCTTCAACAATCGATTGTCCCTTGCAACAATCGATTACTTGTCATTTTCTGAAAAACTCAAATCACACTGTTTCAAGCCAAAGTTTTTGCGACTAAGTATAAACTTTGACAATCGATTGTTGGACATAGACAATCGATTGTTAAACCCAGTTAACTCAACATAATCGATTACTGTTAGTTACTAGTCGATTACTTAAGTAATTTTAAAATCACTGGGAGACATCAACTCAACATAATCGATTACCATTAGTTCATAATCGATTATTCTGAGTATTGGAAAACTTTACCTCATCAATAATCGATTGTCATTAGTTCACAATCGATTATCTTGCAGATTTGGAAAACCTTATGTTAACTGTCTTATTCACAATCGATTGTCATTAGTTCATAATCGATTGTTATGCAGTCTTGGCTTATAAACAATCGATTATCATAAGTACATAATCGATTATTCTTAGCCCAGATTTCTGAGGTATGTTTAGAAAACATTTTGTCTAATGTAAATATGCATCATTTGAAATCATTTGATACAGAAATAAGTATACATGATTTTGGAAAATAGTTTTATGAGAGAAGCCATGTTATGGAGTCAAGTTATAGGATCAAGATCACATTTAAGAATAACTCAATAATAACAATTAAAAACAACGTCTTGGACTTCAATCTCAACATTTGTGCTCTTGTACTTGAACTCCGTCATATATCAATTTGTGCTTTGTTTGTCATTCATCAAAACCTACAAAAGAATACACGTTTAGTATATCGCATTGAGAACGTGTTTCCAACAATTTCCCCCTTTTTGATAATGGCGAACATTAAGCGGGATATGCAATTTTGACAAATAATATTGACGATTCAAGACAAGTAACAAGTATGCATATTTGTTCTTGTTCCCCCTCAATTTAAGAATTCCCCCTCAATTTAAGCTTATAAGCAATTAAGAAGCAATTAAGCAATGTAGAGGTGGTGCATAGGTGGTGCATACCCGTTATCCCGTTATCTTCCCCCTTTTGCCATTAGCAAAAAATAGTAAGGAAAGATACACAAAGACGAAATAAAACAAGGTTTATTTATTGAAAACTAAAGGGGTACAGTAGAGGGACATCCAACAATACAATTAAAAACAGAAAAAAAACAATACAAAATCAATTATCTCCGTCACGATCCGCCTCGTCATCCGGCGCAGCTTCAAAGGGAACGAGACCCGCATAGGGATAATGGACATGGACAAAATAACCATGGATCTCGTGTGTCAACTGAGAGAGCTGGTCGGATATAGTTTGGAGAGTGGGCTCCTGAGATGGACGAGCATGACGGGCAGGACGGGTAGGAGGAGGAGCTGGAGCATGATCACCATCATGATGGAAGGATGATTCCGAGATTTCCCAGATTTTGGTACTCCTTTTGAGAGGACCATTTTCAGTGACAAATCCGGATGCTTCAAGAAAATTCATGATGAGGAGAGAATAAGGAAGGGGCATGTTATCGGCGACGGCATCGAGCATGTGCATTTTAATGAGCCGACACCAATTGATCTTGGCTCCAGTGACAATGGCATGTAAGAGCTTGGAGTCCTCTTGGGATATGGTGGTATGATTGTGCCTACGAGGTCTTAGGACACGGGTGATGAAGTAGAGGAGAAATCGATAATTTGGGTCCATGCCCGAGATGGTAGGACGACGAGAAGAAGCTTGATCATAAGAGATTCCGGCTTGGCGGAAAAGAATGGATTCATCAAAGAGAGAGCCGGCCTCATCAATATACCGGATAAGATCTTCACCATCGTTTGGAATGCGGGCGATGGTGTGAAGGTTCTCGTCAGAGAGGAGAATGTGAGTGCCATTGATGGAGGTGACCACCTCACCATCTTCATCTTTGTGAAGATTTGAATAGAATGCTTCAACTAAAGTTGTGTTAATATGAGGATGGGTAAGGAGCAAGAAATCATAGAGTTGACACTCTTTGAGCATGTTGGCGGCAGGGGCGAAAGGTTCAAGGAGCTTGCTTGTTGAGAAGCGAGGAGGAAGAATAAATCGCTTCTCAAACTTGGAGAGAAACCTAGAAAGTTCAGCTTGAGTTTCGAAGAACAAAACGGACCCGTCTTCATATGGGAAGTTTAGAGGAGGAGGGACTGTTGAGGCTGAGGCACCTTGCCTGGAACGAGAACGTTTGGAGGAGCGTCCAGACATATTGGAAAATTTTTACTGCTGAATTTTTGAGACTAAGATGCAAGGAATTGACCTTTGATTTTTAGAAATGGTGCTTGAGTGAGTGAGAATGATCCTATATGAGGGCTATTTATAGGAGAAGGAGTGATCAGCCATTTACTAAAGATACCTGCTGAAAATTGAAAGTTGGAACAGTCAAAAACGGTAAGAAATAAATTTACTGACCCTTAGATAATCGATTATTTGGCAGAGATAATCGATTGTATTTACTGTTGGATTGAATTTTGAAACTGACAAATCGATTTAAGAGACAAACGGTAAAAAAATTTGAATGAGATAATCGATTATCAACACAAAATAATCGATTATGGAGCATTTATGTCCTGACAGCAATCGATGTTGGAGCCAAACGGTAACAAATTTTAAACAAGAAATAATCGATTGTCAATTTTGGTAATCGATTACTATTGAAATATGGTTGATACAGAGAACTCGGAGAATTTCTGAATATGACAACTAATCGATTATAGGAAGAAATAATCGATTGTCTGGAAAAGTATTGCTGAATGACTGAGACGGAAATCGATTATGCAATATAAGGAGTTAACAAATTAAACACATTTGCATAATAAAACTAATCAGTCAAAACAATCGATTATTGATACTGATAATCGATGTACTGCACAGTAGATAATCGATTATTTTCTTGGGATAATTGATTGCGGTGTGCTAAGACTTCATAATTTATCTTACCTTTGGGGAAGTACCTGCAAAATGGAATTAAACGTCTCCGACGCTCAAGTCAGTAATTTATAGTGACGTGAATAAATTACCCTAGTGTTATCAAGTGATATCGTGAACTCTTAAGAATTGTGTCCTAGAGTGTTCTTAAGAGAGTTTCGGGTACTTACCTTTCCTCCGACGTCGCCAATTACCTGATCAAGAGGGTGATCTTTGATCGTCCTCCATTCATTTTGTTCTTTTGTTTCACTCCCCAAATGTGGAGCTTCTTCCGTTGATTGTTCCACAATTTCATCATTGATTTCCTTCGATGCCTTTTCTTGTATTTTGTTTTTCAAATTGCTTAAAATATCAACCGATCTGAATATGATTGTTTCCAAATATGACGCTTCCTCCTTCTTTGTGCTCTAGTTGAAGGGATTTGGATTCATCTCCCGTCATGTGTTTGGAGCATCCACTATCAAGGTACCATAGTACGCTTGATCCCTTCAAGCACACCTACAAAACAAATTAATTTTCTTTGGGTACCCATGCCATCTTGGGTCCTTGAGGGTTAGGCATATTGTAATAATATGTTTGAGTAGCATGTCTATGACGAGTAAAACATGCGGGAGCAATATGACCAATGCGTCCACAATAATGACATGTCACATTCGGATTATGCATTCGTCTAGGTTCATAGTAGCTAGATGAATGAAGGTTGCTTACCTTATTTTGAACGCTATCATTTCTCCTACTTTGATCTCTAGGATGGGTAGTGTTTCTAGAGTGATGATATCTAGGTTGAGGACCATTTTGGGGTCTTCTAGGAGGTTCACAATTTTGCCTAAAATATGCATCATGTCTATGGTGACTATTTCTAGGTGGAGGGTCATTTCTTGGTCTAGCATGCAAATTTGTTCTAGGATAGCTATTTCTAGGATACACATTTTTGTTGTTGTTCCTAGGTTGAGCTCTAGGTTTTTGAGGTTTAGCATCAACCTTTTCTTCATTTTTAAAACCTATTCCGTGCTTAGTTGATTTTAGGTTATCAAGAACAACATTCAAGTTTTTATGCGAGGAATTAAACTTATCTAGTGTGCCTTTAAGTCTACCTACTTCATTCTTAAGGTTCACACAAGAAACACAACCTTTAGTAGAACATTCAGGTTTGTCGGCACTTCTCTTTCCATAAAACTTGTTTTGTTCGTGTAGCTTCTCATTTTCCAAAACCAGTTTTTCTAATTCCTTTTCTTTTAAAGAAATCTGTTTTTGAAAATCCGTTTCTTTTAGAGAAGCGTTTTCTCTTAAGCTAGTGACAGTTTTTGAAGCCTTTAAAAATTCAGTATATAACTCATCAAAAGCATTACGCATTTCATCAAGTGAAAAGTTTTCAGACGAAATTTGACGTACCTCATTTTGGTTGTCTTCTTGTGCCATGAGACAAAGGTTTGCAGCTTCGTCATTTTCTTCTTCACTTGATTCATCTCCGGAGTCGCCTCCCCACGAGATATATGCCCGTTGCTTTTTAAAGGATTTCTTCTCCTTTTTGATGTTTGGGCAATTTGTTTTGATGTGTCCAGTTTCTCCACATTCATAGCATTTTATTTGCTCACCTTGTTTTTTCCCTTTGCGCTCATATTCCTTGCGCATAAACTTTTGGAATCTTTTAATGACTAATCCAAACTCGTTGTCTTCTTCCTCTTCAATCTTTGGTTGGCTTGTGCTTGCTTTTAGAGCAATCTTTTGCCTTCTTTGATCATCAACAAACGGGTTAAGAATAGTAGATTCATAGGTTTTAAGATTACCTCTTAGTGCGTCGATGGTGACGTTTGAGACTCCAATTGATTCTTGGATAGCATCGGCTTTGGATCGCCATGCCGGTGTGAGGCTTCTAAGAACTTTTCGAACAAGTTCTCTATCCGTGAACGTCTTCTTGAGGACGTGTAGATCATTTACTATTGTTGAAAAGCGCTCAAACATCTCATCTACTTTTTCTCCTTCCTTCATATGAAACAATTCGTAAGCATGAGTAAGAAAATCAACTTTTGCTTCTCTTACCTGGTCAGTCCCTTCGTAAGTGACTTCTAATTTATCCCACATTTCTTTTGCTGTTTTGCAACATGAAAGTTTCCTGTAATCGTTAGCGTTAATAGCACAATACAATAAATTTACAGCTTTATAATTATTTTGAATCATTCTATTGTCCTCTGTGGTGTACTCCTCTTCGGATTTGGGAATCCATTCGCCTTCCACTTTCTTGACTGGAATTTCATTTCCCTTTGTGTACACCTTCCAAAGGTAGGGACAATTTGATCGAATGAAGATTTCCATCCTCTCCTTCCAGTATGAGTAATTTGTGCCATTGAATAGAGGAGGTCGTGTAGGGCATTGTCCTTCTTCAATTCCTGCAAAAGAATCTAGAGTAGAAGCCATGGATGGTTCTCTCAAACTGTTAAGTTTTTCAGAGAGTTGGGCTCTGATACCAATTGTTAGAAACTACGCTTAACGCTAGAGGGGGGGTGAATAGCGTTTTAATGAAATTTAGCGTTTTCTTGCGGAATTTAAATTTTACAGGAAGTAAATAAGTGCAATAAAAATAACTTACACAAGGATATATCCTGGTTGGCCACAACAGTGGTTAGTCCAGTCCCCGAGAGACTCTCTCGAGATTTTCTACTAACTTGTTAAGCTTACGGGTGCTTAACAAACCTTTACAGTTGCTCGGAGATACAATCTCAAAGACTTCACTTGCTCGGAGGTTCCTCACCTCAAAGACTTCACTTGCTCGGGGATACAATCCCAAAGACTTCACTTGCTCGGGGATACAATCCCAAAGACTTCACTTGCTCGGGGATACAATCCCAAATACTTCACTTGCTCGGGGATACAATCCCAAAGACTTCAACAGAGGAAGCACAAGTTCCTCAACACAAGAGAATCAAAATTCTCTTACAAGTATTTGAAATACTTGAACACTCACTTAACAAAGGTACTCCTTGATGAGTAGATATGAGTAGAATAATACGCTCAAGATCACAACAACTTTGAACAATAATATGGCTCTCAAAAGCTTTATGAAATGAGTAGAAAATGATGAACAATTGAATGAAAGCTTAAAGCAATGTAATGATCAGTTAGAGTATGTTGTTGTGTTTAAAACACTGAGTTGAAGCTGTATTTATAGGTGCAAGACTTGGTCTTACCGTTGTCTAATTGCCAATTAAGAATTGCTGAATTTACTCAGTGACAATCGATTGTCAAGACCAAACAATCGATTATCTGCCAGTCAGATCAAAAATCAATCCCAGATTTTACGCTTAATAATCGATTACTTACAATCCATAATCGATTACTGGCAAAATTCAAATTCAGATAATCAATTATACCAAATCCATAATCGATTACTTCAGCAACGTTCAAAAAATTATTTACAGATTTTAATCAAAAACATCGATTATAGCAAATCAATAATCGATTACCTCATTAACGTTTTAAAAATTATTTCCGGATTTTGAGCAAAACATCGATTACAGAAAACCAATAATCGATTACTTTGAGGTATTTGAAAATCATTTGACAATGGTCAGCTTCAACAATCGATTGTCCCTTGCAACAATCGATTACTTGTCATTTTCTGAAAAACTCAAATCACACTGTTTCAAGCCAAAGTTTTTGCGACTAAGTATAAACTTTGACAATCGATTGTTGGACATAGACAATCGATTGTTAAACCCAGTTAACTCAACATAATCGATTACTGTTAGTTACTAGTCGATTACTTAAGTAATTTTAAAATCACTGGGAGACATCAACTCAACATAATCGATTACCATTAGTTCATAATCGATTATTCTGAGTATTGGAAAACTTTACCTCATCAATAATCGATTGTCATTAGTTCACAATCGATTATCTTGCAGATTTGGAAAAACCTGATGTTAACTGTCTTATTCACAATCGATTATCATTAGTTCATAATCGATTGTTATGCAGTCTTGGCTTATAAACAATCGATTATCATAAGTACATAATCGATTATTCTTAGCCCAGATTTCTGAGGTATGTTTAGAAAACATTTTGTCTAATGTAAATATGCATCATTTGAAATCATTTGATACAGAAATAAGTATGCATGATTTTGGAAAATAGTTTTATGAGAGAAGCCATGTTATGGAGTCAAGTTATAGGATCAAGATCACATTTAAGAATAACTCAATAATAACAATTAAAAACAACGTCTTGGACTTCAATCTCAACATTTGTGCTCTTGTACTTGAACTCCGTCATATATCAATTTGTGCTTTGTTTGTCATTCATCAAAACCTACAAAAGAATACACGTTTAGTATATCGCATTGAGAACATGTTTCCAACAAACAAAAGATATGAAAGACGCGCCTTCAAAAATATAACGCATTTTTCCAAATTGAAAATCTATTCTGACTCATTTTTGTCCTCTTTTTTTAGGTGATGAGTTGGTCGAATTTTGCTGCAATGAAATTTCAATGTTGTAAAAAATTTCAAAGTAGAATATTCAAGAATTCTCTACTTCTTAATTTTTTATTTTTTCGTTTTGTGTTTTTTTCCAGAACAAAATTAAATCTTTGTGAGTCAATGCTGTAATAGTTATTCAATAGAGGGTTCACACAAAAATTGTATTCTAAAAGAGAAAGGGGATTTCCTTTGCCTCGGAATATTTTGACCATTATTTTGGATAAAGTCTTCTCTCTCTTCATCCTATGCTTCTAGAGAAGTCGCACTTTCTGTTCGCTGCATGAATTATTTCAGGGGTAGTTTGGTTGATTGTGGGGTATAGTCAATGTTAGTGTAAGCGTAAAATATATTTTCTTTAGATAAATAGTTTGATTCGATATAAAATTTTAGAAAAAAATTTAGAATTTTGCCCTTCAAAATTTAAAGGGTGATCCTTTTTGATTAAAATTTTTTTTATTAAAAATAAATGAGTAAAATTGAAAATTTAAAATTAAATTATTTTAAAAATGTATCGTTCTTTTTTAAACAGACTAATAAAAAAAATCTGTCACATAAATTAGAAGGGGAGAGTGTAATGTTTGATTGGCCGCATACAAAAACGTACACAAGATTTTCATAAACAATGTTAAAAATATAATTAAAGTAAGTAAATAAATAATCAAATTACCATCATGACAAACAATTTTTTATATTTATACCGAACATATTTATCTTGCCTATTATCTATATAGGCACATCTAGTAAAAAAAACGAAAAAGTAGTATTCCGTGACATTGCTTGAAGGTATGCGTACTCGCCCCTAATCGCATTAGAAAAAAACTAGCCATATTATTTAATGCAGATTCGGTTGGTGGTCTTAACTAATACTCACATTAGATTATGCGAAAATTTATGATTATTTCAAATGAATTAAGATATAAAACAAAATTGCGTATATTAGCAATAACTAAATTAGTACAAAAAATAAAAATGTCTGTAGAGTAAGCAATTCTTGCATAAAACAATAATTTCTTCATTGGCAATTTACTATATAATAATTCTTTTTATTATAATTATCTTATATAATTTTTCCATTATTAATGACAAAAAAATAATAAATAAACTTTCACCTTCCAAATTTAGAACTTGAGTTGAGGATTTTCTCTCTCTTTTAGTTTACTGATACTCTGATAGTGACAGCCCAATTATCAGAAATAGTTAAAAATCCTACGAAGGATACAATCGTAGTTTGGTGTCGACTGTCGCCCATCGTTAAAAAAATGTATTTCTAGTGATCCAATTTGCAGTCTATAACAACAACAACAACAATCTAGTATAATCTCATTTAGTGGGGTCTGAGGGTAGTTTGTAAGCAGACCTTACCCCTACCCTAGGGTGGAGAGGCTGTTTCCAAATAGACCCCCGACATCCTTCCCTCCAAGAACTTCCCACCTTGCTCTTGGGGAGACTTGAACTCACAACCTCTCGGTTCAAAGTGGGGGTTGCTTACCATCAGAGCAACCCATCTTGTCTATAACGAATTCAATAATTCACTAATTCTTGTTTTATGAATAAGTATCAATCCTTATTTTTAAATATTTACTTAATAGAAATGATGAAGCATGCGAATTGCTTAAAGTAGAACAAAGACTTGTAGTAACCTTGCATCGTTTTTTACTTTCGTTATTTTATTTACTTCTCAATTTGTTGTAGAGAGAGTATAAAGTTTACCTCATAGGATTAAAAAAAAAAAGCAATCTGTGAAAAAATATGGTCCAGTTAATAGTTTACATTCTGGTTATTTGATGTTCAAAAGAGTCATCAATTACCGAGACGAATTTTCTATGGGGTGTCATCAAATTCCAGTTGCGTGTTTTATCTCGATTTGATTTCTTACACCGTTTTCTGGTCAGCATTTGCCCCCTTTATGGGATTCATGTGAACTTCTAAATTGACAATAGCCATGAAATTGACACATACATGAGAATAGCCATGAACGGACTATACTTTTGTTCCAATAATTTTATAAAATAACAATAATAATAAAAAAAACCAGTAATTACCACAAATAAGATTTGAGGAGAATAATGTATAAGCAGACTTTATCCTATTTTGAAAGGACATAAAAGTTTTCAATAGATCATCGACAAAAGAAAAGTTGAGTTTCAATAATTTTATATTCTATCATATAAGCATGGGATACAAAATGACATCTAGAGGTGATTTAAGAAAATAATTAGAGAAAATATGGCAGGGTATAATAGAGTTTGTCACTCTTAACAAAATGTCACTTGTCAATTCAAATAGAAACAAAATATGAAAATGGTGGAAATTGAATTGTCTAAATACAGACCCCCTTGAAATGTCACAAAAAGTCATTGAAATTTGGATATTGTTGAGGTTTGAAAGTCCTCCCGAAAGAATGGATACTGCACCGTGATATTGACCTCTCCATCAAGGCTGATTCCACACTTGGCTACTAATCTTTAATTCTCCATTTGAGAATTTCCAGGAAACTAGTTTTATAGTTTTTTCCATTCTTTTAGGGAATTTCTTGGCTTTATGCTATGCATGTGAGACAGATTATACTTTTTTGTGGTTCTCAAATGTATGTTTCAACAATTTTGTATTAATTTGACCACCTCTTACTATTGTTACTATCCAAATTTTTCTTCGTTGGGTATTGTGATAGCACCTATTCTTAGGGACTAGGTAAGCCTAATAACTTCGGAAAATAATAACGTAATAAATAAAGATTAGCAATTCCAAATTTAGAATTCTCTATACAAGTATTACAATCCCAAAACTGGTAGTATAAGTCATAAGCTCTACAGAGTTTGCTAGAAAACCTCTAAAATATAACTGTCTCGAAATAAAAGGAACAATATAAAGACAAAATAAAAAGGTGACTCTGAAGCCTGTGAACGCAGCAACAGGTTTACCTTGAGTCTCCTCGTCAACAATCCACACAGCTAGCTAACGATTAACTGACTTCGAAATACTTGGATTTGCACAAAAATATGCAGAAGCATAATATGAGTGCACCACAACGGTACCTAGCAAGTATCAAGACTAACCTCGATGGAGTAGTAACAAAGAAAAGTCAACACACCTACTGAACTAAATAACTTGAACGAATATAAGTGTAAAAATAACAGAGTACGATATCTATATAAGAACTACGCATAATGACAATGATAATAATATGGTAATTGTAGTAAGAAAGGAAAACAACAACTAACAGCGGAACACAGTCTAAATCCAGTGAACACGATTAAAAAAAAGATAGGTAACAACCAAATACAAATAACCACTTTTGCATCAGGATTTCACATAACCTTCGCGAGGTCCCCAACCTCATTATTCATAGCTCAGAACACATGGCACCTTGTTCCCTTATTACAACCAATAATTGCACGCACGACACACATGCTAATAGAACTAGACGAGAGTGTGTAGAAATGATCAATAACATCAAGGTCTATTTTCTTAACCGATAAGAGTGATTTACTACGTTTATGCTTGTACAAGTGTTATAACATAGTTCATGCCCGCTAGTAAGAATAGAGAAAATGTACAACACGTAAGATGTTTTTCCACAAAATAGAACTCACACATGTAAGTGCATCACCACACAAATATCAACAACAAGAATTCCCCCAGGCCGTCACAAGTCATCAAATAAACATATTTCAAATTATTTACAACAACACCCAATCCAAACAAATAATATTTTTTGAAAATCCAAATTTGAATTCAAAGCTTTCAAGCTTTTTAATGGCTATCAATGGTGGAAAATATATGGAGAAGGAGAGAATTACGCTGCAATGAATTTTCTTCCGTTTTAAATTTCGAAATTAATGGTGATAGAATCACCATTAAATTTGATTTCTACAAATTTGGCACCTATTTAGGGGTAGAATCTATATATTTTTTATTTGGTACAGATTTTGTAGCAAAACTATGGACTAAGCGGGTAAATACAATATTATGAACATTTTTGATAATAAGGTTTGCTATATGGTATAGATAGGTAAAAATTCCTTAAATTAAAAAGAGTTAATGTGTTAAAGGGTCTTGGGCTTTATATTTGAGTCTTAAAATTAGACTAAAAGAAAAAATATGTCCAAACCTTACCTAAATACCTTTTAATATAAGTTAAATATACTTTGCAAAAATCTATTTAATTAATTAACCTAAATTTTATATAAAATATGAAACTATTTTTCATATTTTTCAGATATCAAACTAAAATAGTAACAAAATTACATCAAAAGCATTGCAAAATAAAGATAATACTACCACCCAAAATACTAATATCCTTGAAAATAAGGTGTATCTAGTTTTGTATTCTCGAATTTTAAGTAAGGTAGATAAACTAAGTAACAATAAAAAATATCAATAACCTAAATAAAAGAAAATATTTTTGTAATTATTATTTTTGTGACAAAATAAAGTTAAATAGTTAAAACTAGGTAAAATAGCAATATTAAGCCTAAACTAAATGTCCAAAAGCTAAAATGAGTAAAAACTCAGAAAAGGGTCAAAAATTACATGTCTACACCATCTAACTCCATCGGGACACACCCCGCAAGCTAAAACTCCGGAAGCACATAGCGAAAATGACTGAATATGTAAGGAGAAATACATAAGAGAAAGCCTAACATGCACCACTCTCTACCAGTACTATTCTACGAACCAATACAAGGAAAATCAAACTATAATGAACAAATCACAAGGATCTCATCCTAGTATAACTCTCACTGTGGCATGCAGCCCCGTCCAAACATATCAAATCATATGAAATCGTGAGGACCTCACCCCCAACTCTGAAAAACAAGTAGAATACACATCAAACCAGTTGAAACCTTCCACTAACTAAATTTTGCCAATAAAATCATAACATTTTACTCTCACTCCAGTATATTATCTAAATCACAACTGTAACCAAATTACTCAGGAATCACATTAAAACCTACTATAATGGACAGCAGGAATTCACTTTTAGTCTCGTAACTCTCAAAAATGAATAAAAACAAGTAATATACACATCTATCACTCATAGAATCTCCCAACATGGGCAAATACATAAATAGAATACTAAATTATGAACTCACCCATAGGTGGATCAACAAATAGGGGAACTCATCCCGATAAGCACAACTAAGACAAATACGGTGATGCTCATCTATAACAAACCGAAAGCATACATGTATGACATCATCTAACGCAGCGGCCTCAAGCCTACTATATGAAACACATCAACGGGATGGGCCTCCCCCTCTTAGGCACCCTCTCATTACCTAAATACCTCGTTGTGACATATCTGTCCAAAGTTTGGGACAATCCCTCACAAATGTGGCTGGTATCTCCATACTCAAAGAAACCTCTCTACTGATGTGGGTGTGGGAATTGTGCGTTACAGGTACTCTGAGACCTATGAGCACCTGAAATACCGTGCAAAGCCTGAAGTGCAAACTGAACTGGCTGACCCACAAAACCTCTACCATGTTGCACCATGCTTCCAAAATAAGGACCAGTAGATCTCTCCAGGCTACGAGGCCTCCTCGCCTTCCTGCCCTCTCTCTCTTGACCTCGCCTTCCCTCTCTCTCCTGGCCCCGTCTATCCTCTCTCTCCTGGTCCCACATGTCCTCTATCCGACCAGCGATCTCTATCACGTACCGAAATGAAACATTCGACTCCAACTCCCGAGCCATGTTGAACCGAATCTCATGTTGAGCCCCTCAATAAATCTACGGACATACTCTTTAACTGTATTGACCAAAGCAGGTGCATGTCTAGCTAAATGACTGGATCTAACAGCGTACTCTGATACTGACATAATCCGCTGGCACAATTGCTCAAACCCTGCATGCCATGCATCCTGAAGGGACTGAGGTACAAACTCTCTCAAGAATATCTCCAATAACTGAACCTATGAAAATGAAGCTGCATCTGTCGGGCTACCTAACTCATACACCCGCCACCACTGATAAGCCGCTTCCCCTAAGCTAAAATGTAGTAAAAGTAATCCCGTTCGTCTCCACAATACCTATAGTACAGAGAATGCGGTGACACTCATCTACAAAACCCTAGGCATCATCCGTTGCCAACCACTAAAGGTAGGAGGGTGGTACTTCTTGTACCTCTCAAGTCTAAGATGTTCTTCCTCATATGTTGCTGCCCTAACCACGGGCTAAACTGGTACCACAGGCTATGTCGCCATGACACCTGGAACCTTATCAATGTGAACTCGCTGCTCTGGAGTGTGAGCTCCTCCCCCAATATTTGAAGTAGTTTGTGCAACCTGAATCGACCCTGGCCGAGACAATGTACCAAACATGCTCAGGAATTGTGCTAAGGTCTCTTGAAGTCCATGGGTAATAGCAAGAAACTCCGGTACCTGTACCCCAACCAGAGTTACTAGCAGTTCCTCAACTGCTGCTCTGGTAGATGCTCTAGCTGTGGCACATGCTCCTCTTCAGCCTCTGCCTTTTCCTATAGCGACACCTGCTCCTGGAACAACGTCATCGGTAACTGCAGTTCGTCTCCTCACTATCTATGCAAGAATAGAATGATAAAAGTTATAACTTCGAGATCAATAAGCTCACACGATAAGAATGAAAGAACGGACAGTGTCCTAATAGTTCTGTAGCCTCTCAAAGATAAGTACAGACTCTTAGGACCAATCCACAAGACTCTACTAAACTCGCTTATGACTTGTAGCACCTAGCTTTGATGCTAACTTGTCACGACTCAAATTTTCCTCCGTTTGGTGTCGTGATAGCATCTCGTCTTTGGGACTAGGTAAGCCTAACAACTTCTGGATATAATAACAAAATAAATAATGATTAGCAATTCAAGATTTAGAATTTTCTATACAAGTATTACAATCGCAAAATCGATAGTACAAGTCATAAGCTCTACAGAGTTCGCTAGAAAACCTCTAAAATACAACTGCCTCAAAATAAGAGTGAACAATGTAAATACAAAATAAGAAGGCAACTCCGAATCATACGAACACAACAACATGTTTACCTTGAGTCTCTTCAGCAACAATCCACACAGCTAGCTAACGATCAACTAACTTCAAAATACCTGGATCTGCACAAAAATATGCATAAGTATAGTATGAGTTACACCATAGCAGAACCCACTAAATATCAAAACTAACCCCTATGGAGTAGTAACAAGGAATAGTCAAGATACTTACTTGAAAATAACCTGAACGAATATAAGTGTAGAAACAACAGAGTATGATATTTATATAAGGACTACGCATAATGACAATGATAATAATTTGGTAACTGTAGTAAGAAAGGAAAACAACAACTAAAAATAAAACACGGTCTAAATCCAGTGAACACGATTATAAATAAGGGTGGTAGAACCAGATATAAATAACCATTTTTGCATCAGCATTTAGCCCATAACCTTCGCAAGTCCCGAACCTCAATTATGCATAACTCAAAACACTTGGCACCTTGTTCCTTTATTATAACCAACAACTGCATGGACAACACAATGCCAATTGAACCAGACGAGGGTGTGTAAAAATGATCTCTATTTTCTTAACCGATAAGAGTGATTACCTACGTGTACGCTTGTGCAAATGTTCTAACATAGTTCATGCCTGCTAGTAAGTATAGAGAAAATGTACATGTAAGATATTTCCTACATTTTTTCACAAAATAGAACTCACACATGTAAGTCCACCACTACACAAATATCAACAACAAGAATTCACCCAGGCCATCAGAAGTCATTACAAATTAATCCCCGACACTGCCCACCTTGTCTCGCCACGTGTGCAATAATAAAGCAAGTGCTTGCCTTGTCTCGCCACACATGCATACTAATGTTCCAACCTTGTCTCACCATATCTGCAACCCCCCCCCCCCCCCATATATATATGTATCGCCTTGTCACACCGACTGTGCAAATACCAAAAGTAACAACAGAACGGTAGAAACCTTGTGCAACGTAATAACACTCGCATGGTAGAAACCTCGTGTATTGCCGTAACAATAACTGCAAGGCAGAAACCTCATGCATCACAATAACAATCGCACAGCAGAAAACTCGTGCATCACAACAACAAATACAATAGCAACAATGACAATAAAAAAAAGAGAACGGCAAGTAAATCAACTCATGGACTTTCGATCACAAGGAAACGATGTAAATAGTTTGCAAAGAATAACCACAATAGAGAACATTAGGCGTAATAAGAACAACTCGACAAGTAAAAAAGATAATATGTAACAACAATCTCAAATATACAGTTCAACAATAAGAGAGCTAACACGAGTCAAATAACTCCAAATAAGGACACGTCAACTAAGATATAGGATATCTAATCTTCTTTTAAGGTTAATTACGAAGGAGATACAACAAATTTAATTAAGAATAAGCAGCGGAAAGATAATCATAACCTCAATTAAGGCTAAATAATTACAGAGAAATAATAATATTTCAAAATAAAGATAAGCAGTTATAAAAAGATAGCATGACAATAGAAGAGGTAAGAATCTTCAGTTAAGTCAATAAGATTCAAATAAGCAATGGGAGTGGATCATGAAGCAATTAATTCCAATTAAAGCATATAGGGATAAAACTAGTAATTAAGAGACTTAATCATAAAAAAAATAACTTCATACTTAGTGATCATAAGGACCCAAGAATCTTAAAAGGCCAACTTTTCACATATAAGCCCGAGCACGTACTCGTGACCTTACGCACACGGACTACAATTAGCATAGAAAACTCAAATCCTAAGAAAATGTTCCCCCGCATGAAGTTAGGCAAGATACTTACCTCAAAGAAGACAGACCGATACTCTAAAATAAATTTTTCGGGTAAAATAACCTCCACACGGCTCAAATCTTACCAAAATAACTTCAAAGCACAAATAAAACTTATAAGAAACCATTTCAGATTATAAATTCTCAATCTTTATCAAAATCTAAAAGTCGACCCCTGGGCCCGCTCCTCGGAACCCGACGAATTTCAGATAAGCTGAACACCCATTCCAATATGATTTCAACCATACTAACATTATCAAATTCCGACACCAATTCGTCCCTCAAATAATGATTTTTCTTTTTGAAGGTTTTCTTCAAAAATCCCTAAAAACCAAAACACTACGTGATTGCGACTTGCACTTTGCGATTGCGAAAGAGGACATCAGACACCAGAAACAAGCAACTCAAAACTTGAAGAAATGGCTCGTTGCCCATCCGAAACAAAGCCGAGGCCCCGGGATCCCATCTAAACATACCGAAAAGTTTCATAGCCTAACACGGATTCTCTTGAGGTCTCAAGTCACATCAAACAATGTCGAAACTATGAATAATATCATGAATCGAACTAATGAACTTTCAAATGTTCTAACTTCTAATACTCATGCCGAAACTTATCAAATCAACCTGGAATGACGTTAAATTTGCAGGAACTCCCAAATGACATAGCAAAGTTGTTCTAACTTTCTAAATCTTTTTTCCGACCCAAAAAATTTACCAAAGTAAACTCTTGGTCAAACCTTTTCAACATTTCCAACTTTCGCTGAAATGCTTCAAATCACCCTTTAGACTTTCAAATCTAAATCCGGACGCACGCCTAGTCCAAAATCACCATATGAAACTATTGAAATGATCCAAAATCTATTTTGGAGCCATTTACACAAAAGCCAAATTCGGGTTAATTCTTACAGCTTAAGCTTCCAAAACTAGAATCCTTCTTCCGAATTGACCCCAAATCATCCGGTAACTGAACTCGGCCACGCATGCAAGTCAATACATACAATACGAAGCTGCTCAAGACCTTATGCCGTCGGACGAGACTTAAATTCTCAAAACGACCTGCCGGATCATTACAACTGTGGATTAGGGTGCTTTCTAGTATTCATCAAAATTGAGCGTATGTGGTTCTACTTGCATTTTGTTGCGAACAACATATTCAGTGTAATTCCACAAGTGAGGTTTAAGGAGGATAGTGAATATGTAGCCTTACTCTTACTTTGTACAAGTAGAGTGGTTGTTTATGATATACATTCGGCTCAAAGCAAACATACGCAATCAGTATTTTGTTGATAAAAAGAAAAGAAAAAAGTTCTACTCGCATTAATGTTAAGGAGATTGCTTGGCCGTATCGCATTTGTGTTTTGATTAAAATATATGTATTTCCATTTTAATTTTTAATGATATAGTTAATTTGATGTAAACACTTAATATGTCACTACTAGCAAACTGTCAAATACCGTCAAAAAAATTATGGTAACTAACGTGTGGCAATTAAAGACGGTCATAATTTCCGACCCAGGTCCGTCTGTTAATTCAACCAAAGTCTTTCCCAGCTGAATTCTCTATCCGTTATAAGGCAGGTCGCACTTACGCATAAACAAGAATTGTATGCAGTAATAGACTAATAACTCGTAATACGTACCAATCAAATTAAGCATACAATGAGTAACCTAAAATAGTGTAATTTAGTTTATAGAAAAACAAAGAAATTAAAGTTGCAGTATACAAAAACTTCAATATCAAGATTCCATTTTCTACATTGATGGAGTTCCATTTCTTACATTGTTCGTCAAAGTGAGTGGTCCAATCTTATTGATCTTTAGTCCTTAACAATATTACAAAGGGAGCCACTTTCGTAACATTCCAAGATTATGTAACTGCTTGTTTTTCTTCTTCTTTCATTTCTTAAGAGTTCTGTTTCTCTTACTTTAATTTACCAACGTGATAATAATGTATGTTCTGGCATTCAGCTTTATCAAAACAGACTAGGCTAATTGATTGAAAGCTCCAACTCGTAGTATTGTTACTAAGAGACTACTTTTATTTATTTAATTATATTTTTGATATGTTCCTCACATGAGATTTATATTATGTTTTGGTTAATCACGTGTAAATTTATTGTTTTACTTTTCATACATGATCGCAGTGAAATTTGAACTCAGAACATCTATTTGCTTTGATACCATAAAAAATGTGTGATCATCTCATAAAAATTAAATTGTTAGAAAGAGCATATTTTAGTTAATAATTATATCTTCAGTAATTTTATTTTTCTTTAGCTATTATATGATTGTATACTGCTCTTAGAATATTGGGTATAATGCTTTACACGGTGACGTTGAACTTTTGAAATATTATCAAGAAATCAGAGCTCAATGTTCTAAAGACAACCTAGTAGTCAAGATGTCAAATTCCAAACATTTTTTATGGATTATATGAATATTAAAAAAAATAGATTTTCGAGCTCATATAATATTATACATTTTGTCCGTAATATAATTCTGCCAATATCCAACTACAGGAAGAAATTAATTAAATAAAATTTGCATAAGTAATTTTACTTAATAAGGAAAGCTTTTCATTCTGAAAAAGTTCACGAATCTATGGGTGCAATACTCCTGAACTCCAACTGATTAGTGCCATTAATTAGGCAAAAAAATTGGTAGAATCCTAGAAATTAATCCCTATCATTTTCATATTAATTCTGATTAACAGTCACATTCCCTCAACTTTTATTATCTGTTTTTGTCAATTTAATATATTTATAGGAAGCTCATTCGAAACTTCTTTACTTTACCTATGCTTTTGGAAAATGACAAGTGGTGAAAAAATCTATCAAGCAATATGATATATAGCATTTGGAATTAATTAATCAAGTTTTTAGCAACATATTTGGATGATCTAGCGTGCTGCTTAATATTGAGAGTGACATGGTATATATTATTTATACATTATGTATTCTAGCTGGAATCTATCTAGTATACTCCTTCCCCCTCCCCTCAAAAAAAAGAAAAAATCTAGCGCCATGGATCTCAAACCTAACGGGCTCGAGGTGAACATAATTTTAGTATGGGAAATTATTAGTTATGTCTATTTATAGGTAGGTCATTACAAAAATTGGTCAATTGATAAAATATTTCTAATATTAATTAAATTAGCCAATTAGTTATTTGTAGCAAAAAATATCAAATATTTACTTTGTTTTGAGTGGGTGTTATTTGAATTGATTTGGCACAACGAAAGGAACTTGAATATCAGTTTTGGGATGATTTGGTGAAGTTTTGATATAGTTTGAATTGAAAATTCAATAAAAACTAAACATGAAAAAAATGATAAATGTATCATATATGTATCATATTTGTATCTGTTGTATATCACATGTATATCCATATATACATGTGTGTGAGATACATGTGTCGCATTAGACTTTTTTGAACTCGATTTAATTATGAATTTTGATACAAAACCAATTCAAATCACATCCAATCTTCCTCAGATTTTATATATTTGTTTATCTATATATTCTCAATGGATTTTTGCATGTGATTCTTAAGAGAAAGAACTCTATTATTTGGTTTTTTAATTTTTGTTGGCTAGTTTTGATAAGTCTATGATTAATGACTAGAGGTTGGTAAGTTGAAATTTATTTGAGATATTTGTGTAAGTTTCCGTTTAGTATATGCATATATTTTAATTTTTTTGGCACCTGTATTTATAACTTGAGTAAAAAATAATAAGCTCAATTAAACCTACAGAATAAATCGTGTTCCGAAGAGAAAATTTCCAGGTAATTAATATATTGGTTTAAGAAAAGGAGCAGATGATCAAAGATCTTGTGATGCAAAATCACAAATTTTTAATTCATTTTTGTACATTCATAGATATGCTATTAGCTCATTAAAATAGATTTCATTGCATCTAGCGCCGCCAGATAACGATAACTGACGACAATAAATAAAGCCGCAACTCACAATAATATGATATCCAAAAAAACAAAATGTTCCCAGAAGTCTTGATGATGAACAAATGCAAACTTGGTTAGGCAATATAGGATGGCAACAGGTTCATGGTACATAGTCAATTCCTATATATATATATATATATTTTATTTTTTTCCACGTATTCATAGAAACTATTACGTTGTCCCACTTATAGGGATAAATAGTTCATAATTTTCGATACACTATATATATATATATTAAAATTTAAACAAATATTAAATTTAAACTTATAAATTTAACATTAAAATTTTAAAAGTTAAACTAATTAAATTTAAATCGTCGTATGCCCCTCTTTGCCTTTCCTTCTCCAGCACCTTAATTTTTAAGGGTCAACACCAGTACCAACTTGATGCTGTTGCTATCGAAATTGACTCCTATTAAAGTAACGTACACTTACTATTGTCACTTTCAACTCTTTTTTATGATGACAAATTTCCAGCAATTTATTGTAAGATATATGGATTTATATCTAGATATATGGACTTATATCTACACACATATGAACGATATATGGATAATTATATGTTATGTGCTATCTTTTGGTTTGGCCTAATTATGTGGTCTTATGGACATTATGTTAAGGGGGCCAATGTGTTGTCATACTAAAGTGTAGGACTAATATGTAGATACCTAAAAGGGTAACCTTAGTTTATGATGTGCTAACTAAGGTTACAAATGTAACTATGGTTACATGAATGCTTGTGACTCTTGAGTTTTGTAACTCTTGCAAGACATAACTCAAGACATAACTTTTGTCTTGTAACTCTTGTCTCTTGGGTTATGTAACTCCTAGAGTTATAAAGTGGGGTTATGGTTCCCATTCTTTAGCAAGACAAGTTCTTCTTCTTCCCATTGAATCAAGAACCATATTGTCCATTGTCTTGCAAATAGGGTGGAAAACCATAAGCCAAATTTGATCATTGTCATATTATTGTTATTGTTTAACAATTCTCATATTGTTAAATCTTGTGGATTCATTCTTGCGGTAACATACAAACTTCAAGAAACTTGAAGAAAGGATCAAGTGGTTTAAAAGGAATCAAGGACAATTATCAAAGGTGGTTCATAAAATTCCACACATATGGATTCAGGTTAGCTTCCGCTCATGTAGTTGTAATTCCGATTATTCAATATGAAGGTTGTTGTTTTTAGTAGGAATCATAATCCTAACAATTGGTATCAGAGCCACCCTTCATTTTGGATAATTTGGATGATCATAAGGTTCATGTTATGTTAGAAATCATGTTTAAGTTTAATTAGAATTTTGTTTATAAAATTCTACCATGAAATAGCATGATCTTATGATTGTTATGTTTTAATGTATTTGATGTTAAAATATTGTATGATTCAGCATGATTTTAGTTGGTTAACAACATGTTTTTTATGTTTAAAATCCATGTTGAAAATCATGTGTTATTATGGAAATTATTTTGGTCACTGCCAGTCAGACAATCGATTGTTGCCTTAAACAATCGATTGTCTGAGACGTTAAATATTCTGGCAGTTATTTTGGAACACCTGACAATCGATTGTTAAAGCCTGACAATCGATTGTTCTGGTCCAGTGAGTTGAAACGTTTTTTAATAACACCATACAATCGATTATCTATTGTAGACAATCGATTGTGATGGTCCAGAAACAATTTTATCAAAACCAAAACAATCGATTGTCTGGTTTTGACAATCGATTGTCGTGGTCCAGTAAAAATTTTTCATAAAACCACAACAATCGATTGTCTGGTTTTGACAATCGATTGTGGATGGTCCAGTAACTTAAAAACTTTTTCAGAAAACCAAACAATCGATTTTCTGGTTTTGACAATCGATTGTGTTGGTCCAGTAAGGTTAAAAACGTTTCAACTATCTTAAGTTTCAGTGAATATTAATTGTTTTAAAGTCCATCAATTCATTTAATATATTTAGAATTGTCCTATCATGTAAACAACGATTAATATTCAAGTGTTACATATCAAAATATGTAACACATTAAGTTGAGATTCATAAAATGGCTTAAGGAACTAAAGTTTATAGCATCTAATATTTTAGTTATTCAATTGAAGCACTATGTTGCCATAGTAACCTCTATTGTGTAGATTGATTAATTTTAAAATATAAGATGATTGTGGATGTTAGTCTTCCATGCGTTTAACACCGGCCCAAAAGAAGGTGTTTTGGCAGGAATTCGAACATTCTTGTGGTGGTAAATATGAGACGAATATTTGGTTTTCCATGTGAATATTAAATTGGCCCAAAGGAAGGTTTAATATTTGACAGGAGTTTATTGTCTATGTTTGATCACTACACCAAGAGTACCACTTACAAGTTGTTTTTCTGTCCAAAGACTAAAATCAATGTTGTGCTAGGTATCTTGTAATGGGAATTGCCTAATTTTGAATCTATAAAGTTAAAGTTCAAGTTTATGTAAGCATGTATTCAGTAATCGTTTTGTTCTATTTTCAGTAAATTCTTCTGCTTCTACGATCTCTGCCAACATCAATAGCATCCCTGTGCTTAACGGCACTAACTTTAAGGAATGGAAAGAGAACGTCATGATCGTTCTCGGTTGCATGGATCTTGACTTAGCACTTCGGACCGAGCAACCTACTCCTCTTGAGGATACATCCTCTCCTGATGACAGGAGGGTGATGGAGAAGTGGGAACGCTCGAATCGCATGAGTCTCATGATCATGAAGCGTGCAATCCCAGAATCATTCAGGGGCACTATGAATGATGAACCCAATGCCAAAGTTTTCCTTGAAAACCTCGAACAGCGTTTTATTCAAAACGAAAAGGCGGAAACAAGTACACTATTGAGTAAACTTGTTTCCATGAGGTATAAGGGCAAGGGAAACATTAGGGAGTACATTATGGAAATGTCTCATCTTGCTTCGAAACTTAAGTCACTCAAGCTGGATTTAACTGAGGAACTGCTTGTGTACTTTGTTTTGATATCTCTTCCTGCACACTTTAATCAGTTTAAGGTAAGTTATAACTGCCTGAAGGAGAAATGGTCTCTTAACGAGCTCATTTCACACTGTGTGCAAGAAGAGGAAAGGATAAAGCTAGATAAGACAGAAAGTGCTCATTTGGCATCCTCTTCTAAGGAAACTAAGAAGAGGAAGGGTCAGGAAGTTGCGGTTTCAAAGCCCAAGAATAAGCAACATAAGGAACCTAAGGTTGAAATCACTGCATTAGGTTGCTTCTTCTGTAAGGGGACTAATCATGTGAAGAAGGATTGTACCAAGTACCATGCCTGGCGTGCGAAAAAAGGTACACTTCTTTCTCTTGTTTGTTCTGAAGTTAATTTAATTTCAGTACCTAAGGATACTTGGTGGGTAGATTCTGCTGCTACTACTCATATAAGTATATCAATGCAGGGTTGCCTGAACTGCCGAAAACCAAATGATGGTGAAAGATACATCTATGTGGGTGACGGCAAGAAGGTGCCAGTTGAAGCTATTGGCAAATTTAGGCTGTTGTTTAAAACTGGTTTTCATTTAGATTTGGATGAGACTTTTATTGTACCGTCTTTTAGACGGAACTTAATTTCGGTTCCCCAATTGGACATATCTGGTTATAAATGTACATTTGGGGATAATAAAGTTAGTCTCTTTCAGTGGTCAAATCTTATTGGTACTGGTGTTTTATCAACATTTGATAGCTTATATTTGGTTGATACAATAACTTCAAATAAAGAAACTTTGCATACAAGTTTAAGTGGTACTAAAAGGAAATTAACTAATGAGAATTCTATATCACTCTGGCATAAACGTTTGGGTCACATATCCATTCAAAGAATTCAGAAACTCGTGTCAGATGGAATTCTTGATTCTCTTGATACCTCAACTTCGGAAATTTGTATTGAGTGTATCAAGGGAAAACAAACAAACAAGACTAGATTAGGTGCCAAGAGAGCTTCGGACGTCTTAGAATTGATACATACGGATATTTGCGGGCCATTTCCTACTCCTTGTCGGAATGGTCAACAATACTTTATCACATTCATAGATGATTACTCTCGTTATGGGTACCTATATCTTATTCACGAAAAGTCCCAATCCATAGACGTGTTCAAATCATTTAAGGCTGAAGTTGAAAATCAATTAAGCAAAAGAATTAAATCCGTTAGATCTGACCGTGGTGGTGAATACTATGGTCGATATGATGGTTCCGGTGAACAACGTCCAGGGCCTTTTGCTAAATTCCTAGATGAGTGTGGGATCGTCCCTCAATATACTATGCCAGGAAGTCCTACGATGAATGGTGTAGCTGAGAGACGAAATAAGACCCTTAAGGATATGGTAAGAAGTATGATTTCTCGTACTTCTTTGCCAGACTCACTCTGGGGTGAAGCATTAAAAACTGCAACTTATATTCTAAATAGAGTTCCAACTAAAGCTACAATCAAAACCCCTTATGAACTTTGGACTGGGCATAAACCCAGTATTCGGCATTTACACATTTGGGGTTGTCCAGCTGAGGCAAGGCCTTATAGGCCGAATGAAAAGAAACTGGACGCTAAGACGGTTAGTAGCTATTTTGTTGGATACTCTGAAAAATCCAGGGGTTTTAAGTTTTATGATCCCACATCACGAACTATTTTTGAGACGGGAAATGCTAGGTTCTTTGAGGATATTGAGTTTGGGGGGTGGGGAGATAAAGTTGTTAGAGATTTTGTCTTTGAGGAAGAACATGTGTCTTTCCCTCAAATTGTTGATCTTGGTCTTACTGACTCGGATCACACAACTCCGGTTCAAGACAATCTCGAAAATCTCCCCCATCAGGAACCTGATATAACTAATGCAAATCAAACTCAACAACCTCAAGTAACTGAAATGCCATTAAGGAGATCCACTAGAGAGAGGAGAAATGCAATTTCGGATGATTATTATGTATTTCTCCAAGAACAAGAAAGTGATATTGGACTTGAGAAAGATGATCCAATCAACTTCAGTCAAGTTATTACGTGTTCTAACTCTCAAAAGTGGATTGATGCCATGAATGATGAGATGAAGTCTATGAGCGATAATGACGTTTGGGAGCTTGTTACGTTGCCCGAAGGTACGAAACCTATTGGTTGTAAATGGATTTTTAAAACCAAAAGGGATTCAGGGGGCAATGTTATTAAGTACAAAGCTCGTCTTGTCGCAAAAGGCTACACTCAGAAAGAAGGCATTGATTATAAAGAGACTTTCTCTCCAGTTTCATCGAAAGACTCTTTCAGGACTATAATGGCATTAGTAGCACATTTTGATCTTGAGCTTCATCAAATGGATGTTAAGACTGCTTTTCTCAATGGTGACATTGAGGAAACAATTTATATGGTGCAACCTGAAAACTTTGTTTCGGATGAATCAGAGAAGAAGGTTTGCAAATTAAAGAAATCCATCTATGGGCTCAAGCAAGCTTCTCGTCTATGGTATTATAAGTTTCATGCAGTCATTACATCTTTTGGTTTTGAACTGAATATTGCTGATGACTGTATATACCATAAGTTCAGTGGGAGTAAGTATATTTTTCTGGTTTTATATGTCGATGACATACTGCTTGCCTGTAACGATATAGCATTATTACTTGAAACTAAAAAATTTCTTTCAAAGAAGTTTGAAATGAAAGATCTTGGTGAAGCTTCTTTTGTATTAGGAATTCAGATTCTAAGAGATCGCTCCAAAGGCGTTCTCGGTCTGTCACAAAAGGGCTATATCGATAAGGTTCTGAAAAGATTTGGCATGCAGGATTGTAAACCAGGCGACACCCCTATTGCTAAGGGAGACAAATTTAGTCTCAAACAGTGCCCAAACAATTCTTATGAAATTTCGGAAATGCAGAAGACACCTTATGCTTCGGCGGTAGGTAGTCTGATGTATGCTCAGGTATGTACACGACCTGATATAGCATACATTGTTGGGATGTTAGGCAGATATCTATGCAATCCGGGAATGGACCATTGGAAGGCAGCCAAACGGGTCATGAGGTACTTACAGAGAACAAAGGATTACATGCTTACATACCGGAAATCGGACCAGCTTGAGATCATTGGGTATACCGATTCCGATTTTGCTGGATGTCAGGATAGTTTGAAGTCTACTTCAGGCTATATTTACATGCTTGCGGGTGGTGCTATCTCTTGGAGAAGCATTAAGCAAACTCTTACAGCCACTTCTACCATGGAAGCGGAGTTTATGGCATGTTATGAAGCATCCAATGAGGCATTATGGCTGCGGAATTTTGTTGGTGGACTGCGTATTGTTGATACTATTCAGAAGCCTCTTAGGCTATTATGTGACAACAGATCAGCAGTCCTTTATGCTAATAACAACAGTAGTTTGACGAAAGCAAAACATATGGACGTCGAATTTCGGGTTGTTAAAGAAAGAGTACAAAATGGACAATTGTGCATTGAGTACATTAGTACAAACTCCATGCTTGCGGATCCGCTAACTAAGGGATTGGCACCAAAAGTATTTCATGAGCATATTGCTTGTATGGGTGTCAAATCAGATAAGGATTATGTATTTTAGTGGGAGTTTGTATTGCACATTTATGTAATTGTTCATTATATTCAGAAATTCAGTAATTCAGTTATATCTGCAGATATTCAGTTTTAAAGTTTTTGTACTCTTACAGTTCATGTTTGATCTCAATAAAGAGAACCAGTTGGAAATAGACATTCTATTGACCACACTTTATGTTATTTCCATGCTACATACCTACACTTGATCCATGTCGTTGGTTATATTGATATACGTGATCTATGATTGGTTCTAGTTACGAATGAGTAACGACGAGCACTTAGTTCCTATGTTGGTATGATTGATGGACCGGATTGTTCATGACAATTTTATTGTGATAGCAATTTTGTGCACCTAAGGTTTGTAACATATAATATTAAGGTTTGTACATATGTATGTATATCTCGTCCAAGTGGGAGATTGTAAGATATATGGATTTATATCTAGATATATGGACTTATATCTACACACATATGAACAATATATGGATAATTATATGTTATGTGCTATCTTTTGGTTTGGCCTAATTATGTGGTCTTATGGACATTATGTTAAGGGGGCCAATGTGTTGTCATACTAAAGTGTAGGACTAATGTATAGATACCCAAAAGGGTAACCTTAGTTTATGATGGGCTAACTAAGGTTACAAATGTAACTATGGTTACATGAATGCTTGTGACTCTTGAGTTTTGTAACTCTTGCAAGACATAACTCAAGACATAACTTTTGTCTTGTAACTCTTGTCTCTTGGGTTATGTAACTCCTAGAGTTATAAAGTGGGGTTATGGTTCCCATTCTTTAGCAAGACAAGTTCTTCTTCTTCCCATTGAATCAAGAACCATATTGTCCATTGTCTTGCAAATAGGGTGGAAAACCATAAGCCAAATTTGATCATTGTCATATTATTGTTATTGTGTAACAATTCTCATATTGTTAAATCTTGTGGATTCATTCTTGCGGTAACATACAAACTTCAAGAAACTTGAAGAAAGGATCAAGTGGTTTAAAAGGAATCAAGGACAATTATCAAAGGTGTTCATAAAATTCCACACATATGGATTCAGGTTAGCTTCCGCTCATGTAGTTGTAATTCCGATTATTCAATATGAAGGTTGTTGTTTTTAGTAGGAATCATAATCCTAACATTTATTGCTCTCATTTCACATTCTTTTTATGAGGGTTCTTATTGGTGTTAGTGTATTTTAATATTAAAATTATAATATTAAAGTGCATAACTTTTTGTGAGGTAATTGTTATAAATTAGCAAACAAATAGTTATTATTCTGGTGTAACTCTTGAAATTACTAATGTCATGATCTACCACTAATTATCCACTAAATGTTAAATTTTATAACCACCAACCTTGTTCTATAACTTTATTATGCTACTACTTTGTCATTTATTTCATGGAGGAAATTCTACACCTATAAATAGTGGTGTTTCTTCCTTGTGTTTGGTGGGAAACATATGGTAGTGTGCATGAAAAAAGTGAACTTAGTGTAGTGAAAAAGAGAGTTGTGAGAAGGAGAAAATCTAAGTCTCCAACTTAATCTCTACAAAAGAGAATATTATTTTTGTTGAAGGAAGGTGTTCATTTTGGTGGAGCTTTGGACTCAATAACTTGTTCAGAATTTTTTCGAATCATACGACGTTGTCGGGCTATTGTATCCTGGAGAAGACAAGTCAAAATTATTACTATTGGATCGATGAAGATGTTATCGCAGTGGGCTTGAATCTCTTTAAAGAGAGCAAGGTGTTTGTGCTCAGCCTGAAGATTTTTTTTTTCAACTGTAATTGTATTTTCACTAACAATTTTAAGGAGATTCAAATTTTTTATGCAGTTGAAAAAATAGCGGGTATCAAGGTAGAAGTTCACTCTCTTTAAGAGATGGAAAGGCAAAGTAACTTTCTACTTACTTAACTCAAGCGGAGGAAAGGTATACTTTTATGAGTATGTAATTATATTATTTATAATTTTGAATTTTTCTATATAGTATTGATAGACGAGACGCGTAGCGGAGTTAACGTGAGGTTAGAGATTTGGAGGTAGACCTTGGAGTCTAAAGGTTTTAGACAAGGTAGAACCAAGACAGAATACTTGGAGTTTAAATTCAGTGAGACCCATGACGCAGACGTAGAGGTTAAGCTTGATATTCAAGTTATCTCCAAGAGAGCGAGTTGTAAGTATCTCAGGTCTATTATTTAGGGTAACGGAAAGATTGACGAAGATGTCACACATTGCATCGGAGCGAGGTAGATGAAGTGGATGCTCGCCTCTGGTGTTCTATGTGATAAGAATTGCCGCTAAGACTTAAGAGTAAGTTTTGTCGAGTGGTGGTTCGACCCGCTATGTTGTATGGGGCTGAGTGTTGGCATGTCAATAACTCCCACGTGTAGAAGATGAGAGTAGCAGAAATGAGAATGTTGAGATGGATGTGTGGGTGTACCAGGCAAGATCGAATTAGGAATGAAGCTACCGGAGACAGAGTGGGAGTAGCCTCTGTGGAGGACATGATGCGGGAGTTATAGCTGAGATGGTTCGGACATATTAGGAGAAGAAGCATTGATGCCCCTGTCAGGAGGTGTGAGAGGTTGACCATGGAGAGCTTGAGGAGGGGCCGAGTTTGTCCTAAGAAGTACTAGGGAGAAGTGATTAGGTAGGACATGGAGTTGCTTCAGCTCACTGAAGACATGACACTTGATAGGAGGGTGTGGAGGTCGATGATTAAGATGGAAGGTTAGTAGGAAGTTTGTAGTATTCATGGCTAGGTTTAGTAGCATGTGTTTCCCGTTATATTCTTTGCTTTTTATCACGGCATGTGGTTTTGTTCGCCTCAGGGTATTGCATTCCGTGTTACTATTATTGGATACTGTTTTCCTTCCTTGCTTCCTTACTTTTCTTCTTGCCCTTCTTGAGCCGAGGGTCTATTGGAAACAACCTCTCAACCTGCATTAAGTAGGGGTACGGTCGGCTTACAGACTACCCTTCCCAGTCTCTATATATTGGGATCAAACAAAGTTTATTATTGTTGTATAATTTTGAATTTTTATAATTCTAGAAATAGTAGGGTCAAATAAATCAGAAAAAGTCTTGCATGAAAATTTTGAATATTCACCCCGAAGAGAAAGTTGATTAAATCAAGAAGTGTGACAGGTGCATCTATGATCAGTCTTGGAATAATTCACATGTAATTATTTGCTTCTATGTTGATGATTTGTTAATATTTTGCTCTAATATAAATATTATTGGAGAAACTAAAAAGCATGCTATTAGCCATTTTGATATGAAAGGTTTGGGTGTGACAAATTTCATCCTTGGAATGAAAATTACTAGAACATGTGATGGAATTTTTCTTGACCAGTCACATTTTGTTGAAAATTTTAAAAAAATATAATTATATTTATTGCAAGCATGTTGTTACTCCTTTTGATTCAAGTGTTATTTCCTGTACAAAGTGATAATAATTGGAAGTTTGAGAACATATAACTTATTAAACTTGATTTGATATAGCATACGTAGTAAGAATACTTAGCAGGTTTACAAGCAAGCCAAGATAACGAACATTGACATGCCGTAACAAGAGTATGAAATTGGGACATTTGATTCTTGAGAGGTGGTGCTATTTGTTGGAAATAAAAAATAAAATTCTTGACTCTACCATAGAGGCTAAGCTAATTGCTTTAGCTTCAACTAATAAGGAAGTGAATTGGTTGAGAGATTTATTATTTCAAATTTCTTACCAATTCCTACTATTTAATTCATTGTGATAGCACAGTTGTAACTGGTAGAGTACAAAACCGTTATTACAATGGTAATCCAGACCTATAAGGAGAAATCATAGTACTATGAGATCATATTTGGCAAGTACGAATAATGTTGATTACGATAAATCTTGCAGATCCATTACTAAGGCCTTAGCAAGAGAAAGGTTCTGGAGCACATCGAGGAGGATGTGATTGAAGCCCATAAGCTTATAAGCCATATATGAGGAAACCCAACCTGGGGACTAGAGATCCTCTAACCAGGTTCAATGAGAAGAACGAATCATATGATGGCTTGAATTGAAATGCACTATTTTCATTATTATTCCATCCCTATGGTGTGAGTGCATTTATCTTGTAACAATTTTCGAGGTTGAGTTTTATTAACGCTTAGTACAAATTTGTAGCTCGTATGAGTGAGGTGTTAGAATTACATGAGCACCCTTGACAGATTTCACCTATGTGAATGTGGGAGTAGGCCGCTTCCTATGAGAATTTGGCTTGTTTTCAAAAACACTCATGAAAATCGGGATTGTACAAGGCCGTAATGTGCTGGTTAATAAAGCTCATGTCAACACCTTGATTATTATGTGTGAGCAGTGATACTTTATTTTTCTTAAGCAGTCATAGTTCAAGTCTGAGACCACTACTGACTCTAGAGTAGAGATCGTTGTTTTACTAAGTGGAGGTTCAATGTAGAGCACACCTTTATTATGCATAATAGTCTCTCTTCAACTGGTAAACTCTCTTATTTTAATATTAAAATGAGTGGGAAAATGTTGGTGTTAGTGCATTTTAATATTAAAATTATAATATTAAAGTGTATTATTTCTTGTGAGATAGTGGTTATAAATTGGTAAGAAAGTGATCATTATTTTGGTGTAACTCTTGAAACCGCTAATGCCATGATCTACCACTAATTACCCACTAAATATTAAATTTTGTAATCACCAACAATGTTCTATAACTTTATTATGCCACTACTTTGTCATTTATTTCATGGAAGGAATTCTACACCTATAAATAGTAGTGTTTCTTCCTTGTGTTTGGTGGGAAAGATATGGTAGTGCATACGAAAAAAGTGAACTTAGTGTAGTGAGAAGAGAGTTGTGAGAAGGAGAAAATCTAAGTCTCCAACTTAATCTCTACAAAAGAGGATATTATTTTTGTTGAAGGAAGGTGTTCACTTTGGTGGAGCTTTGAACTCAACTTGTCCAAAGTTTGTTCGATTCATATGACGTTGTCGTGCTGTTGTATCCTGAACGGAACAAGTCAAGAGTATTACTACCGGACCGATGAAGATGCTACCGCAATAAACATATATTTCCTTAAAGAAAGCGAGATATTCGCGTCGCAACTTAAAAATATTTTATTTTATTTATTTATTTATTTTTCAATTGTAATTGTAGTTTCACCAACAGTTTTGAATTTAGTCATCCACGTTGGTTTTTAGTGAATTTTGGTTGCAGCTAATTAGTATTCATGCGACTAGCTATCACATATCACAAAGAAAGGAGGACTTTAGTTACTCCATTTGTCCCATTAATATAACATTTTAATATATATTAAAAGGAATAACACCTTTTTATAATTAAGAATGAAGTTAGTTTAAATTTGTCATTTTATATTACATTTCCTTTTAGTATGTATTAAAAAGAATAATAGATTTCATCATTTTATTCTTGGTGATATGATTGTATAGCCATAAAATATGATGGAATATTTAAGACCATAATTTTTTTTTTCTTTTTTAAATTCTATATCCAGTCAATCTCTTTCACATAAGATGGAAAAACAATATCTCTATGAATATTATATAACTAAGCCATCATATTTGAAGAAAATTTACAAAATTTTTGTGATGTATTGGACAAAAGTTTGATAAATATTGAACTCTATGTGAACAAATTGAGAATATTGCAACTTTTAAAGATATATATTTTTTGCTTTGAGTCAAGAATGAGCTTGTAACAAGTTGACACGGAAGGAATTTGTTTTTTGGGATTTTTACCTATATATACCATATAACAAACCTTATTATCAAAATTGTGTATGGTTTGGTATTTACCCGCGTATACCATGTTTTGTTTACAAAAATTGTACCAAACCAAAAATAGATAGATTCTACCCTAAAAAGGCTCCAAATTTGTAGGAATCACATTTAATGGTGATTCTATCACCATTAATTTCGAAAATTAAAACGGAAGAAAATCTATTGTAGCGTAATTCGCTCCTTCTCCATATATTTTCCACCATTGATAGCCATTAAAAAGCTTGAAAGCTTTGAATTCAAATTTGGATTTTCAAAAATCATTATTTGTTTGGATTGGGTGTTGTTGTAAATAATTCGAAATATGTTTAGGAGTTTATATCTCAATTTTGAGGGATTTTGGTGAAGATTAGACTTGGTTTTTACTGATTTTCAGATTGAAACTCGTCGAAGAAGAAGAAGACATATTTTTTCCAGAAATTGAAGTTAAATTGTAGTTCAATGTAGTTAAATTGTAGAATTGTAGATAAATTGTAGATAAAATATAGATAAATTGTAGACAAGTTGTAGATAAATTGTAGATTGGGAAGACTAAAACTTCTACAAGTCTTCTATAATTATGTCGACAATGTCAATTATGCTACAACTGAAAATCCCTTGGATTGGGTGTTGTAAATAATTCGAAATATGTTTAGGAGTTTAAATCTCAATTTTGAGGGGTTTTAGTGAAGATTAGACTTGGTTTTGACTGAATTTCAGATTGAAACTTATCAAAGAAGAAGACATATTTTTCCAGAATTTGTAGTTAAAATGTAGTTAAATTGTAGAATTGTAGATAAAATGTAGATAAATTGTAAATTGTAGTTAAATTGTATTGTTACATTTATACTACAATTAAACTACAATCTTGTGTCATGAATAGGTGTAAAAATGTCTTGTTCCTTTCAGCTCCCGAACTGTAGAATTGATGATTTGATTCTCTTGTATTAGTTTGTTTTTGTTTTTTGGAAATGAGATTCCCTTCAATGCGATGAAAAGATTATGACTATTCTGTAAACCCATTCATTTTTAGGTACTTGTTTTCTCCACAATCTTGCTTTTAGAGATGCTAATGTATGTTTTCTGAATCATTACAACGTTTTTCTTATAATACATGGCATAAGAGTTATTCATTATGGGGTGGAGGGCGGCCAACACACTTGGTGAAATCCTTGCCTTTTTACAGTTGATGTGATGGTTCAAACTCTATTATTGTAGCATCTTCGTCCTTTTACCCCTCTCTTTCTGATGTAATTAAAAAAAGTCATTCATTACTCTACCCTACATTAATACCACAAAGCTAAGTTGGGATAGTCATCATGGTTATTATTTGTACTTCTTTTGGATTTTTATCATGCATAAAGGTGCTTCCAATTCAAATCTTTCATCATGAATTGTGGAGTTACCGGAGATTTTAAGTTCAGGTTCAAAATGAGTAATTCCAGTAGGAAAGAGAAGAGGAAAAAAGGGAAAATGAATATATACTCCTAAAATCATGCCTAGAATAAATGAAGCAATAATTATACCATTAATTTGAGTTTGGTACATAATTGAAATTTAGTATGCTTAAATGTAATAAACACAAATCTTAAACATGGGAGGTAATAAGGTTTGCTATATATATATATATATATATATATATATATATATATATATATATATATATATATATATATATATATATATATATATATATATATATATATATATATATATATGTAAAAATCCCTTTTTTTTGGACCAAATATTAGTTAGCATTGCTTTGAAGGAAATATTGAACGAATTACAGCCAACGACCTCCATTTCCTTTTGTAGAAATTAAATTATTATTTTTAATTATAAAGGAAAATTTTCTGTGTCTAGTTTGACCTTTAATTATATATTTAAAAATATTAAATATATAATTATAAAGTGGAAGATATATGGAATAAGAGATGGACGTGCACATTTGTTTCTGAATTATTATGGTACACGAGGTAAAATGAACCTGGAACACAAGGAAACTATGAATAATAAGCTCACTTGTTATTAGTGGTCTTTTTCAAATAATAGAAAGAAGCTTTAGAGGGCCAATCCAAGTGTGGCACCCCACCCTATAGCTTGCAACTAGCCTCTTAGATTGTACTCATTGCCATCAATTTAGGTATTCCACCAATTTTACTTGAAATATTAGAAGTATTCCTACTATTCATAATCCAATTTATGTAGTTTAGATTCATTCAATATCTTAGTTTAAAAAGAAATAAAATCATTAAATTTTATTATCTTAATCATATCATATTATTTTTGTAACTATAAAAGTATAATATTATATTTATCTTAACATGACATTGGCGTTGTTACAAGAACTTGTCGTAAAGAATAAAATAATATATTTATAGTTAAACTATATTCAGATAAAAAAATGCACTATTATTTTTGGAATATATTAATAAACAAATAGTGTCATATAAATTTGTATCTAGGGAGTAGCATGTCATATATTTTCTCTACCCAAATTTATATTAGAAATGAATTCAAAATCTAAAGCTAGTAAATCCGAAATTAATGCGATCTGATTACGTTTTACAAATTTTATTTTTAATACAAATAGACATAATTCTAGAATAAAATAATGAATCGAAAATGACAAAAATAGTCCCTTATATTTTGGGGGAGATTGTCACGATACGGAATTTTTCACCATCGAAAGTCATGATATCGCCTACTCGTAGAAGCTAGGCAACCCGCGAAATGTAGAAATTACTAACTCTTTCATTTTAACCCATTTTAACAATCTGAATTAACATATAATCAACATTGAAATATTAACAATAAATGAAATCAAGCGGACGATTTAGTCTAATATAATAACCAAAAAAAGTACGACGAGAAAGAATAAATGTGAAGTTTTTCCTAACTCTGTACCCTCTGGGGGATAAATAAAAACGTCTCCGTACCAATCCCTCAGACTCTACTAAGCTTGTCTGCGAATTGTGAGACCTATGTAACCTATAGCTCTGATACCAACTTATGGATACTCGTTACCATGCTTATATGTCGTACTCAACAATAAGCAAATAGCAAATAGACATGACTCCTAATCCCTCGAGCTAAGATTAGACTAAATACTTACCTCGAACTTTCATGACCAGCTCAAGCCTCAAACACCGCCTTTTCTTTTGAATTTGGCTGCAAATCAATCGTATCTAGACATAATCGATTTAATATCAATAAACCCTAAACAATCCAATTCCAATGCTAAATTATAACTTTCTAATCATTCTTCCCAAAATGTCAAAAATTAACCCCGGGCGCGCTTGGTCAAAATACGAGGTTTGGACCAAAACACGATTACCCATTCACCCACGAGTCCGAATATATACTACCCAAATTTCTAATTTTCTATGCTTAATAACATATTTTAGGCTTAGAAATCTAGTGGGTGTTGATAAAAATGAAAGAAAACGAACTTAGGATTATATACCTATGAAGCTATGGTAAAGTTCCTCTTCAAAACTCACCCAAGAGGTGTGGAGAAGAAGAAGTTAATGAAAAATGGTGGAATTCGTGTAATATATTATATTTTTGAACTTAAAAAAAACTGAGCGGATTTGGTCTAAATGATCGCGATAGGCTTATCGCGTTTGCGATGCATTAAGCACGAGAGACCTTCGCGTACGCGAAAATGGGCTCGCATTCGTGGAGTATTAAATCCTCAAGCCTTCGCGTTCAATTCGCATCTTGGTGGTCGCGTTCGCGTAGAGTATAATAGCCCTCCACTTGCCTAGTCTCATAAGCCTTCGCATTCGCGATACCAGGCCCGCATTCATGAAAGGAAGACCCCCAAAGCTTCGCGTTTGCGACCTCGGTCTCGCGTTCGCGTAGAAGGAAATTTTCTTCTGATTGAATAACTCATCGCGTTTGTGAAGGTCCTTCCGCAAATGCGAAGAAAATACCAGAACACCAGAAACTGAAAAATCTGTAACTTTTTATGAGTTCAAACCTTCGGAAACATATCTGAAACTCACTCGAGCTATCGAGGCTCCAAACCAAACATATGTACTAACTCAAAAACGCCTTATGAACTTATCCGTGCGATCAATTTGCCAAAAATAAACTCTTAAATAACGAATTAAATCTCAAAATCAATGAAATTTCTAAATTCTTCTTTAAACATCAAATTTTGCATTTAAGGTTCGAATCACGTAAGATGGATCCCGTTTCTTATCAAACTTTACTGACAACATGTATAGATCATATTGAACCTGTATCGGACTCCGGAACCACAATACAGGCCCGATACCGCAGATTTCACATAACATTTCATTTTCAAAATCCTTTATATTCTTTAGAAAACAATTTCTTTTAAAAATTTATTTCTCGGACTTGGGACCTCGAAATTCGATTTCAGGCATATGTCCAAGTCCCATTTTTTTATGGATCCTCCGAGACCGTCAAATCACGGACCCGGGCCCGTTTACCTAAAATATTGATCGAAGTCAACTTCAATGCATTTTAAGTCAAAATTTTAACATTTTCACAAAGTTTTCACATAATAACTTTTCTGCTATGCGTGCGGATTGCGCACACAAATCGAGATGAAACTGAAAAGGGTTTTTAAGACCTCAGAATACAGAATTCATTTTAAAAACAAGTGATGACGTTTTATGTCCATCATATAGATTTAGTAAGGTTCTTTAAATATACTCATGTTTAGTTTTAGTCTTTTAAGATCGTTAAACGCGAATATTTTTAGTCTTCGCCAAATATTTAAAAAATTTATTGTTAGATTTAAAAATAATTTAAAGAAAGAATTTAAGATGAAGTCACATTTGGAGATGAATTCTTTTACCCTTTTTTGATATTTTTGGTCCACTTTTGCACTCTTGTACAACTTTTTGAGGTCCATTTTCAGCTATTCTTTTAATTTATTTATGGTTTTTGATGCAGCTTTTGATGTTGCGGGTTTCTTTATTTTTATAGGGTGTGCATGGTATTTTTGGTTAAACATTTTCTATACAGTTCTTGTTGAATAAATTTTATAAAAATATTTAACGAAGACCGAAAATGCTTACTATTGGCGATATAAAGGACTAAAATTGCCCTGTATTATATCTAAAGAACCAATTTGAACCTACCGTAAAACATAAGGAAGCATTTTTGTCATTTCGACTATGTTTTATTATCAAGCAATATAACATTTGCAACATTTATTCATCCAACGAGTAGAAATCACCACTGACATTTAAATTGGACTCATACACCAACATTTCTGTTGAATGAAAATCTACGAACTCTTGACCTCAGCACTCATCTAAACCATTAATTCAACTTTTAATTGAATAATATTTCAAATACTTTATTCTATTCAACTTTTAATTGAATAATATTTCAAATAATTTATTCTATTCAACTTTTTCTTACACGATAGAGACGCTCTCTAAATTAATTTATATTTCATAATAAAGTTGCTACTTGTATTTCCATCTTCGCAAAAGGAAAAAACAAACAAAGGATTTTGATTAGATTTAGCAGGTTAATACTTAATATTAGATAATGATTTCAATTTATATATGATTTGTCGTTAGAGTATTGGTAAGGTATATGTGGATCCCACCAAATTAGTGCAAAGATCTGGTATTATTATCTTATTTTTGTTTTAATCATGAATAATCAGTAGCAGGATGCTTCAAAACATTATCCAGATTAAAATGACTCCTTTAAAATATTTGAAGTTGCAGATTCATTCTCCCTAATTACAAGACTTTAATTTACTGAGATTATTGAATTAAGACATGATTAGACCCTTAAAATATTTTAATTATATATGTGGCATCACTAATCGTAAACTTTTGCACATGTTCAATGCATTTAACACAGTGACTAGAGATTCATAGTTATTAGACGTAAAAGGTAGTTGCCATGGTGCAAATATAACTGAATTTTACAATATAATATTTTAAATAAAGCCTTAGGCGTTTAACCAGGTTTCGTAAGCTAATTTGAATTTTTAATTCTTATAAAAATATTTTACTATATCGTTCGCCTAAGTAAGAAATAAGTTGAACAACAACTGTTAAGTGAATAAATTAAATATAGGGATGTTCTAAACCTAATAGTGATATTGGGCTACTTTACAGTACAATACGTAGAATTTTCATTTTCCTATTGTTTTCTTTTTCCTTTTTTTCTTTTTAAGTTCATAACGCGGTTTAAGTGTCATCAATTTGTGTTAAAAGTTTAATTCGTCTCTCTTTTTTAGTGTCCAAACAATGTTTGTGGCTATATAAGTGACAACTTCAATACTTAAAGACTAAGCAGTAAAGTCAACGTTACAATTTTAGCACTTATTTTTGAAAATTACAATTATAAGTTTAACGCTACATAGCGATAATGTAGAAGTTATTAACAAATAAATTGGCTTTTTTGAAATGTAAAGGGTGCAAATAAAAGTATAACCAGAAGGAACTAAAAAAATACATAAAGACAAAATATATTATCCTAGCAGAAATAACAGAAATCAAAGTCAAAGAGCACAAAACAATAACTGTGATAGCAACTGTGGCTCCCAACTGAGGTTTTCTGAAAAATTAAAGGAGTGAGAACAATGAAAGATTTTGGCTACTATGGGATAGTAGATTATATACAGTAGCTAAGTTGAAAGAAGAAGTTCAATTACTGCATTGTCAAGTTAATGCAATAGCATTAAGTAAGACATGTGTTATAACTGTAATCTATGAGCATAACACATGTAAGAAAATAAAAAGTATATGGGATACACTTAAAGTACTGGCTCAAGGAATGAATATGCCATGGTTAATTATTAGAGATTTTAATGCAATGTTATATTCATAAGATATATTATATGGGAACCAGTACAATATAGGGAGATCAAGGATCTCAATGACTGTATCCATGAGTTACTGCTCAATAAAGTAAAATGGATTGGTGATTTATCACCACCCCAGTTCACCCTCCGTGAACTATCGTGACGGTACCTAGTATTTACGATTAGGTAAGCCTAACAACTGCGAAAAAAAAAGAAACAACATATAAAACTAATAAAAAGTGCGGAGTAACATAATGAAGGTTTAAAATGTCGCTCAGCATATACAAATATAACTCTCAAACTGAACAACTTCCCAAGATCGAAATCTCATGAAATCACAAGCTATGGATAGTACAATATGCTCTAACTCCAGAATATCGAAATCAAAATAAATATAGAAGGGCTAAAACCATAGGAGAGAACGGATAGAGACTCCTCAGACTGCGGACGCGGCAGATTTCCCTTAAAGTCTCTGGAGAATCATCTCGTCTCAAGGGTAGTAGGGCTGAGTTGAAGTACCTGGATCTGCACACGAAAAATATGTGCATGAATGGGCATGAACACACCACAGCAATACCCAATAAATGCCAAGCCTATCCTCAGTCGAGTAGTGGCGGGTCATATACAATAATATATAAGGAAAAGAAGCAGTATTAAAGTACACAAGGTAATAAGAGCAACAACAACTACGATAGAGACAAAATAGTTACAAAAGGAATATAGCTTAACACAAAGTTAACAACTGGGGATCTCCCAAGATACTGTCATGTAGTCCCTAAATTTAAATATTCAATGGATCTCCGGGGTGTCGTCCCGTAGTCCAACTCATAGTACGCGGGGATCTATCGGAATCCCGATCCATAGTCCCAAATATGAATATCCAGTATTGGAAGAATCTATCGGGTGCAGACCCGTAGTTCCAATATAAATGTGCAGGAAGATCTACCGGAATACAAATCTGTAATCCCAAAGTAAACATACAGTGGGATCTCCCGGAATACCTTCCCGTAGTCCCAAAGTAAATACACAATAGCAACAAGAAGAATATCCAGTTCAATTCGAATTTCATACCAAGGTAAAACATGTATTTCTAACCTAGCATGCTGCACATAACTCAAACAAAGCAGTTTGAGCAAGTAAAGCAATTAAGTATATTAAATATGCTTCTCTAAGCTAACAGTAGGCTTAAATTGCAAGTAGTATAAACAGGGAAGAAAGCACAGCTATAGTTACTTAATGAAAGCCGAATTTTCAATAATTTGCACCATGTACGCACTCGCCACCTCACATACAGGGCATTTCATATATCAACAATACCAAATTCTAAGGGGAGTTCCCCCACACAAAGTTAGGCAAGCCAATTACCTCGAACTAAATCAATCAACTCCACGTTCTTGCCATGAGTATACGACTCCAAATGGCCCAAATTTATTCAAGGTAATAACATAATGTAAATATAATCCCTAGTAACTAATTCAACCAATAATTTCGAAGCTAACACGCGAAAGCAAGAAAATTGCCCAAAAGTTCTCCACGGGCCCACGTCTCGAGATCATATAAAAGTTATGAATTATGAACCCCCATTCACTCACGAGTCTTCCCATACCAAAATTATCCAAAATCGATGTCAAATTCCCAATTAAAACTTGAAAATTAAGCCTAAGAATTTTTCCAAAATTTCTCCCAATTTCTCAATCCAATCCAAATGATATATTCATGTTTAGATTAATGGGTTGTAAGCAAAAGGGAGTTAGGAATCATTACCCAATTGATATATCTGAAAATCCCTCAAAATCTCGCTCAAATTCAAGCTCCCAAACTCTAGTTTTGATAAAAATGGCTAAACCTTCGATTTTGAAATTTATAATCTGCCCAGGTAATTCCTTATTTGCGACCGCGGAAGGCCCATCGCATTCGCGAAGCACAACTTTGCTTGGCCCAGAATTCCTTCATCGCGAAGACCTCGTCGCGAATGCAAAGCACAACTTTCTCTCTCCAACACGAACGCGAGACCCTCTTCGCAAATGCGTAGGAATACAGCTTCGCGAATGTGGGACCATCATCGTGAACACGAAGCATTAAGCTCCCACCAGCCTCAGCTCCTCTTCTCAAACGCGAGACCCTACTCGCGAATGCGAAGAATAAAACTAGAACCGGAGACCTCCTGCATTTTCTGCAATTCTCTAAGTCCAGAAATGACCCATTGAGCATTCGAAACATACCAGAGGTCCCCGAGACCTCAATCCTAAAACATCATCAACCTTTTTCTAACCTTCGGAACGCTCAAAACAACATCAAAACACCAAATTAATATTGGATTCAAGCCTAAGAACTCCAATAATCTCAAATTCCTTTCGTTCAAAAAGTCTATCAAACCTTGTCCGAATGACCTGAAAGTTTGCAAGCACGTCACATTCAACACTACAGAGCTACTCCATCTTCTAGAATTCCATTCCGAACCCGATATCAAAATCTCACTATCGAACCAGGAACTTCAAAAATTTAGCTTTCGGCATTTCAAGCCTAAATAAGCTACGGACCTCTAAAATACAATATAAATGCTCCTAATCCCAAAATTGCCCAACAGAGCTAAAGCAATTGACGCAATTCCATTCGGAGACCATATTCACAGTACTCCGACTACGGTTCAAATTCTACACTCTTTTATGGATTAAGAGTACCAAAAGACTCCGAAACTCAAAACAAAATCATCCTGGCAAATCAAAATAGCAGAAACAAACACAGGAAAAGCAGTTAATAGGGGATCGCGGCGTAAATTCTTAAAACGACCGGATCGGATCGTTACATCCCCCTCTTATAATATTCGTTCATCCTCGAACGAGCATAAAGACATATCTAAAGTGGTGAAAAGATGAGGATAACGGTTGCATATAACTTGCTCGGTCCCAGTTTGCCTCCTCGACCGGCTGACTCCACCACTAAACTTTCACTGATGTAATGTTTTTTTACCTCAGCTTCCGAACCTTCCTTTCCAATACCGCCACCAGCTCCTCAACATAAGATAGATTCTTGTACAACTGGACTTAAGTCACGTGCGATAAATCATTGTGATACTTCCGGAGCATCGAAATATGAAATACCGGATGAACTCTTGCCAAGCTGGGAGGTAAGGCAAGCTCATATGCAACCTTCCCAACACGGCTCAATATCTCAAAAGGACCAATAAACCTCGGACTCGGCTTTCCTTTCTTTCCAAATCCCACAACGCGACAAAACCCGAAGCAGAACCAGTGCTCCAACTATAAAGCAACCATCACGAACCTTCCGGTCAGCATAACTCTTCTGTTTGGACTGGCTTGTACGGAGTCTATCTTGAATCACCTTAACCTTTTCCAAAGCATCCTGAACCGAGTATGTGCCCAATAATTCCATCAGAAATTTACACTGCCTACCATATAAGGCCTCATATAGTGCCATATGAATGTTATCTTCAAGAACCTCCAAACTCCATCACATACACACGAAGTGTATCTTCAAGAATCTGAATAGTGCATTCGGACTATCCATCTGTCTGTGGTTGAAAGGCCATGCTCAACTCCACCCGAGTACCTAACTCATTTTGTACAACCCTCCAGAACCGTGATGTGAACTGAGCACCTCTATCTGAAATGATAGAAACTGGAATACCATGCAGACGAACAATCTCCCGGATATGAATCTCCTCCAACCGCTCCGAAGAATAAGTAGTATACACAGGAATAACGTGCGCGGACTTGGTCAGTCGATACACAATCAACCAAATGACATAAAACTTTCTCAAAGTCCGTGGGAGCCCAACTACGAAATTTATCTGATCATCTCCCACTTACACTCCAGAATCTCTATGTGCTGAAGCAACCCACCCGGTCTCTGGTGCTCATACTTCACATACTGACAATTGAGGCACCAAGATACAAACCAAACTATATCTTTCTTCATCCGCCTCCACCAATAGTGTTGTCTCAAAAACTGATACATCTCCGCGGCACCCGGATGAATGGAATACCGCGAACTATAGGCCTCCTCTACAATCAACTCTCGAAGCTTATCAACGTTGGGTACACATACCTGACCCTATATCCTCAATACTCCGTCATCACCAATAGTCACATCTCTGGTGCAATGGAAACCACTTATTGAAAAGATAGTGGCAAGGATATCGGCATGGATAACAAAGAAGTTATTTTATGGAGGAAGAGTACAGATGGTGCAAACTGTCCTATTTGGAGTCCGAGCATACTTGCCAAAGTTTTGAAAATCATCGATGCTTACTGTCGCAGTTATATATGGTCTGGTTGCAACACCATAAGTAAGAAATCATTAGTATCATTGTACACATGTAATTTTTGACCTAGCCTGAGATTTTACTCTTTTTAGCTTTTAGATATTTAGTTTAGGCCTAATATTGCTATTTTACCTAGTTTTAACTATTTTACTCTATTTTAAGAACAAAAATTGAAAAATACAAAAAATAGTTTCATATTTCTCTGTTTAATTCACATATTAGATATTTTTAGAAAGATAATATTATTTTGAAGCAACTTTATTTTAATATAAAAATTAAACACTACAAGATAGTTTTAACTTTAATTTTTAGTTCTATTGTAAATATAATAGTTTGTTATAATAATCTCAGCTTTAATTTTAGTTTTACTTGTATTTTCTTATAAATATTTTTAGAAGTAGATTAAATTTTTAGCCTTTTCTTAGCCAAATTTTATAGAAATTTTAGTCCAAGTTGAATTCTTTCAAGGAGATGGCCCAATTTTAGCAAGCCCAAATCTTTCCAAATCATGTAACCCATGAGCCATACCCAAAATCCATCCAAACCCATGAACCCATTATACACATTACAAAAAAAACCTAAACCTAGTTTTGGGGATCAGTCGTGTTGGACAAAGGGGAGGCTTCTTCATCTTCAACCTTGGAACATTGAAAAAAAGGAGCTAACCCTAGAAAACATATACAGCTTCAGCCGTTTTTATCAGGCCCCACCACTGGATCGTCCCCATCAGCGCCTCTCCGTCAGCCAGCCGCCGGTCATTTCCTCCATAGCCACTGCTGCCGCCAGCCTTTACTCGCCACAAAACAGCCATCCTCCATAGCCATTGAACTCCAAGAATGAACCCCTGGACCCCAAAACAGTGGCTCACCATCGTCCCCATCTCCTTACTGCCGACCCCCATATCCAAAACCCCACCCCTAAAAACTTGTGACAATCCAAGCCGAACCCAAGTTTCATAAGAAGGGATGCGACCTTTCGCTACTCATTGATAATTAAGAGATGTGTTTCTTCTGAAAAAGATACATAAACTGGAAGTGCTAATCAAATAATGGATTTATACCTCCAATATTTAATCAAAACTTTCTCATTCACACTTCACTTCACTTCTCAAGGATAATCAGGTTGCAGACGAGAACATATTCACTTTTTGCTCCTTTGCATCATCTTTTTAATCGAGTATTCCGACGAGTGTCTAACACCTTCTCACTGAGTCAAATGAACTTTCTTACCTGAATCTCTGGCGCAAACTTAGTTTTAGAGTTAAAAGTGTTCAAAAAAAAATTATTTTTATAAAACGGTGACCTGATACACCGAAACCAGTGTCAGGTGCCGACTTTGAGTTATTTCTTTTTGAACACAATTACTTTGTCACCTTCATAATTGAAAATCCTTTGAAGCATTACTAAATATTCTTATTTAGTTTAAGAGGTTTAAGTGAAGTTTTGTTAAAAAAGGGTGTGACAATCATGGGAAAGAGTATGTGCTCCAAAGAGTGCTGGAGGCCTGGCTAGGCTAATTTACAGAAGTGGAATAAAGCTGCTATAGCAAAAGGCTTTTGGGATCTTGCTCAGAAGCAAGACAAGCTATGGATAAAGTGGATTCACACATACTACATTAAAGGCCAAGCAATAGAAACAATGATAATTCCACAACAAGCATGCTGGATGACTAAAAAGATCATGGAAGCCAGAACAATTTCTGAAGGAATGCACCGGAGATTCAAGAAAAGAACGAGCATTAAAAGACAGATATATTTTTAGGTGATAAGTAAGGATACAAGAGCACCATGGAAATGATTGATGTTTAATGATGCAGCTTAACCTAAAGCAAAGTTTACACTATGGTTACAATTACAAGGCAGATAACTGACCACTGATAGGTTAGTAAAATGTGGTTTGGTAATAGATACTCAATGTGTCATGTGCAAAAATGCTGAGGAAACTCATGAGTATCTACTTTTGGAATGTGACATTGCTAGAGAAGTATGACACAAAGTAAACAGTGGGCACAAGGCAAACCAATGATTGCAAGAGGATGGCAACAACATCAACCGGAGATTATTAAAAGAGCTAAAGAGAAGAATCAAACTGCAAAGATATTCAAAATGATATATATCGAATTTGTGCATATTATTTTGGATAGAGAGAAATATGAGAATATTTGAGAAAATATTAAAAAATAGTGAATCAATAACTAGAGAAATTACTTTTATTTGTAGTATGAGAGCATCCGTAAAAACTAAAGAAATAATCCATACTTTTAGACTCTAATTAGCTATATAGGACGAACAGAATATTTTAGTTAATGTGTTAGTTAGCTCTTGTTTTGTAAAGTTACTTTTAGTAATAAATAAAACTTTTTGTTACCAAAAAAAGATAATATTGAAGATTGAAGTTTCTACTTTAGTGCTTGATCTTCCTCAGTTTTCCCGGAAACCATTTATATTGCGATGATACAGATCTTATACTTTGATTTTACTGAAATTTCTGTGAAAATTTGTTTTTTGTTATGAAATAGAAGATTCTTACACTTCTATTTAAGGTGAATGTCTTTAATGTATTTAATTAGAGAGATTTTAGAGTCCTATTATTGGTAGCAAGATCTTCCTCCTCCCTATAAATAGAGGTGCTCTCTACCATTGTAATTCACCCCTCTCAACTCAATAAGAAGAACTCTCTCTACTCTTCTCTCTATTGCTATTGTTCTTGTTCTATTGTTCTTGTCTTTTACTTTAGTTTATAACACGTTATCAGCACGAGACTCTACCGTCTCAAGTATCATTCTCGAAAATCCAAGGTATTTTCCCTCTTCCTAATTTAATTTTCGAGTATGTCTGACATTATGAAAAGAAAGTTCGTTGCCCTTGAAATTTCGGGCAAGAACTATATGACATGGGTGTTGGATGCTGAAATCCACCTAGATGCTATGGGTCTCAGAGACACCCTCAAAGATAAAGAAAAAGCATCCACCCAAGATTGTGCGAAGGCCTTGATTTTCTTGCGCCACCACCTTGACGAAGGTTTGAAGATTGAATATCTCACCGTCAAGGATCCACTCGTTTTGTGGAACAGCTTAAAGGAGAGATATGACAACCTGAAGTTGGTCACTCTGCCACAAGCACGATATGATTGGGCCCATCTGAGGCTACAGGACTTTAAGTCCGTTTCTGAATATAATTCTGCTATGTTCAGAATTACTTCTAAACTGAAGCTATGTGGAGATAACATCTCCGATTACGATATGCTTGAGAAAACGTTTATAACGTTTCATGCCTCCAATATGGTACTGCAGCAACAGTACCGAGAGAAAGGCTTTACGAAGTACTCTGAACAGATTTCTCTCTTACTAGTGGCTGAGCGAAATAATGATCTGCTCATGAGAAATCACGAAAATAGACCAACTGGGTCTACACCACTGCCTGAAGCAGATATGGTGCACTCGCATTATGCCAAACATAAAAGGGACCATGATCACGGTCATAAACGGGGTCAAAGCCAAGGACGTGGACAAGGAAGAAATTCCAAAGAAGTCCGTCACCCCCCAAAGAGAGATAACCACCGAAAGCAGAAACGGGGTCCAGAAGATCCTAAGGCAAATAGTTCAGAAACTATATGTTATCGTTGCGGTGAAAATGGGCACTGGTCTCGGACTTGCCGTATACCAAGACACTTAGTTGACCTTTATCAAGCATCTCGAAAGAGAAAAGGCCCTGAAACAAATTTTGTCTATGACGACAATGAGGATATCACCCACCTGGATGTGGCAGACTTCTTTGAGCAACCCGAGGGAAAGATAGACCACCTAATCGGTGATGGAACCATGATGAAAGAAGATGGAGCTGTTTGATTCTACTTGTATTAGTCAATGAATAAATTAATAGTCATTAGCATTAGCTCGTATTAGTTAATTCATGATATGATGTTAGTATTAGCCCTTTAGAATGTTTCAATATGCTCAAATATTTTTATTGTACAGTAGAGGTAATCGACTAACCTAAAAACTAGTCGATCGTCTAATATTTAGCAATAAAACGAACTTTTTTCCGCCAGGCCAGATATTCGAATATCAGAGTCTGATATTCGAATATCTGGGCCAGATATTCGAAAATCAGAATTCCTATATTCGAATATCTGGCAAGATATTAGAATATGTGCTTAAATATTCGAATATCTAATATTTTTCGCATTAAAGTATTATTTTTTCCGCAAGGCATTATATTCGAATATTAGAATACAATATTCGAATATCCTAAATAACTGCTTCCCAAAACGCTGTTTAAACGCGAAACAAAAGAATTGAAGTTGTTTATACTTATATTTATGTATTTCTTTTGTATGTTAAACTATGTGATATCAAATATGGATATCTCACAAAGCGAACTTGGATCAACGTCCAACTGTAAAAGTATTTGCCTAGTTGATTCATGTACTACACATACAATACTCAAAGAAAGGAAGTATTTCTCTCAACTGAATATGTGTAAGGCAAACATTTCTACAATCTCTGGAAGTAGTAAATTGATTGAAGGCTCCGGAAGAGCTATTGTAACTCTGCCCAATGGCACGACGTTAATCATAGAGAATGCAATGTTCTCCTCCAAGTCTATGAGAAACTTGTTGAGCTTTAAAGATGTACGCCGGAATGGCTACAATATTGAGACAATGGATGAAGATAATCTTGAATATCTCGTCCTCACTTCAAAGAATGTCTCCGGCCAAAAGAGGGTTATTGAGAAATTCCCGTCTTTATCTTGTGGCCTGTATTGGACAAGAATTAGTGCAATTGAGGCACATTCAACAGTAAATCTAAAGAATACTGAGTCCAATACATTTGTACTTTGGCATGATCGACTGGGTCACCCAGGATCAACCATGATGAGACGGATTATAGAAAGCTCATATGGGCATCCGTTAAAGAATTTCAAAATTCTTTCAAGTAATGAATATCCTTGCACTTCGTGTTATCAAGGCAAGCTGATTATCAGACCATCCCCAACAAAGGTTGGGACTGAGTCACCCCAGTTTCTGGAACGTATACAAGGGGACATTTGTGGACCTATTCACCCACCTAGTGGGTAGTTTAGGTATTTCATGGTCTTGATAGACGCATCCTGTAGATGGTCTAATGTGTGCTTGTTGCCATCACGCAACCTTGCTTTTGCAAAGTTAATGGATAATAGATGAGAATAATCTTGAATTCTTCATGAAAACGAGGCTGCCCATTTCGGTTTGGGTTCACGCCATTTTGCATGCAGCAATGCTACTTTGTCGGCTGCCCGCTTCGGCTTAGGGTCACGCCATTTCGCATGCAGAAATGCTAGTTCGTCTCTGACTGACGAATTATCACAAATATTCCCTATTGCAATTGGTTTTGGGTCATGAACCCAATATATCCCATTTAAGAAGCTTTGGATGCGCAGTATAGGTGCCTGTAGCACCGCCATCCCGCACCAAAATGGGTTTGCAAAGAAGGTTAGGAATATATGTTGAGTATGAATCGTCCTCCATTATTCGCTACCTCGAAACATTGACAGGAGATTTGTTCACTGCACTATTTGCAGACTGTCAATTTGATGAGACACTTTTCCCAAAATTAGGGGGAGAAGTCGGTGAAACCAAATGGGAAATTTTGTGGAAAAATGTATCATTATCTCATCTTGATCCACATACCTCTATTTGAAAGAAAGAGCTACAAAAGACTATCCATTTGCAAAGAATAGCAAATCAAATGCCTGACGCATTTACGGACTTGAAGAGGATAACGAAATCCCACATTCACGCGGAAAATGTTCCGATCCGTATTGAAGTCCCTATTGGACAAATATCTAGTGTCATATCCAATGAGTCAAATGCACGCCAGAAGCGTGGCAGACCATTAGGTTCCAAAGATCGAAATCCTAGAAAGAGGAAAAAGAACGATCTAAATGACACTATAAAAGAATCACATGAGGACGCTCATGATTTGATTAATTCCGAGATTCACGAAGAATCTATTGAGCCTGAGACTCTTGAAAATACGGAATGCAAGAATGTGAGGATCTCGAACCTCAGTCTGTGGTAGTACAAAATTAATTGAGAGCTCTCGAAGAGCCAATTATTACTATGTTGGAGAAACACAATTGAGTATTGTGCTGTAGTAAGTCTCAAAGAAACTTATTCAGTTTCCAAAGTACACGCGAAAGCGATTGATTATATTGAGACTATAAATAAAGGAAGGCTTTGATTCTCCTATTACTACAACTTGTAGCGGGGTAATTTGTATATGAAAAGCTACCCGCTTTGTTCTCCAGTTTGTACTACACAAACGAAAGAATGCCACAATAAAGTGGATATCTATTGGTATATAAAGCCATGTCATAATAAACTCGAAGTTTATTGATAAGTGCACATGTCATGGTGTAAATTTGAAGTTTACCAATATTGATAATTTATGTTAGCCATCTCATTTTAAGTATGATGTGCAAATTCACATAGGTGAATATTAAAGAACTAGAAAGTTCTTTACGAATACTCTTGTATCACTTGTTCTCATTAATGAACTGACCAACTAAAGAGTTCGGGTTGAAGCCCATAAATTCTGGAAATATGAAAGGTGAGTATGGGCCCATTCACCTGCCATGTATACCACATATGATGCATCTATGATATGGTTACATGCGCCATTGTTATTAACCCGCAGCCTGGCAGTGCTTGCGAGGTAAATCGCTCAGTAATCTAACTTCGAGCATAGTTTCCAGATTCTCTACTCAAGACAGTTCATCTTGATAAGTTGGTTTATATTAAAGTTGGTTTAGCAAGATAATTATTGAGTGCTGCCACTTAATAGCTAAACTGTTTCTTATGAGAACTAAGTTATATATATATATATCAGTTTGATATAAGTTGTATACGAGAGTATATTCTCCCCTCACAAGTGGTTCAGGGTCAGGAACCAAATAATTTCATCTTATTATTAAGGTGCTGTGTATATTGATATAATGCACAAAGATGATTTTCCAAAGTTGAGGAAACATGTTAGCTTTACTAACATGAGGGGGAGACATGATAAACACTTGAGAAAGTGTTACATGGGATGAATTTTCATTTGTATATGTATATCCCCGAATATCATGATGTGAACCTGTAGTTCATAAAAGGGGAAATGCAATTGCAACATATTGCAAAGCATGCTATACGCATTTGCTGACTCAAAGAAAGTAACTAAATGGAAGAGATACAATTCAAGAAGAATTGATTCCATATGAAAGACATGTAGCTTTGAACCTATAGTTCATATGCTTGAAAGTATAAAGGCAAAGGTATGTATAGTCAATTTTCGATATCTTATTTGTTTAGCATGACATGAAACTTTGATATGCAGCTAAAGTCTATTATGTGAATTATATGACTTAACTTGAAAGATTTAAGTTGCTTGAAGCATATGCAATTCTCGGTCCTGAAGTACCGCATCCTAAGTACAATTTGTGTACATATGAATCTTGCCATAACTATAAGCATGATGGATTTGAGAATGCATCTATGGAGATATTGAAGAGCCATTCCACGACATTATATGAAGATATTTATATCTATCAAGAATGATGATTTCAAGGTGCGGAATACTTAGTCAAGTCAATATGGTTGATTTACTTATCAAACGTCTATTAAAGATCGTTTTGAAGATGATGCACAAGATTGGGATGCAAATGCTCAAGGATTTAAATTGATGTACTCATTAGGGGGAGTCAATGCGCGTTGCACTCTTTTTCCCTTACAAGGTTTTGTCCCACTGGGTTTTCCTTGCAAGGTTTTTAACGAGGCAACCAATAGGCGCATATTCAAACATGTGTACTCTTTTTCCTTACTTTAATTTTTCCCATTGGGTTTTGGTTTTAAGGTTTTATGAGGCACATCATTGAATAGACATTCAAGGGGGAGTGTTATGAAATAGAAGATTCTTACACTTCTATTTAAGGTGAATGTCTTTAATGTATTTAATTAGAGAGATTTTAGAGTCCTATTATTGGTAGCAAGATCTTCCTCCTCCCTATAAATAGAGGTGCTCTCTACCATTGTAATTCACCCCTCTCAACTCAATAAGAAGAACTCTCTCTACTCTTCTCTCTATTGCTATTGTTCTTGTTCTATTGTTCTTGTCTTTTACTTTAGTTTATAACATTTTTATGTTTATATGACATATGACATATCTTTTATTTATTTATTAAAAAATCAAATTATACGTTTAGTCCAAACACTTTAATCATACGGAATAAATTGTAATGCAATGCAAAATAATAGTAAAAAATAAGTCAAACTATCAACTATATCCATTTAAAAGTAGCTTATTGCTAAAATTAATCAATTCATAAAATATTACTAATATTAGTCGATTAGCTATTTATAATAAAAAAAGATCAAATTTTTATTTTCTTTTGAGTGTGTATTAATAGAATAAACTGGGTACATCTTAAGGATCTTGAATCTCAGTTTTGGGATGATATGATGGAGTTTTGAGGTGGTTTGGATTGAAAATTCGAAGTAGAAGATGAACATAAAAAAGTGATACGTGTATCACAGTGTGTATCACATATATATCATAATTGTATCAAATGTGTATCATACATGTATATCTAGGGGTACAATATGAGATACATATGTAATACATGTATGATACATGTGGTGCAAAAGATTTTTTGAACTCCATTCTAACTATGAATTTTGATACTAAATCAGTCCAAATTACCTTCAATCTTCCTCAAGTTTTGTATATTGACTCATCTATATGTTTCTAATGAATTTCAACCATACCCATTAAAAAATATTATTTTTTGCTTAGATTAAAAAATATTCTCTCTCTCTCTCTCTCTCTCTCTCTCTCTCTCTATATATATATATATATATATATATATATATATATATATATATATATATATATATATATATATATATATATATATTTGCTACATCATCCATGAAATTTTCTTTCTGTCTTGCATCTAATATTGTTCATCACGCTTAAAAATATAAAAGAAGATCTTTGCGTGTAATTCTTGGAGAGAAAGAACCTTATTAATTTGGGTTTTCAATTTTTATATGTGTTTGTCTAGTTTTGATAAGTCTATTATTAATGGATAGAGGTTGGTATGGGCCTTATTTGGGACATTCTGTAAGATTCCAAAAAAGTCACAGTTCGCACAAAGTGATAATGTGTGATGACCAGATAGGTCATCTAGAGTTTTTGCCCTTAATTTTATATTTTGAAACCTAAAATAGTTCCTTTTATCCTTATTCGAGTTACATGCAAAGACCGTGCCTTTATTCGGAAAGCTTTTATGTAAAAATTTACTAAACTGTGAATTCGTGCCTTAACAACCCATTTGAGTTGACTTCGGTCGACGTTTTGAGCAAACTAACCTAAATCCATATTTTGACGGTCCCGAAGGATCCGTATCGTGATTTAGGAGTTGGGAGTATACCCAAAATCAAATTCGGAAGTCCCTAACTTGAGTTATAGCATTTTGTCGAATAAATAATGTTTAAAGGTTTAAAGACTCTATAAATTTGACCAATGTTTGACTTTGTTGATATCAGGTCCGAGTTTCGGTCCAAGAACTTGGTATAGGTCCATTACGATATTTATGACTTGTCTGTAAAATTTGAAGCAAAACAGAAGTGATTAGATATGATTCGGGCATCCGATTGTTAAAATGATAGATCTTAAGTTTTATTAAAAATTTCATTTATTTTGGTGTCCAATTCGTAGTCCTAGGTCTTATTTTTGTCTTTCTATCATGCGAGAGAGTTTGTCTGAGATTTTTTTGACTTCTGTGCATACATGATTTTGAGTCCCGAGGGCTCGGATGAGTTCCTAATAGCTTACAACCCATTTGAACTTAGAAACTTTCTGGTTTCTTGAGCTTCTATTGTATATGGTGTCATTTGCTTCAGGATCCCGATGCCTTTCTCATGGATGCGAAGGGGAGTTTGGGATAAGGGGAAGATTTTCTTCATTGTGAACATGATAGTTGGGTCGCGAATGCACAGTGTTGGGGGTTTTACCCTTCGCGAACGCGACCAGCTTCTCGCGAACACGTAGGGGCCTGGGCCTGAGAAGGGGAAATGGCTATTACTCTTTGCAAGCGCGACACTAGGATCACGAACGCGAGGGCAGGTGGGTTCAAGCCTTCGCAAATATGAAGGGTAACTCGCAAACGCGTTGTCTAACAAGATGCTATGCTTCGCGATCGTGTCAGGCCCTTCGCCAACGCGAAGAAGGCCTTACACTCAGTTATTTAAATATTCAAAAATGGGATTTCCAATTTTTAATAAACTCTCCATTAGAACTCGGCTTAGAGGCAATTTTGAAGGGAAAAATCAACACCAATTCATAGGCTTGTGCACTCTAATTCATTCTCTTCCCTTTCTAATATCATCCATTAATTTCTAGCCTAATCATTGTTCTTCCATTGCAGAAAAAAAACTAAGGATTTAGAAAGAATTGAGGGTTTTTGCAAAGTAGGTATTTAGGCCTCAATTTGACGTCAGATTCCAAAACTAATTACATAATCTAGCTTGGGAATGAATTGGTAAGTGGGTTTTGTTCCGAACCTCGATTCTTGACCAATGGGCCCAAGTTTGACCTTTTTGACTTTTGGGGAAAAGTATAAAATCCTATCTTTATGTATTGTAATTGATTTCATTAGAATTATTTGACGTTAAAGAGTCGATTGTGGTTAGATACGAGTGGTTTGGAGGCGGATTCTAGAGAAAAATTCCGGTAGAGCTTTGAGTTGACTGCTAAGTGAGGTAAGTATCATGGTTAAACTTGACTTGAGTGAATATAGCTTGTTCGCCTATTTTCTACATGTTTAAATTTTGGGTATAACGTACATGTGAGGTGACGAGTACTTATGCATTGATGTTGGGCTAAAGCATATGGGTGGGACTTGTTTCTTGTGATTTATTTCCTTCTTCGATAATAATATTCATGCTTAAACTAGTTCATTACTTAAACAACCGTTCATTCCGCGTTTATGAACTATTTGTGATAGTTGAATATTATTGGAAGTCAAGGTTCAGTATTGTGGGACCGTTGTTGACATGAGGTTGTTCTTGATTATTATTTCTCCCAAATTTTATATATATTCATTGCTTTATGGTGATAGAGAGAGTGTTGACTATGAAAGCGATGCCATGCCGTATTTACCGTTTCATAACGAAATTCAAAGTAAAAGAACGACAGGAGATACCGTGTCGTATTTATCATTTGATGGATAGATTGAGAATAAAATCACGAAGTGTGATGTCATGCCATTATTATTGTTTTATTATGAGGTTGAGAGTAAAAGCACAATGGGTGATGCCGTATAGTCCTTATTCATTATTTTTATCCATTTTTATTGGTTGAAGATTTATTGATTGATTAATGTTGTCATTCCTGTTATAGTTACTCCATCTTGTACCCCTGTTTCGTATGTCCCTCCTAATAGTACACGGTAAAACTTTATCTGTTATTATGTTATACGTATCTTTCCATTTGTACATGTTTAATAATGTGGGTGTCATGTCATAGCCTCTACACTACCTCGTCTAGATTAGGCTATGCACTTATAGAGTACAATGGGTCAGTTGTACTCATACTACACTCTTCACTTCTTGTGCAGATTTTGGTACGATCCCAACTGTCTGTGAGGTGCATCAGCTCAGATTAACTTATTTGGAGTCTTAAGGTAGGCCTTCTGGCTTTCACAAACCTTGACAGTTGTACTTATTTCAGACTTTATTTGTAGAACTTATAGAATCTCGTGAACTTGTGACTCAAGATCCAGGTTGTACTTAAATATTGTGGATTATTATGCACTTAGTACTTCGTTATAGTTTCATTTCCGCTTAATTGGTTTTACCTACTGGACTTGATTAAAAATGGCTTAAAGATTCTCTAATGTTTGCTTGCTTAGCAAATGAAACGTTAGTCAGTTTTACGTTCCCAAATATGGGCATTTTAGGTTGTGGTAAGTTGGTATTATAGCACTAGGTTGCCTAGGTATCATGAGTCACAATCAGGCTTAGTAGAGTCTAGATGGTAGGTACGGAGACGTCTGTACTTATCTTCTAAAGGCTATGGAGTTTAGGAATAATTTTACTTCTATTTTTCTCTGTCGTGTGACTTTCTTCAATCATTGCTGATTAAACTTTTCTATTCATGTTCTCTCGCAGATGGCGACTACACGTATTGCATTTTTAGTTGGAAAACACTCGGAGCCCCTAGTGGAAGCTCCTACGAGAGGATAGGTCAAGGTCGAAGCCACGATAGAGGCCGAGGTAGAGGCAGAGCTCAGCCTATAGCTCGTGCAGTGGCACCAATAGTGGTGCCTCGAGTGGATTTTGAAGAGGAGGTTCCAGCTCAAATTCTACCCATTGGACCAGCTTAGGTCCCCGAGGGGTTCATTGCCACCTAGTGCTTTAGGACGCTCTAGTCCATTTGGTGGGATTTATAGAGAGTATGGCCCAAGACGGTACATTTCTGGTGGTACCGGTCGTTTCGCATGCTGGGGGAGGAGCACAGACTCCTGCTACTTACACCCTAGAGCAGATGACTCCCCAGTATGAGACTCCAATAGCCCTGCCAATGGGGGTAGTTCAGCCGGTCATTACGGCATATGCCACTGATAGGTTCGCATCTTCTAAGGAGTTATTGAGATTGGACAAGTTCGTAATGATTTTCCCAGTTAATTTTAGAGGTACACCTTCTGAGGACCTATAGGATTATCTTGACCGCTGCCATGAGGTGCTGTGGAACATGGGGATAACTGAGACCAATAGGGTTGATTTTGCTATGTTTCAGATGACGGGTTCCGCCAAGAGGTGATAGAAGGATTATGTGTCGATCAGACCATCTAAGTCTCCCGCTCTTACTTGGGACCAATTATCTTAGTTATTCCTATAGAAGTTCCACCCTATCACACTAAGAGAGGATTACTACATGCTGTTTGAGCGTCTTCAGCAGGTCAGTATCATTGTTACTTAATACGAGACCCGTTTTGTTGATCTATATCGTCATGCTCTTCTTTTTCTTCCTACGAAGAGAGAGGGTGATGAGGTTGCTCAATGGTGTCACTCACCCTATCAGGCTACAGATGGCTAATGAGACCAAGGTTTAGATTTTCTTTCAGAGGGCTGCTAATGTTTCTAGGCAAATCGAGATGGTTCATGCACATGAGAGAGGGAAAGGGTCTGATTAGAGGCATCGTCATTTCGGTGGGTTTAGTTATGTCTCGTATGGAGGTTGGGTACTTTTGGTAGAGGCCATTCTACCAGGCTGTTTCACTTAGCGCTCCATGCAACTCATAGTGCTTAAGGTAGTTGCGACCCTCATATATCTCATCCCGACCATCCAACCTATAGTGCACTACCACCTCTTATTGATATACCTCTACTCTAGAGTTTTCGGAGTGGTTACTCAGGTCGACAGGGTCAGTTTCAGGTTCAACAGTCACAACAGCCTTGGTCCTGTTATATTTATGGTAACTTGAGAAACATTGCTAGATTTTTCCCTCAAGCACCGGGAATTTCACAGCAGCAGGCTTCTTGTGTCGTGGTTCCAGCACCTATTATTTCACTGCTTGCTCAGCCAGCTAGAGGTAGGGGTCAGTTAGCCAGAGGTGGAGGTCAGGTCATTAGAGGTGGAGGTCAGGTCATTAGGGGTGGAGGCTAGCTAGCTAGGACCCGTCCCAGAGACGTAGTTCAGAGTGGAGGGGCACCACCCCGATTTTATGCTTTTTTAGCTAGTCCTGACGGTGTGTCATATGATCCTATCTTCATAGGTATTATTCCAGTTTTTCATAGAGATGCTTCGATTCTATTTGATTCTAGCTCTACTTATTCCTACGTTTCATCCTATTTTACTTCATATCTGGTTGTGCCTTGTGATTATTTGAGTGCTCTTGTGTATGTGACCACACATGTGAACGATTCTATTATTGCAGATCATGTGAGGTGATTAGGCAGGACATGACTAGAATGCAGGTTTCCGAGGACATGACCCTTGATAGGAAAGTCTGGAGGTCTAGAATCAGGGCTGTAGGATAGGGGCTCCTAGAGTTTTTCGTACGCCTCATCCGGGGTTGGGTGTGGGTCAGCAAGGTTACCCATAGATGATTTGTGTTTTAGCTTATGTCCCCCTATGGCTGTTAGTTATGGTAGTTACTGTATGATATTATCGCATGCGATTGTATTTATGTTTCGTATGTTTAGATAATTATTTACACTATTTACGCTATTTCTGCTGGAGTTACTAATGCTTTATTATTTCTGTTTTTGTCTTTGTTTTTGTTTTACTGCTGTTTTTCCTTTTATCCTATGAGCCGGGGGTCGATTGGAAACAGCCTCTCTGCCCTTTCGGGTAGGGGTAAGGCTTGTCTACATATTACCCTCCCCAGACCCCACCTGGTGGGAGTATACTGGGTAGTTGTTGTTGTTGTTGTTGCTGTCTATCATTGGTGTGTGGTTACCATTGGGAATCTCTAGACTAGCGTAGATATCCTACTTCTCGATATGGTTGATTTTGATGTCATCTTGGGTAAGGATTGGTTGTCACCATATCATGCTATATTGGATTGTCACGCCAAGACGGTGACCTTAGACTTGCCGGTATTGACTCAATTAGAGTTGAGGGGGACTCTTGGCCACTCTACCGGTAAGGTTATCTCTTATGTGAAAGCTCAATGTATGGTCGAGAATTGGTGTCTAGCTTATTTGGATTGTGTCCGTGATTCTAATGTAGAAATTTCGTCCATGGATTCAATACTAGTTGTTCGTCTGTTTCTAGAGGTGTTTCCTGCAAATTTGCCGGGGATGCCACCTGATAGAGATATTAACTTCTGTATTGATTTGGCTCCGAGCATTCAATCAATTTATATTCCGCCATACCGTATGACCCCGCCGGACTTGAAATAATTGAAGGAACAATTTCAAGATTTTCTTGATAAGGGCTTCATTAGATGTAGTGACTCACCTTGGGATACGCCTGTGTTGTTCGTGAAGAAGAAGGATGGATCGATGAGGATGTGCATAAATTATCGACAATTGAACTAAGTCACCATCAACTTATTTGATCAACATTACGGTGCTAAGGTGTTTTCGAAGATTGATTTGAGGTCTGGCTACCATTAGTTGAAGATTAGGGCATCTGATATCCCTAAGATTGCTTTTCGGACTCGGTATGAGCATTATGAGTTTTTAGTGATGTAATTTGGGTTGACAAATTCCCCAACAACATTCATGGATTTGATAAATCGAGTGTTTAAGCCATATTTAGATTCATTTGGGATTGTATTTATTTTGTGAATCGAGTTATCCGAATTGTACTTCAGACTCTGAGAGATAGCTAGGTATATCACGATAGAGAAGAATAGAAGTGAAATTGTTCCTAAACTCTGCATCCTCTATGGGATAAGCACAGATATCTCTGTACCGATCCCTCAAACTCTACTAAGCTTGTTCGCGAATTGTGAGACCTAGGCAACCTACTACTCTGATACCAACTTGTATGATCCAGAATTGTCCATCATCGAGACCGTGATGGCACCTAACATAACACTTGCTAGGAAAGCGAACAATAGAGTATTATTAACTTATTCCCTTTACGTTTCAGTGATTAAAAATAAGCAAATTAAAATAGTTAGAAATAAATACGAAAGTAATTAAATAGCCTATTTGTTTATATACTATTACCAACACTATTTATATTACTATCCAAAATCCGGTGTGACAATCCACGAACAGTAAGATTTTCTACAAACATTTGTTCAAAAGAAGATACAGTTGTTTATGAAGAGAAGTAAAAACAATAAATGTAGGAGCATAGAAGGGGACACAGGGGCCCACGAATACTAACAGGACTACCTTGGGTCTCCTAGCTGAAAATATCTGCACCCGGCCTCTCAATCAACCACTACCTGCTCCCAATCTACCAACGCCATGTACTGGTAAGTGTCGAGCCTTACATGTAACAATCCGACATATTGTTTCGAATATTATCACTTTTCTCGGTATCTTAATGGCTCGAGTATCTATGCATAATGTATTATGACTTGTATAAATCGTAGGTATGTGTTTTCAAGTTATATGGAATCGATGTGGAAAAATGAACTTCAAGATTTGAGTTCTAAGTTAGAGAGTTGACCAAGTTTAAAATTTTAGCATTTGACCTTGGAATGGAGTTTTCTCAGATTCGTTAGCTCCGTTGGGTAATTTTGGACTTAGGAGTGTGTCCGGATTGTAATTTGGAGGTCCGTAGTGGAATAGGTATTGAAATGGAGAAAGTTGGATTTTGTTAAGTTTGACCGGGAGTGGACTTTTTGATATCATGGTCGGATTTCAATTATGGAAGTTAGAGCATGCCTACAATGTCAAATGTGACTTGTGCACAAAATATAAGGTAAATCGGACAGGATTTGTAGGTTTTAGCATCAGATGTAGAAGTTAAAGTTTCAATGTTCATTGATTTTACCTTGAGGTGTGATTTGTCTTTTTTATATTGGAATGCATGATTTGAAGCTTTGAGTAGGCTCTTTTTGTTACATAGAACTTGTCTACAAAATTTAGCGCCATTCGGTGTTGATTTGATATGTTTCGAATGCTGGATTGTGATTCTAAAAGTTCTTAAAGTTTAGTTTGATCTTCATGTGTTTTGGCATCCAATTAGTGGTTTCAGAAGTTATTTTGATTATTTGAGCGCGCGAGCGAGTTTGTGTTGTGTTTTTAGACATGTGTGCATATTTGGTTTAGAGCCCCGTGGGCTCGGGTGAGTTTCAGAATGATTTTTCATAGTTTTTGATTGTTGATACTGGTATCATCACATTTGTGATATATTGGTCGCAAATGTGACACTTGTAATTGCAGAGCAGCCATCGCAATTGCGTACTCTTGGATGTTGGGCAGTGTTCGCTTTTGCGAAGGACTCTGCCACATATTCATAACTCATTCTATTGCATTTGCAAAGTATGAGCCGCAATTGCGACCTAAGAAAGAGACCCTCCAATTCGCATTTGTGATATAGTGTTCGCATTTGCGAGGGTCACATTTGTGAACCCCATGTTACAAATGCGACATCTGCAACCTGTTAAGTGCTGAGAATTATGAGTTTTTGGTACATTTCCATATATATTAGCTTTGATGTGAGGCGATTTTGTGAAGGAATTTCCACCAAATCATTTGGTTTGTATCTTTAATCAATTTTCAACTATATTTCCTGATTTTATACAAGACTTAACATCAAATCCATAAGAAATCTATGGAAACATTTGGGAATTTGGTCAAAGTTTTGAAAAATAAAAATTTGAGATTTGATATCGAATAAGACTCGGATTTGAAAACAAAACACATATTTGGACTCGTGAAGCTATGGGTAGTCAAGACCTACCTTTGGACCCGGGGTTTGACCGGGCGGTCCTGGGTGTTTGACTTTTGTAAAATCTAATAAAAATCACAGCTTTATTAATTGAAAATACTTTCTCTTGCATTGTGTGATGTATTCAAGTTGTTGTTGGCTTGATTGAGCCGGGCGGAGGTGAATTTGTAAAGGAAAAAGGCTAGACTGAGTGTTGACTTAGCCAAATCAAGGTAAGTGTTTTGTCTAACTTTGTTGAGGGAATCTTTCCTCTTATTTGTCATTATTTTCTACATGCGAGGGTGATATACATATGAGGTGACGAGCGTATATGTATGTGTCGGGGTTAATCATGCTCGGGGGTAGGTTGTGGGTTAATCATGATGGGGTTAGGTTGTGCTACAATTGTGTCTTGTAGAATTACATAACTTCCTTGTTTCATCCCCCACTTGATTTATCGATATTAAGAACGTAGTGTAAAATATTAGTAATCAAGACTTAGCCTAATATAACTTGATCAATTTTGATAAATTCTAAGAATACATTGATGTTTCTAGCTTGGTCATATCTATGCGCAATCACTACTACATTGCTATGGTCGATATTTTGAGATGTTGGATTTTATACTTATATTGCCGATAACTTGTGAGATTGGTGGAAATACTTGAATTATGTGGCCCTTGAGGGCTTATTGAATCATTGTTGGATTAGAAATTCCGTGACTGAGAATATGTTGTAGTACTCTTTCGAACACTCTCTTCGATGTTATTTATAATTCATGCCTTGCCATTGTATTGATATCATATGCTTGGTAAGAAAGAATATAAAGCATGAAGGGTGATGTCGTGCCATTTCATATGCATTATCATATGAATAAGGGTGTAAAGCATGAATCGTGATACCTTGCCATTTCATATACATTATCATATGAGGAAGAGTGTAAAGTACAAAGAGTGATGACGTTCCATTTCATATACATTATCATGTGAGGAAGAGTGTCAAGCATAAAGGGTGATGACGTTCCATTTCATATACATTATCGTGTGAGGAAGAGTGTAAAGCATGAAGGGTGATGTCGTGCCATTTCATATACATTATTATGTGAGGAAGAGTGTGTAAAGCACAAAGGGTTATGTCGTGCCATTTAATTTATATTGTTAGGCTTTTAATATTGTGAGGTCATGGCACAAAGGGTGTTTCCGTACAGGTGAGGATGAGGGACATGCATTATAATGTGATAGCTATTTTTCGTGTGTACATTTCCACCTTTACCTTGAGTTGTTACTTTCGCAATTAAATATTCTAAGTGATTTATTGTTATTGTCCCGTACTTGACCTCTATCTCAATTGTTGTTATGTTGTCCATGTCTTTTACTTTCTTAACTTGCACATGTCATCCTATTTCCTTCTTTGAAATTATGCTTATGTCATACCTATACCGTTGTACTCTAGTTTAAGCATTCCATCATGCTAGTCATTCATGCCCTTACTTGTTAACTTGTAACGATAATGTGCTTCCTTTTTATTTGTCATATTTGTACTTAGGCCTCCAATATACTAGTTAATTAACGTTGATACCCCTCTTTCTTTTAAATTTTTGTTATTACTCACGTGCTTTTCATTTAGTTCTTTACAATTTCCCACATGTATATCATTGTCCATTGTTGTTACTTGCGTATTCCCTACTTTGTAATTCCTGTTATTGTGTTTCCATCATATGGTTGATTCTGTTATACGTTCATTTAGAAGGACGAGTCGAATGTACGAAAGGTGTTGTTGTGCTAATTGAAATGTTACATAAATTTATTTATACATGGTGAGGATGAGATAGAAGCACGGAGGTTATTACTGTTCCATGCGAATTGATATTTTGGATATACTTTTCATACCAAGAAAGATCGTAAATCTTCTACTATGGTTCCTTTTAGTAATTGTTGACGGTCTCGCCGAGTTGCATATGATACTTTTATATGTTATGCTTTGAACTGTTTTACTGCTAATCTGAAGTACATGTTATAACAATAAGCATTTTTTGACTAAAAGTATCAGCACTACTTCAACGAGGTTAGACAAAATACTTACCAGTACATGGGGTTGGTTGTACTGATATTGCACTTTTGCACATTGCACGCAAATTTTGGAGCGGAATTGTTGGTGACTTCGAGTGCTGATTCAGAAGATGTTCATGCATTTGGTTATAGCTATGATTTGTCCTTGGTAGCTTAGGTTTTGCTAATCTGTTTATGTAACCTTCACAAAAAACATGTATTTATTTGTATCGGTTTTGAAATTCCGAATCTTAGATGCTCGAGATTCGTACTACCAGGTCTTGAGAAAATTTGGAAATACGCAGTTATCTATTCTTTTTTCTCTCATAATCCCAGTTGAGCTGTATTTTTCTGTTAGTTGGCTTACCTAGCAGGTTGAGTTAGGTGCCATCATGACTTGTGATTTTGGGTCATCACAAAACCTTGACGAAGTAGTGACGAGGCAACGGTGGAGAAATTATTATATAACCTACATACAGTGTAACATAAAAACAGAAAGACGGGTAGGACAAAATAAACCAGTAACTTGCAAGGAATGAATATAGAACTCACGTGTATTGTCAGTATCAAGCTATAACCAATAAAGATACATAAACCGATGCAACGTGTATCCCGATCCCATCATATATCAATATCAATATGAATATTCACCCTCATCACTCCATATCAGTTCTCCTTTATTTCTCTTCTTATGAAGAGAAACCTGATTCCACCGTATAATAGCATTTCATCCTTATTCCTTCTCAATATATCACCCTAATTTCTCCTGTTGTGGTGCACAACCCGATCCCACCACACAATAGCATTTCACCTTTATTTTCCCATAATATATCAGCCTTATTCCTCCTGTTGTGGGGCGCAACCCGATCCTACCATATCAGCATCAGTTACTCAATAAATACAGAAATTTCACAATTTAACTCAAAACTCATCACAATATTTAGACCTTAAATACATTATCAAACTTCACCCAAATAATATTATTCAGCGAAACCAATCCAAAATATACCATAAACACCGATAACTTGCTTAAGCTAATAACATGAGACAATAAAACTACGCGGTAGCTAATACCTTCAACAATGAAAAACAATGTCAGACAAGTAGCAATTAAGCACGAAAATACAGTTAAGCATGTAGGAGTTGAGGCAGAGAAGACAATATAATAAGTACGGGAAGAAAACAGGCAAACCAAATAATTGATGACGCATAGGTACTTTTCAGCTCACCTATACGCCACTCACATGGATTTTCACATAGCAATTAAGTCAAGGATTCCTAATCTCTCGGGTCAAAGTTAGACACAATATTTACCTCGATCCACATGCCACTTACTGCTCAATTACCATTTTCCCTCTAGATTTCACCTTCAAACCACTCGTATTTAGCCATAATTAAGTTAATAACATCAAATATTGCTAAAGAAATCAATTTCAATACATAATTTTGTTGAAACACGTTCTCAAGGCACTAAACTAAACGTGTGTTCATATTTGTAGGTTTTGATAAATGACAAACGATGCGAAATTGACATATGACGAGGTCCAAGCATAAGCGCGTAAATGTCACGCAAAGAAGTTCAAGCACAAGACAAACAAGATCAAGACTAAACAAAGTTATACATGAGTCGTTCTTTAATTGTGATCTTGATCCGACGACTTAACTCAAGACTTGGCTTCTCTCGTAAAAACATTTTTATCAAATCATGCATATTTAATTTAGAACAAAATGATTTTAAATCATGCATATTTATTTCAGCAAAATGATTTTTAAACATGCCTCTAAAAATCTGGACAAAGATAATCGATTATGTACTTATGATAATCGATTATGTTGAGGCAGCCGCAAGACAATCGATTGTGAACCTAATGACAATCAATTGTGCTAAGGCAGTGTCCATCAGATTTTTGAAATCTGCATGACAATCGATTGTGTACCTTATGACAATCGATTGTGTTGAGGCAGTGTCCATAAGATTTTTCAAAGCTACAAAATAATCGATTGTGAACCCTATGACAATCGATTGTGTTGAGGCAGTGTCTATTAGATTTTTCAAGACTGAAAAATAATCGATTGTCCATATAGCATAATCGATTATGTACATGACCGTTGCCAAAATATTTTCAAACTCCATCAGATCGATTATAGGATTTTAGTATCGATTGTTTGAAGTAAAATCTGAAAAAGATTTTTTGAACGTTGCCAAGTAATCGATTGTATATCTCTGACAATCGATTGTTTTAAGTAAAATCTGGAAATGATTTTTTGAACGTTGCCAGTAATCGATTATATGGCGTAAAATCTAGGAATGATTTTTGGAACGATTGAAAAACAATCGATTGTGCCGAGTAGACAATCGATTGTCATAGCACAAAATCAGCAATTCTTAATTGGCAATTAGGCAACGGTAATGCATGGTTTTGACACTATAAATACATCTTCAAATCAGTCTTACAAACACAACAACTGACAATATTATTGCTAATGCTTGCATACTCTCTTATTCATCATTTTCTATTCATTACATAAGTTTTTGAGAGCCAAATTGTTGACGAAAGTTGTTGCGTTCTTGAGCGTATTTATTTTACTCATATCTACTCTTAAGGAGAGTCTTGTTTTGAGTGCAAAGTATTTTTATACACTTGAAGGGAAAGTTGTTCCCTTGTATTGTAAGAAGGAACGTTGTGATTCCTTTGGTTGAAGTCTTGAAGTGTTGTATCTTCGAGCAAAGGTTGTTGAGACTTGTGTGACTCAAGTTCTCAGGTTGTAACGGTTTGTTGAGCACCCGTAAGCTTAACAGTGTTAGTGGAAATCTCGAGAGAGTCTCTCGGGGACTGGACTAGCCACGGGTTGTGCTGAACCAGGATACATCGGTGCGTTCGTTCTTTATTGTTTACTTATCGCACTTATTTCATTCCTGCAATTTTTAAATTCCGCAAGTTTACGCTATTTTTTATTATAACGCTATTCACCCCCCCTCTAGCGTTAAGCGTATTTTCTAACAAATTTTAGGTTTCCCAAACTTTTCCCCAAAAAGTCAAAAACCAATCCCAGGCTCGTTTGGTTAAAGTGTGTGGTTCGGACCAAAATTCATTCATTCATTCACCCTCAAGCCCAAATATTGAATTAGTTTCGAAATCCGACCTCAAATCAAGGTCTACATTCCAATTATATAAAAATCCATAATTCTAACCAAACCCCCAATTTCCACCATGAAAATCTAAGATTTAGGTTGAAAATTCATGAAATGTAATGTGTAATAGAAAGAAAGTAGTTTAGAATCATTTATCAACACTTTGAGGAAGAAATTATCTCTTAAAAATCGCCTCTAAGTCAATAGTTTTGAAATTTTGGAAAGAATGGCCTATTCCCATTTTTGCTTCTATTTTAAACCACAGAACAAGCCTTCTTCACGTTCGTGAAGGACCTGCGCGTTCGCAAAGAGCTAGCCTTGATAGCTTACACAATCACGAATTCCACCTCGCGTTTGTGAAGGCTATGCCCTCCTAGCCTTCTCATTCGTGAACCATTTCTCGCGTTCGCGTAGAAAAAATGACCGACCCCTCCCCCGGATCCCTAACATTTCGCGTTCGCATTGAGCTGGTCGTGTTCGCGAAGGGTAAATCCCCTATCCCTCCATGTTCGTGACCCAGTCTACATGTTCGCGTAGAAGAAATTCGTTTTCAGGCCATTCACTCTTCGTGTTCGCGGGAGTACCTTCGCGAACGCGAAAAAGAAAACACCAGATGACAGCTGAAGACAAAAACTAGAATTTTCTAAGTTCAAAACATTTTGTAGCCTATCCGAAACTCACCCGTGCCCTCTGGGCCAAACCAAACATGCATATAGGTCTTAAAACATCATACAAACTTACTCGTGCAATCAAATCACAAAAATAAGACATAGAACTATGAATTTAGCACAAATCACATGAAGTTATTAAGAACACGTTTAAATTTCTATTTTCACAACCGGACGTCTGAATCACGTCAAACCAGTTTCGTTTATACCAAATTTCACTAATACGGTATAAATATTATCTTGGACTTGTACAGGGCTCTGGAATCAAAACACGGGCCTGATATTAATAAGATAAACATTAACAAAATTCTTAAAACCATTTAATTTCCAGTCTTTATCAAAATTTCATTTCTCGAGCTAAAGACTTCGGAATTCGATTCCGGGCATACGCCTAGGTCCCATATTTCGATACAGATCCATCGGGACTATCAAAACACGAGTCTGATTCCGTTTACTCAAAATGTAATGTTGACTGAAGTCAACTAAATAAACTTTTAATGGCAAAAATTTTTAGTTTTCTCAATTTTCAACATAAAAACTTTTCGGAAACACGCCCGTACTGCACATGAAAATCTAGGAGGAATAAAATGTGGTTTTGAAGGCCTCGGAACACGGAATGAAGTTCTAAAACACATGATGATTTTTTGGGTCATGACATGTTTATTAACGGAAAGAGGATCAATTAGCTTGTATCACACCTGATCCAACTTAGCAAAAATCAATTTTACATAAATTTTGCTGCTACTATGTTGTATTCCATGTATTCGCACGATAGTATTTAGAAATACTGTGAGATAATCTGCCTAAAAATAGGGATTACATCTGTTTAATTATGTATTTCATGTATTTGTGCGATTGTATCTATAAATATAGTGAGGTAATCTACATGTATACATTGTATTCAGTTCACCACATTCAATTCAACTATATTCAAACAACAAAAAATCAAAAAACACAATAATATTCGGTTGTATTCAAAAAATACAGACATTTGGAATAGATAAATACAAGAGAAAAATAATATATTTATACAAAGATACAATATATTTGAGTATATTTGTAGAGAATACAATATATTTGATTGTATGTGACTAAATAACAAAGAAAAAAACGGTGAGTGTAATACCAACCGAATCAAAAAAACTTGTCGAACTGATAATTTTGATTTATTCGATATCGTTTTTTCCATTTATTCGATCAGTTTGTAGATTATATATTTAAAAAATTCGATATTCGATTCGGTTATCGGGTTTAAGAATTCGGTTTTCGGATAACCAAAAAACCGAAGTTTACTGATAGTGAGTAATTGTTTAGTGGTGTGCAGTCCAAGACTCCAAGCATATCAGATAGTTTTAACCAACATACGAAGTGTTTCAATTGCAACAAACCAAAAGAGGAAAGAGAGGAGTATATAACCAAAAATGCATTTATGACAACAGTTCATCAAACAGCGTCAAAACAAAATTTCAAAGGAGAGACATAGCCTACACAATCTTGGACACCAAAAGTATTACTCTTTTTGTTTCGGTTTAGGTAAATTTATTTTCTTTTGTTCGCTTCAAAAAGAATGATTTTTTTTAAATTTGATAATAATTTATTTTAAATTTACAATTATCTTTAATGAGAAATTTTTATAGTCACACAAATACTCTGGGACCCATTTAAACTTGTTTAGGACCACAAATTCCAAAGTCTTTATATTTTTCTTAAACTCCTTGCCCGGTCAAACAAATTTACATAAATTAGAACGGAAGGAGTATATATTAACGAAGATAATGTAATTTCTCACGGTGCATTGTCGATTAACCTATCAATGTGCAAATCGAGACCTTCATATAAAAAAAAATACAAACAGAAACAAAATAGTAATTAAAGTACATTGTTCATACATGAACTTTTTTTATTCAAACATGGTAATTAAGTACCTTATCTAGGGGTGAGAATAATACTTTTTTCTTTTATGTTTTTTGAAAGTAGAATGATTTTTCTTACATAAAGGATTCTTTTCTTTTTCGTGTACTTGATGAAATTTCTTATTCCATTTGTGTTTTTCTACTACTACTACCACGAAATCTATTTGCATTGTTTGGTTACAATTTTTGCCATTAGTAACGAACCGAACATGAATAGACTTAATTGAACTAAAATTATTACGGTTTGGTTTTGATTATTAATATCACAAACCGAAAATCAAATAACTCGAATCGAACTGACCGACGCTCATTCCTACGTTTGCTTGAGATGGCGTTTTTCAGCCATGCAAAATACCATATACACTATACTAAAATTAAAAAATAAAGACGAACAAAAAATCGGCTTTCACATCTTCTTCGGCGTAACCATGACCAGATTTGTTCATCCAAGAGTATGAGCCAATAGTGGAGGATGACAACGACGACTCTGACGCTGCAAACGATTCTGACAACGATTATGATGATGACGCCTATGATTCTCCTGATTTGAGGGAGAAGAGAGAGGATTGAGAATCTTACTAATATAGAGAGAAGAAAAAGAGAGAAAGAACATATATAATTGGCGTATTTCATACCTCAATAATAGGTATAATAAATATTCATCTTGCTATAAAATTTAAAAAGGTAGCTTTAAGTACTAATATTTTAAAATTATTTTGGTTTATCACAAAAATGGTATAATAGTTTGCTGTAGGAAGTAAATTTTTGAAAAATTTGCTGCTTGCAATAGTAAATAGAAACGTTCGTTTTCTTGTTGTAAATTTATTATGTAATCACTATTTCGCAAAACACTTTCCATGCACTTATTATCTTACAATATAATTACTTTAGCTAATTAATTGATGCATGTGTTGGTGAACAGTCAATGCTACAAGTCAAGTAGCACAAGAGCATCGAGTTCTGCTGCTAGTCAACTAACTTGAAGGCCAAGATTTAGTTGTTTAATTTAGTTATTTTTGGGAGAAATAAAAGATTCCTTTTGGTACAATGTTTAATTAATTGACTTCTTCTTCATTAGCCTTTGGAAATCTTACATTGAAATCCTCCACAAGTTAGCATTTCTTTTCTCTACATATATCTTTGATATTCTTTGACATTTTATCAAGTCTTTGTTGTATATTAATTACTACTCCCATGATTTTGTTAGATCGAAATAATCAGCTGTCACACAAAAATTAGTAAAGTTTCTACTGAACAACAATAAATTAGATAACAAAAGAGAAATATATCAAAACAGATCCAAATATTTAATGTAGTTCGGTCAATTGACCTACGTCCATATGGGGAAATGAGCAATCAACTATATAAAAGAGATTTCAAAACATAGAAAGAACAACCTCAAAAAGAGCCAAACAAGTGACACATTAACATTTGTTCCGAATTTTTTTTTCCCTAAACAAGACTCGCAAACTCCTTATGACTACATTATTTTGGACAATATATTTTGATTATACTGAATATTTGACATATACACTAATATATTAGTAGATGGCTAATAATTCTCAGAAACATAGCAGAATGTTCTGATTTATGCTCAATTCAAATTTCCAAAAGCAAGAGAGCCAATGTTATAAATACAAAGGGTAAAAATTTACTAGGCCCAAAATATTAACCAGCATTTAATTTGCCAATTCTAACACAATGTGGGAAAAAGAGTCTGCAATCTCGGCCATCTCGAGTTCCAAATTGATAAATGTCAAATATTCAACAATTTCATTTAATAAAATCCTTTTTTTTATTTTATTTTTTTGGGTCGAAATGGAAATACTTTTATTCAACCAGATAAGCATATATGTTTCTTTTTTATTTAAAAACAAAAACCTAAATGATTATTTTGGAGAAAGGCCGTTACTTTTGGCTTTTCATTGTTTGATTTATGTTGATTTTATCGGACAATATCTTTTATAAAATCTTTGAAAATAATACTTAGTTCTTAATAAGGAAAAGTCAGGAATTTCTTAGCAGCCAAGGCATAACTCTTTGACTAGTGATCAATAATTCCTGCGTTAAAAACTCTTACTTTTCGTACCTTCTTAGGCTTGTCTTTCAATAACCACTCATCAAGAAAGTTAGAAAAATAATTTTGTATAAGTGCTCTAAAAATAATAGTCGAAATATATTTATATTTAGTATATATATTTATTTCTATCTGTTATCTACAAAAAATATCAAAATTTTATACACTTTGCAACTATTGAATATAAATAATCGACATTTTCCTAAAATGATCTTTGCCCAGGAGTTTTTAATAAATTTTAGAAGGGGCCATTTATGAACGAAAAAAAAAGTATTGATATACTATGTTTATACTAAATCAATAATAACATGATGTATGTAGTTTAAATATATTTTAATCACTTAATTACGATTAATTAATATACTTCTACCTCATTTTATTACTTAATCATGATAAAAATTATGTGATTTTATATAATATCGAGTATGAATTGTTTTTTCTTTCTTTCTATGATCACCTCTAAACACTTTTAGGATTCCCCTTTTCTTCCCTCTGCCTCTCCTTTTTGTTTTCTATTACAGATTTGACTTTTTGTGTGTGATATCCACCTTTTTCTTGGCAATTTCTTCCTGGGGTTCTTGAATTGGGTCCCAATTTAATTAAAGTCATCGTCCTAAATATTTATGTATAACTTTCTTGGCTAAAGCTTTTTTCAAGATTTCAAATTTGGATTTAGGGGTAGGGGCCAGAATATCATAATTATTTGATGTGTACACAAGATTGGAGATGCCCCCAACCCCACGTTTGGGTGGTTAGTGACTAATTATCTTTTTCAACTGTGGCTTGCATGTGCAATGAAGAAATATTGTTATCCTTTATCATTAAGAATGGATTAGCTTATCAAAAGCTTTAACCTTTTGAGAGCAATCACTTTATAAGAGTACCATAAATTCTACTTTTGGATAGTCCTATCCCCATTAAGGATACACAAAATACTTTGCGTTGACATAGGATATGATATAAACAGTTTACCCTAATATATATATCATTGGTTGTTTTTACAGTTAGAATCTTTGATCTATTATAAGTATAACCCAAAAAAAATTAGAGTAAGCAAATCTTATAGTAGATAAATTATTTTGTAAATGGAATTTGTTTTTCCAGATAGCTAGGTAGAATCTAGTAATTTGGAACCAAAAGAATAGCAAAAAATTCCAACCTATAATCATGTTTCATTAATATTTATCCACATTTTGTGTGTAAATGAAGATTTATCTTCAAAGGGAAGTGGTATCTTCCTTTGTCATTTCATCTTTAGTTGATTTCTATAACATTCTACCTAATTTTGTTGTCATCAAAGAAAATAGTAAAATGTTTGTTGTGACTTGTGAATCTATTGAGCTGTTTTGATGATAACTTGTAAACACTTCAATTCTTTTAGGTTACCAGAAAACTTTAAACATCAATTTATCTATAGATTAGTAGATAACCAAAAAGTACTATTACTCTTTAAATACAGAAGATAGCAAACTTTCTATTTTTAACTAGCATTTGGCCATAAATTTTAAAATTTGTTTTGAAAATATTGATTTGGATAAAGTTTAGTTTGAAGATAAAAATTGTGTTTGGACATATGTTTTCAAAACATATTTCACTCTTTTTTTTTTAAAAAAAAAAGAAGATGAAACATGACTTATACACAGAAGCGCTAAAAATTATCATAAATACCCAACAATACCTTTATCAATAACATACATTATCATTATCACAAACCATAGTCCTGAACATAGATAAATTTGATACAAAATTATCATTTTTATGATAAACTATATAATACTATATGAGATGACCAAGAAGACGAAGCAACATTATTATAAAATAATAAAAGTGGGCTCTTATATACAATACAAAAGTTTAGGACAATCTTTTAAAATGTAATAGTAAAATTTTCTGCCAAAAGCTGGTTTTGAGATTTGGGTTTTGAAATTTGAAAATTTATTAAAATATGGATAAAATTTATAACAAATATATATTTGCCAAAAGAAAATTGGGAAAAATCTTACAAAATCTATGACCAAACGTCCTTAATGGCTGGAAACCTAATTAATACCTCTGTCATTGTTCAATCGATAATCTAGTATTGGAATTCAAGAAATATAATATATTATTGATGTCAACATCAACTATTAAAACGAATAGCAAAAATAAAATAAAATTTGGTCTTCTAACTGGTTTAAGTCATAGCTATTCTTTCTGAAAGTCTACCTAAAGATTCATAAATGTGCAAAAAATGTGAAAAAAGGTTACCTAATGCCTAGGCTACCTAAAGATTCATAAATGTAAAATACTCTGCATATCTCCCTTCTACAGTACCAATTTGCTTTAAATACGTTCATTAAAAAATTACTAAATTCTAGATAAAATAGTTAGTGTGACTAAATTATCTTTAATTAATTAAATATGACAGCGTAATTATTTCTCTTTTCAAATATAAGGATTAAATAATTTTTTAGAAATACGTAACAAATCAATTTTTTTTGATTATACAAATAAACAAATATTTTAAATCAAAATAATAAAAAAATTAATTACTTATTGTGAACCAAAAAAAATATTATTTTTTCTTCTCATTTTTCCCGTTTTATTGTGAAGAGAAATAAAAGGAGTAGCTGATTGGATTCAATTGATATGCATAAATTTTTAATCTAGTTATAGTGGTAAGTAATTTACTATCATAAGTTAATCTTCATTGATAACTTTAAAAAAATATTACACTGTCAGTCAATGTACATAACTTGAGCCATTTAACAAATAAAATACTAGTCAATTAATCATAATTTCCAGAACTGTAGGTATGCAACTACTGAATTAGGATGGACCACAAGATCAAGTGTTTAAAAAATAAAAACCAATACAAAAATCACATCACACCAGTCATAGAGTCTTGGACGGTGATCTGTTGCCACCTTACAAACCCCCACCCCACCCCACCCCACCCCACCCCCACATAAAAAATAGTAACCCATTCCACACTGTTAAGTTTACACCACAAATCATAACCAATAAAAAAATATACGAGAATAAATTGTCAATTGATTTGAACCTAAACTTTTATTAGAAGATTTATGATTTATGATTCATAAGGCATCCCGCTACAGGATACGTAAAAGGATCGCGTGTTAAGGGATGTCATATAGACAATCTACTAATACACTTACTTACTATTAATATAAGTGCAAAGGGGATGATTTCGAAAAGTTTAAGTTTGGTTACACATAATAGAATAATCGAAAATTAGTATAATATAATTTTTTAAAAATAACCGTATGAATAGCACCATTAATATTTCTACTGATAATTTGTAGGTTACACGAAAATAATTTTACTGTTGCTCTAGAGATCCCTTCCATTAAGAAGAATAAACACTTTAAATTATTTTCTTGCCAACTATAGTTTTCTTATTGAAGGCAAAGAGACAACATTCACCAACTACGTACCTCAAAAGTCAGACTTTTTCTCCTCTGTTTCTTTAACAAAAGAAAATAACAAATATATATGTAAACTTTAAGATACAACCCCCAAACTCTTATAAATATGTTCACTCTTTCATTTGATGTACTCTTTTTTCTCATACTTTTACCCTTTTCTCATAGGAACTTCAACCTATGATCCTTCAATTTTTTTTAACATTTTTCTCTTTACCTTCCATAACATGTTCATGTGCATTCAAGAAGCAAACAAAACCATTTGTCCTTCTTTTGTCTTGACAGGAAAAAAAACTATATCATGGATCTGTTGAGACTAAAATACATTGAATCTATTTCACACATGAAAAGTCCTCCAACTTCTGCTTCAATCTTTGGTTCACCTTTACATTCTTCTTCTCATCATACTGGCTTTCCTATTATAGCAGTTGCTATTATTGGTATTTTGGCTACTGGTATTTTACTAGTTAGCTACTACATTTTTGTGATCAAATGTTGCTTGAATTGGCATAGGATTGATCTTTTGAGGCGATTTTCATTCTCTAGAAATCGACGTATTGAAGACCCTTTAATGGTTTACTCACCAAGGGTGGAAAATCGGGGACTAGACGAATCTGTTATTCGATCAATCCCCGTGTTTAAGTACAAGAAAAGGGAAGAAAAAGATGGTGCATTAGGTGAAAATGCAACAACTAGTTGTGAATGTGCTGTTTGTTTGAATGAGTTTCAAGAAAATGAGAAGCTAAGGACTATACCAAATTGTGCACATATTTTTCACATTGATTGTATTGATGTTTGGCTTCAAAACAATGCAAATTGCCCACTTTGCAGAAATAGCATCTCATCAACTATTACAAATTTGTTCCCTTTGGATCCAATTATTGCTCCAAGTTCTACTCCTCCTCAAGATCTGAATCTTGATAATTTCAGGGATGAAGATTATGTTGTTATAGAAATATCAAACACTAATCGAATTCCTACAAATCCATCATTAGTTAGAAGTCAAGAAAGGTTGAATTCAGGGGAATTTACAGGGCATTTTTCGATTAGTCCATCTCCAAGAAAAACTGAACCAAAAGTTTCAAGAAAAAAATGTAAGAAATTCAGCCATGTTATAAGCATGGGAGATGAATGCATTAACATTAGAAAGAAAGATGAAGAATTTGCAATTCAGCCTATAAGGAGATCATTTTCAATGGATTCAGCGACGGATCGACAACTTTACGTAGCAGTTCAAGGGATTATACAGCAGCAAAGGCAAGTAATTGATGTTAGTCCCTCAGAAGGTAGCAGTAGCAGAGTTAAAAGATCATTTTTTTCATTTGGACATGGAAAGGGATCTAAAAATGCAGTTTTACCAATTCATTTAGAGTTATAATGAGGGTGAAAAAAGCCCCCATTTTTGTTGTAATTTTTTATATATTCTGTTGGTGTAGAGATTGTGGATATTAAAGTAGTTTTACTGGAAGTTGAACTTTCTAGTTCAGTAGATTTGTTTGGTTTTTTTTGGATTAATTGTGTAGTATAATATCACAAAGGCAGGACCACTTATGCAATGTGTCTCGTTGTTATGATTATAGGCATCATTACTTGTAACCACCGTTCTTCTTTTTCTCTTTTTCTCATCTTTGGTTTGCCGTATAAGTATGATATATATACAGGTCATGGGCAGTTCCGACAGTGGCGGATCTAAGATTTTAATGTTATGGGTGCTTGCAGATAAAAACTCCAAAAAAAAGAAGAAAAATGAATTTTCTTGTGGTTGCTCACTCAATATTTATCAAAATATTTGTACAATTGCCTAGGTAAATTCACTAAATATGGTCAAAGTTAATGGGTGCTTGAGCACCCACAAGTGGCTATGTGCATCCTCCACTGGTTCCGCATGATTTATATGTCATATAGATATTAATAATTGTATTAAGATAGGTTGTTTATATCACATTCTTTAAAATATAATTTTTTTTCGGAAATGTAAAATATTTTATGCACCGACTACACTCATCTTTGGTTTGAAGTTTAATTTTTTCCATAACAACAATGGTACAACGTAAAGCTATTATTTTTTACTATTAAAGTGCGCAGAAGTGTTGCTTTATTGCATGAGCAGCAAAGCTAATTTAGGAATAAAATCATTAACGGCTATATACATGATTTTAGGGATTCTCTAATATTCACGTAACACAGGATCTTTGTAATTTCTCCATATAATCTTCTAATTTATTCAACATTTGCTATACCTACAAGTTTGATTCATTTATACTCTAGTCGTTAGTAAATTGTCTATATTTATTCTTAGATAAAAGGTCCATATTAATCTTTAACGTTTAAATCTAATATAAAATTATCTTCAAGTTGAAGCTCCATTAGGAGTTAAGTCAAAAATAAAACTTTTTTTTTCAAACGGCATGAATAATATTAGAGCAAAAGGTTGAAATAATGACAAAATTACTCAAACAGTTCTTTTTCTTTTCAATTATTATATGGGGGAGAATAAATAGATAGAAAGCGAAGAAGGCCTTTAGGGAGATTTGAACTATGTACCTAAGTGATGTTTAGTGAAATTGCAATAACTAAATCCCAATCTTCACTTGCAATTTCTTTTGTATCAAAAATTGAAGTAAACTTACAGCCCGATTGGACATAGAAATTTTTTTATTTTTTTTCAAAAAAGATTCATTTTTTTCGAAATTAGCATTTGTTCATAAAATTTTTAATTTTCACTTGTAGATGCATTTTTAAAATTTTTAAATATTATTTTCACTTGAAAAAAATTTCACCCTATTTTGAAATTCTACAATTCTTATGTCCAAACGCCCATTTAGATTCCTAAAAATGAATAGTGGAATAATGGTACAAGGGCCGTGGCTCCATCATTGTTGATTGAAAATAGAAAATTGAACAGTCTACAGCCGAAGAATCCAAAGTCACCGGTTCGAATTAAGGGATGACAGATTTTCCATCTTCTACGAAATCAATAGACCAAAACAAAATCCATGGTTGTTAAAGTATATTTTGTTGGCCCAAACTATTTTTTAAATGGGAATGGAAGAAAAAATAGTCATAGTTTCAAAAATAAATAATATATTTTTACTTTCCATGTAAAAATAAATCTAAACAAAAATACTGTTGAAAATTCGGAAAAATACTTTAGTATAATATACTAAAATTATAATATAATATACTGGAACTCAAATATATTATATGCTGGAATTCCAGTATAATATACTGGAGTTCCAGCATAATATACTGGTCTAGCATAATATACGAGAGATTGGAGCAGCGACATTCTAACATCCAGTATATTACACTGGAATTTTCTGCGTGTTGGAGCTCCAACATAATATGTTGGAAGTTCACACATAGGTACACTGATCTCCAGTATATTATGTTGGAACTTTTCGTCTTACAGCAAAATAGTGACTATTTCAATAATTTTACAACTTCTGGCTATTTTTGAATATATCAGTCTTAAATCTAGCTAATCCGTGCTATTTTTACGATGAAATGTCAGTCTTTAATAGCCTTACCTAGTGTTGGATAATTATTTGTCTTATTTTGTTTATTAAACCAGGAGACTTTAATTTTTCTAGTGCTTGAGTAGAGTATTAAGCAAAATTTTAAAGAGACTTTTTCCTTTCTATATTATATATGAAACTTTATTATAAAAAATATTAATTTTCTAGTGCTAGATGGGCTGAGCATCATGTTTTGTTGTTGCCCAAGGGGATTTATGTGATTTTTGACTGAGTAAAGCCGAGGGCATGCGTTGTGAGGATACTTTTGGATCGGGTTGCACGCTGCAGTAGTGATATACTGATACTGATATAAGGTTGATGGCCTAGATTTGATGCCACGAGATGGCTGATATTGCGCTTGGGCCGTAGGGGCCCCTCCCGAAGTCTGCACACCCCCAATGAGCGTCGTCCATGATAAATGGATCGGGCTGCACGTCGTAGCGGTATGTGGATCGGGCTGCACGCCGTACCGGTACCGATACTGTTTTATGCGTTTACTTGTTTAATTGTCTGCCATTATCTGTAGTTTCGCTATTTTGTGTGATATCTACCTGATTGCCTGGCATTTCCGTGCTTATCTGCACTAGTTGTCTTGCACTCATTTGCATAACTGTTCGAAAAAGTTATTTTCAAATGAGGTTTAAACTAAGCTAAGACGTTTTCTAAGATTTCACAACTTTATTTTTTTTCTCAAAAGGTTTTGTACTGTTTCTATACAGCATGATGATTTACCTTACGTCATTTCTTACTGCTCAATTATTATTTACCTTTATTACTCATTGAGTTGGAGTACTCACTTTACTCTCTGTATCTCGTGTGTAAATGCAGGTATTTATTCACCGGTAGCGGGTTTTGGCTTATTGGAGGCAGAGCTATATGAGTTGAACGAGGTGAGCGCCAGCGTTCGCAGCATCGTTTCCTCTCTCTTTTGTTCATAACTCATGTTCCTTGTATTTTTAGACCTTGTAGAACTGTATTCACACTTTAATAGATGCTCATGACTTGTAACACCCCGGTTTGGGTTGTGTTGGGTTGTACTCCCTCTAATTATTATTATTATTAAATCATATTTAGATTGCTTATGAACTGTTTAATTGTTAAAAAAGATGAATTGGGTTTAGTTGGCTGGCCTTGTCCCCACGAGAAGCGCCATCACGACCAGGTATGGGTTTAGGGTCGTGACAGTTTTTTACTGCTGTGAATGGAAGAAACCATCCCTCCTCCCCCAGGATTACTAACATTGCTTTTTTTATTTTACTGGTATTATTATTTTGAGACAGATAATTGAGTCTTTCTAGTTCTGGGAATGCGTTGGTTTACGAAGCTATCGATGACTCATGTTCAAAAGAGTTTACGAAGCTTGTTTGTTGTAACAGAAGAGAGGGGAGAGAAAAAAGGAAAAGGATCTAACTAAATCCATTGATCGAAGGCACGAATAATGGATTAGGAGTCTTTGATTGTATTCATTTGTAATTAAAATGTGATTAGGTCAGGTATATATCAAAATATGGACATTTTTCGCAATAAAGTTTCAAATAATGTATAGAAAAGAAAAAAAATTCCTTAATAAAATTGGACAACGAGGCTCGAACTGATAACATATAAAATATCAAACCATTGCCGAACATTTATCCTATAACCTTATAACGATAACGAGGGATTTGCATTTATACCTGCTTTTTGGCTTACGTTTAAACTTGTGTCCGCTTTGCAAAAAAAAATACAAGTGTACCCACTTTTTTGCGTAACTTCTGCATATGAGGCTGAAGTAGCAAAGGCAATCACGCAAAACTTCAGCATTCTAGTAGACGGGCCTGAAGTAGCAAAAGTAATATACTAAAGTTTTTCTGTCCTATATAAGATACTGAAATTATTTAGTTCATTTGTAAAAATTTCAGCACTAAAATAGCTGAAGCTTTTTTGTCCTGGATTCATTAGTTTTGTCATAAAACTTTTTCAAAACTTCAGCAGAAGATGCTGAAGTTATTTAGTTTATTCGTAAAAACTTTAGCACTAAAATAGTTGGAATATTTTTGTCCTGGATAAGTTTTTTTTCAAAAACTTCAGCAGAAGATGCTGAAGTTATTTAGTTCAGTTGTAAAAACTTCAGCACTAAATAAGTTGAAGTTTTTTTGTCCTGAATAAGCTTTTTCAAACACTTCAGCAAAAGATGCTGAAGTTATTTAGTTCATTTGTAAAAACTTCAACACTATATAAGCTGGAGTTTTTGAAAAAGCTTTCTAACATTTTAGATAAATAAACATCTTCTTCTTTAGTAGTGTATTACTACTATAAAATAATCAGATTGCCAACAATATCTAAATCATAAATTTTGGAAATAATAAACGTGAAATGAACAGAATTGCGTGGAAATAATCACAAAAATTGTCTACTAACTTACGCAATTATTTATAGTATGTTTTTAAATAATCTGATAAACATACTTATGGCAATTATCCCATGAACTGAAATTTCATAGCCGTATCATCAACAACAAAAGAAAGAAGAAGAAGAAACAAAGGAGGAGAAGGATGAGGAGAAAAAAGATTGAAGTTGTCCAAAAGGGGTACAAGTTAAAATTTTTAGAAAAAATAAATATAAGTTAAATAGGAAGGACCAAATAAGACACTCCGTAAAAGTTTTACTCCAATAACCCAATAAAATTTTTTCCAATCGAACTATAGTTTTAACCTATATATGCTCAACCATACCCTCCTGCAACGAAAAATGATTGGACCACTTCATTAAGTGTCAAAATGGGCTTCAATTTCGTCCTCTACTTGGATTATATATCAAATTTTCAAATTAGTTTATATTTTGATCATGCTAAAATACTTTTTAGGAAAATAAACATTTAAAAGCATGCTCCTGTAATTCTATGGATTATTATTAGAATTATTAGCCATAATGCTGGCGTGTAATTTTTCCCCAAAACTTATCCTATTTTATGCAAATAGCCCTTAATATACTTTTTCATTAACGTCGACATAAATAGACTTTTAAACAAATAGCAACTTCCGTGTCTAGCTCAAAATACTCTCCGTTTTCTCCGAATAATTTCCGACCAAGGATGAAGATCATGGTAGCCATCAAACGTGTCGTTGATTACGCCGTCAAAATCCGAGTTAAACCCGACAAGGTAACAATCTTTAACAATTCTTGATTGAATTTTCATTTTTTTGGGTGTAATTTTAATTGAGAATTATTTTACTGTTGGACTGAAGAGTGGAGTAGAGACCAAAAATGTGAAGATGTCAATGAACCCATTTTGTGAAATAGCATTAGAAGAAGCTTTAAGGATTAAACAATCCGGTTTGGCTTCAGAAGTGGTGGCTGTTAGTATTGGGCCGGTTCAGTTTTCGGAGACTTTAAGAACCGGGTTAGCTATGGGAGCAGACCGGGCAATTCATGTTGAAGCACCTGAGAATATATATCCACTTACAATTGCTAAGATTCTTAAAGCTCTTGTTGATGTTGAAAAGCCTGGTCTTCTTCTTCTTGGCAAACAGGTATCACTTTCGTTGAAAGATTTCCGCTTTTATTTGCTATTTAATTTTGTGTTCAAAAATTGTTTAATTATTAGTTTAGTAAAATACATTTGATTTCTTATGAGCAAGTTCCTATCTGTCATACCACCTCCGTCTCAATTTATGTGATGTTTGTTTGACTAGACGACCGAATTTAAGAAAGGACTTTAGGAACTTGTCGTATACTCATTAAGGGTAAAATGAGTCTTTTGAAATTCATTATTTTTAAATATAAAAATAGTATCATTCTTTGTGGGATAGACTAGAAAGGAGAGAGTATCACATCACATAAATAATGACATAAGGAGTAAAAGGGCAGCACGGACCCCCGGTGCACTAAGTTCCCGCTATATGCGGAGTTCAGGGAAAGGTCGGATCACAATAGTCTATTGTACGCAGCCTTACCCTGCATTTCTGCCAACGGCTGTCTGCCAAGGGCCCAAGGCTCCCCTTCTTGGAACGGTAGGAGTATTACTTCAGAATCCAATGGCGGATTAATCTATATTGTATTCAGTTTTGTGATTGTGTTAATTGGCTTAGCGGTGTGTTCGATATAACAAAAGCTGGTTTCCAGTGGAATATGTAAAGATATTATGAAATTATGTTTTGGATCATATCCAATGTTTGGTTGGGTGTAAGAGTATGTGATATGTAGTAATTGTACTAGGTGGAAGATAAGGTATAACTATAGTGTTTTAAAGATCGACATGATGTCTGAGATTTGGTTGAAGCAAGTGATATGGAGTAAGTGTTAAAGATATCTGTAAAAGAAAATGAATGCTGCTCATAAGTGAAGGTAAGTCATTTCCACCCTTTTTCAATAATTTAAGGCAATCAAACACTAGAAACTGATTTTATTGAGACAAAACGTTTTCTGTCATACCAAGTAGTATATTTTTAGTGTTTGATTGATAAGGTACAAAAATGGAACAAATCTTGGTTTTAGTGGAGTTACTATCTGCTGTTCTCTGTGTTTTCTTGGTTATTTTCTTCATTCCCCTTCAGTATCTTCTTGGGTTTGGCCTTTTTGTTTTTCTAATATTGTGAATTTTTTGTTAGGCAATTGACAATGATCAAAACCAGACAGGCCAAATGGTTGCAGGACTTCTCAAATGGCCACAGGGAACATTTGCCTCTAAGGTTTGTAGCATTTCTGCATAGCAATAGATCGAAGATAACCAAAGATTGTGATTCTGCAATCTCTATCTAGTCTAAGCTGGTCTATATCACCTCTATTCAGTGTCCCTTTCTTGAGTACTTCTTGGACATTGTGTCCAAGTATCCAAAACCTTCAAACCAGTCTCAGTTAGCTTCTTTATATCTTACTTTTGAGCACCTCTGGAACCCGTGTGCTCATATTTATAAATCTAATCAGATATAAGACTATCTAAATAATTTAGCTGGCTGTGTAACGTGTCATCTTCAAAACCTATTTAGTTTAACCTTACAATAGGATTGCCTAATTTCATACGATCAGCAACTTTTCGTAGCAAAAGTTATTAAACAATTATCAGTCTTCCCAAACCCATCTTTCTGTTTCAACTAAAGTTTATTTACGATCATGTCCAGTTGGCTTGTTTAGGGCTACGACCTCACTAATGGTGGTTCTGTTAGGTTGTGCTGGACAAAGAAAAACAGGTGGCTACAGTAGACAGAGAAGTTGATGGTGGTATTGAGACATTGTCTTTGGATTTGCCTGCAGTAATCACGTAAGTTTCAAGCATTTTCCTTTGTCTTCCTTAAGTCGATAGTATTAGTGTTAGTATAATATAGTTATCCTTAGATTGCTATTACTACCCTCCATTCTATTTCTATCTTAGCTTCAATTTTCTTAATATCTTGTGTTACTACTTGCTGTCAGTGCTTCTTTCATCTTTTCTTTAGCTGAGTATTTATCGGAAGCAACTGCTCTGCCCTCCGTCCTACCTTCCCCAGACCCCACTTGTGGGAATCCACTAGGTTGCTATTGCTGTTGTTGTAATCACGTAAGTTTCAATCCAGTTATCTCTAAGACTTGTATGCTCTCAGTAAGATGACTTGGAAGTGTGTCTTCTGAATAAGAACAAAAGATTTAGCAGTGGGTCTTTTAGGGCCTTTTAAAAAAATGGATTTTAACTAGAACAGTCTCAAATTCAAATGCACAAGCCACAACTCCTGTGTAATATGATTGCTTTACTTCTCTGATACTTAGTATTTTACTGGCTAGTCGTGAAGTGGACTTCTGTCAAAACTAAATGTATAATTAAGTGGATCAAACAAAGAAATCCGACTCCCTGTTTCCCCTGTTTTCAGTTTCCCAAACTTTTTCTGCGCCAGAAACAGAATACTGCTATAGCTAGGAAATATTTACAATCAAAACAGTTTTGTCAGTATTGGACGTAAGAATACAATTTGCTTATAGTTAAAGTGAGATGCTGGTTACATAGTTATTTAGCAGGAAATTGGTGAGATGTCATAAGTAAATTCTGAAATAGTCATTAAACCGTTTTTGGCCTTGCTCTAAGCACTTTAAAAAGCTCCATGTTTTTATGACATTCGATAATATCTTTTCAAATATGAAGTATCAATTGAATTATTCAATTCAGTTACCTAGGAGATTTGAGACGCATATCTTCCGATAATGAGCTTGTTAAATCCATGTGTAAGATTAGTCATGTGGTGATATTCCAAAAACTTATTTCATTGTATCTGAGCGGTATGGTGTCCTGGGGCAACGATAATACTGTACCACTCGGTCGATTAATCTAAATCATAGCCTTTTGAGTCTTCGACAGGTGTTAGAAACTAAATTCAGCTACAAACTTATACTATCTACTTTATTTATCTTCTCTGCTCAAGGTGCTTTTGTTACATAATAGTTGGATATTAGATCTGTGTACTTATGACTTCTCTGTTATGGACACAGCACTGACTTGAGACTGAACCAGCCAAGATATGCAACACTCCCGAACATAATGAAAGCAAAGTCGAAGCCAATAAAGAAATTCACACCACAGGACTTGAACATGGAGATCAAATCCGACTTTGAAGTAGTTGAAGTAACCGAACCTCCTAAAAGAAAAGCAGGTCTCATTCTTTCTTCTGTAGATGAGCTGATTGACAAACTGAAGAATGAAGCACGCGTAATTTGAGTGTCCTAGCAGTGGTTTGCTGCTGTAATTTCATCACTCGAGCTGATTGACAAGGTGAAGAATGAAGCACGCGTAGTTTGAGTGTGTTATAACAGTTGTTCACTACAGATTTCATGTCTTTTACACCAAATATTTCTCCTTGTAAACTTCCAGCAATGTAGCATGTAATAACAGTGATTACATAATGGAAAAGATCTCATCTACTTTCTTTCATTTCAAATATATCTAACTTCTTCTATTATAAAGCTAGAGAATATTATGTACTGCTCCCTCCGTCTCAAATTATTTATTGTATTTCTCTTTTATACGCCTCTTAAGAAAATATTAATTAAAAGAAATTTTAGACAACTTAATCCTTATTTATGTTTTAAGATATAATATCTCTTTAGTAAATATTTACTTTATTTATGTGCTATTTCTATTTTCAAGAATAACTATTAATTTTGTCTTGGCTTTTAACATGACAAATAATTTGAGATAACTATTTAAAAAAATTAAGACAAATAAGTTGAGATAGAAGGGGTATCATCTTGGATTTTTTGGATTGTAAGTTGCTTTTACTCAACTTATAGCGTTGACTAGACTAATTCAGAAGTTAGTTAGAATTAATTGTCAACCACGTTGTGGCTACTTGAAATTGTTGAGTCAAAAGGTAAATACGAGTTTATCAAAAGTTACTCATCTGATTCATAGTAAGTAATTTTTTGGTTTTTTTGTTTTGGTTCAACTTTGCATAATCAAAAAGGAAATAATTTTAATCTTTTTAAAATTTGAATTATTTATATATTCCAATATGATAAGATAACAATTAATTAAGGGTAATTTTGTAAATATCTCTCTCTTTTTTTAGGAGTTTGTATTTTTTAAGTGATGTGTCAAATGCTAAAAAGTAACTAATTATGGATCGAAAAAAGTAACAAATAGGATGCACGTACTCAAAGTTGTCGCCCATCAATAAAATGGGGAAAACTATGGATCAAGTTCAAATCTAATAAAGAGAAGAAAAATTACAATAGGTAATATCTCCCCATGTATTTATGTCTTATGGGCGGGGTCACTCAGTATGAAATAAATAGAAGTTAGGTGTAAGGCCTCATTTGTTTGTAATTAATGGAGGTCTGAATCTTAATTATTCAGATCTAGATATTAAGTGTATTTATTTTTAAAGTTTGAATTTTAATTATTCAGATCTTAATAATTAAGTGCGTTTATATTTTCTATCGCACAATCACTTAATGAGTCTGAATAAGTCTGTATGATTAAGATATATAATAGAGACTTAATTTCGTTAAAGATGCTATCACATATTCATTATTAATTGTTGTCAACGTCTATCATTATCAACTACCACTATGTCGTTGCTACCATCATACTCAACTACCACCATCACTACCACCACCTCCACCACCACCACGCCACCATCATCCTCAATCATAGCCACTAATATTATCGACCATCACCATGTACTATTCCTATCATTCCGACCACCATCATTCTCCCCACAATCAATACTCATCTACCTCAATTACCACAACTGACCACCCCATCACCATCAACAACATCAACCTACTATGCCCTTCATTATAACCTACCACCATCAACCCACAACATTCCTCAATCACAACTACTACCACCACCTGTCATTATTAACTATCACCAACCACACCACCACCATTCTCAATCATAATCTTCACCACTACCAATCACTATTAGCTATTAGCATGAACCATCATCATCAACTAAAACTACCACCAACCACCACCTCTATTCGACATTCACCCGTTATCCATCACTGACAACTATCATATGTTAAACAGATAGAATATTAGATTAGTTATTTCATTTAAATTTTATGTTTAATAGTTTTCAAATAAACATAAATTGTATACATTCAAATGTTAAAAATCAAACACTCTTAATTATTTCTATTCATATTTTAATACACATCTTAATATATTCAAATGTGTATTTAGATTCAGACGTCTAAATCTTAGAAAAACAAATGAGGCCTAAATTGGCTTGGACACTAAAGTTATTTAAAAAATTTCGGGGAAATTCGAAGCCACAATCCTTCGAGTACTTCGCATATCGTATAAAGAGATAAAAATCGCATTAGGCAAGTCCGGGGCAGCAACTCTGACTGAGGAGGCTGCTGGTAAAGGAAATCTATCCCATGTCTCCTTAAAATTTTATTTACTAAAATTGCAAGAAACATATTTGTAAATATATAAATAGATTTTAGATTTATGTTACGTTGAAATAAAATAGAGCCAAAAATAATAAGAGGTGTGATGAAATAATAAAAGTAGAAGAACAATATTGTAGAGAAAGAGAGAGAGGAAATTCTTATTGAATTTTGGGATGATTTACAATGGGGTAAGACCCCTCTATTTATAGAGAAAAAATGACTTAGCCACAAAGTAAAACTCTCTACAAGATAGACATTCACTCTGAATAGAATTATATTCATAACACTCTCTCTTGAATGTCTACCCAATAAGTAATGTGCCTCATTAAAACCTTAACTAAAATAAAACCCAATGGGAAAAAAAATTTAGAAAAGAAAAAAGAGTACACTTGTTTAATAATTTGCCTTGTTAAAAACTTTGCAAGGAAAATCTAGTGGGACAAAATCTTGTAAAGAAAAAAGAGTGCAACGTACATTAACTCCCCCGGATGAAAGCATCAATTCACATCCTTGAGCCTACGTATTCCTATATGGTACACTAGCTTTTTGAAGATTGATGTCGGTAGAGATTTTGTAAACAAATCAACCATATTATCACTTGAACGAATCTGTTACACATTGATATCACCATTCTTTTGAAGATCATATGTGAAAAATAACTTTAGTGAAATTTGCTTTGTCATATCTCTTTTTATGAATCCTCCATTCAATTGGACTATGCATGCTGCATTGTCTTCATACAAAATCGTGGGTAGTTTGTCGCACTTCAAACCACATTTTTCTCGAATAAGTTGTATTATAGACCTCAACCGCACACATTCTCGACTTGCTTCATGAATAGCAATTATCTCATCATGATTAGATGAAGTAGCCACAATTTATTATTTAGTCGATCGCCAAGATATGGCAGTGCCTCCACAGGTAAATATATAACTTGTTTGAGATCGAGCCTTGTGTGGATCAGATAAATACCCAGCATCGGCATAACCAACAAGATCATGATTGTAATTATTTTCATAAAATAAGCCCATGTCAGTAGTTCCTTTTAGATATTGCAATATGTGTTTGATTCCATTCCAATGTCTCCCTGTATGAGCAGAGCTATATCTTGCTAAGACATTAACTGAAAAGATTATGTCACGGCTTATAGTATTATCAAGAAATATTAGTGCACCAATTTCATTAAGATATGGTACTTTAGGATCAAGTATCTCCTCATTCTCTTCTTGAGGTCGGAATGGATCTTTATTCACATCAAGTGATCGAACAACCATCGGAGTACTTAATAGATGTGCTCCATCCATGTAAAACCCTTTCAATACCTTTTCTATGTAGGCAATTGCTGAACAAAATTCTGTTTGCCAAATATTCAATTTGCAAATCAAGACATAATTTTGTCTTTCCGAGATCTTTCATCTCGACTTCCTTCTTTAAATAATCATTTGCCTTTTGGAGTTCTACAAGAGTTCCAATAAGGTTTATGTCATCAACATATACGGCAAGTACAACAAATCCCGATGTTGTTTTCATTATAAAAACACATGGGCAAATGACATCATATATATAGCCTTCCTTTAATAAATACTCACTAAAACGATTATAACACATTCGTCCTGATTGCTTTAAACCATATAACGATCTTTGCAATTTGATTGAAAAATTTTCTCGGGACTTTGAATTATTTGCTTTAGGCATTTTGAGTCCCTCAGGAATTTTCATGTATATCTCATTATTAAGTGAGCCATAAAGGTAGGCGATAACCACATCCATTAAATGCATGTCAAGCTTTTTATGGACAGTTAAACTAATGAGATGTAATGTTATAGCATCCATAACGGGTGAATATGTCTTTTCATAATTGACACCAGGCCTTTGTGAAAATCCTTGTGCAATTAGGCAAGCCTTATATATTTATACCTCATTTTTCTCATTTCTCTTGCATACAAAGACCCATTTATATCCAACAGGCTTAACACCATTAGGTGTTTGGACTACAGCCTAGAAACTTCACGTTTTGCAAGTGAATTCAACTCTGATTGGATTGCTTCTTGCCATTTTGGCCAATCAAGTCTTTTTGAAATTCTCCAATAGATTTAGGTTCAAGATCCTCACTTTCTTGCATAATGCTTGATGCAACATTATATGCAAAGACATAATCCACCACTATATTCACCCGATTAATATTTGTCTCAATATCGATTGGACTTATTGATGGTTCCTTATTTTATTGAGTCTCGGGCTCAGTGGATTCCTCATGAATCTCAAAATTTATTAAATAGTGGATTTCTTCATGAGATTCTTTTGTAGTGTCATTTTGATCATTTGTTTTCCTTTTCTATGATTTCGATTTTTAGAACCTAATGGTCTGCCACGTTTTAGGTGTGCTTTTGATTCATTAGCTATAACACTAGAAGATTGTCCAATAGGGACATCAATACGGATTGGAACATTCTCTGCATATATATGTGATTTTGTTATCCTTTTCAAATCTGTAAATGTATCTGACATTTGATTTGCTATTCTTTGCAAATGAATAATCGTTTGCACCTCTTTTTCACAAATAAAGACACGTGGATCAAGATGAGATAATGATGAATTTTTTCACAAAATTTCCCGTTTGGTTTCACCTACTTCTCCCCCTAATTTATGTAAAAGTATCTCATCGAATCGAAAATCTACAAATTCTGCAATAAACAAATCTCCCGTTAATGTTTTGAGGTATCGAATAGTAGAGGGAGATTCAAACCCAACATATATTCCTAACCTTCTTTAGGGACCCATTTTGGTGCGATATGGCGGTGCTAAAGGCACATATACTGCGCATCAAAAAATTCTTAAATGGAATATATTAGGTTCATGATCCAAAACTAATTGCAACGGGGAATACTTATGATAATTTGTGGGTCTGAGACGAATTAGCATTGCTACATGCAAAACGACGTGACCCCAAATATAAGTGGGCACCCGTGTTTTTATGAGTAATGGTCTTGCTGTCAATTGCAGACGTTTAATTAAAGATTCTGCAAGACCATTTTGAGTGTGAACATGAGCTATAAGATGTTCATTTTTATCCCAATTGATAAGTAATAATCATTAAATGCTTGATATGAAAACTCAACAGCATTATCATGTCTAATGGGCTTAATTGGATTATCGAGAAATTGTGCCGTAATCGAATTATTTGTATTATTAATTTTGCAAATGCGAGGTTGCGAGATAACAATAAGCACACATGAGACAATCTAGAAGATGCGTCTATTAAGATCATAAAATATTTGAACGACCAATTAGGTGAGTGAATAGGTCCACAAATGACCCCTTGTATACGCTCCAAAAATACAGGGGACTCAATTCCAACCTTTGTTGGTGATGGTCTAATAATTAACTTACCTTGATAATAAGAAGTGCAAGAAAATTCATTATTTAAAGAATCTTTAAATTATTTAATGAATGCACATTTGAGTTTTCTATAATTCGTCTCATCATAATTGATCCAAGGTATCCCAATCGATCATGCCAAAGTGCAAAAGTATTAAAATCAATAACTTTTTGGTTTACGGTAAAATGTGCCTGAATTGCACTAATTCTTGTTCAATACACGCCACAAGTTAAAGATAAAAATTTCTCAATAATCCTTTTCTGGCAAAAGAGATTTTTGGTAATCATGAGATATTCAAGATTATTCTTATCTATTGTCTCAATATGATATTCATTTCGGCGGATATCTTTAAAACTCAACAAGTTCCTCTTGGACTTGGAGGAGAACATTGCATTCTCTATGATAAGTATTGTTCCCTTAGGCAGAGTTATAGTAGCTCTTCCAGAGCCTTCAATTAATTTATTACTACCAGAAATTATAGTAACATTTGCCTTACACATACTTAAATGAGAGAAATATTTCTTCTTTTTGAATATTGTATGTGTCATACATGAATCAATTAAACAAATATTTTTACAATTGAACTTTGACTCAAGTTTGCTTTGTGAGTTATCTATATTTGCTTCCCATGGTTTGACATACAAAAGAAATATACGAATAAACGTTAGTATTTCAGAAAAAATAGAAAGAAACAAAGTTAAATCAATAATTCGACTTTTAAATGCAATTTTGAGTAAATTCTAATTATAATATAAACAATTACATAGTAAAAATAATACAATCATGGACGGTAACATTCAGTTTTTGGAGAGGTATGCTTACTCCTGTTTTATGTGCAAACTGCTCTTTATCCTTGTTTTAATGTGGTGAAACCCCAGATATCAAAGGAGATTCTTATCTTTTTTGGCTGTTAAAGTCATCTCCTTCACAATGTTTTTACTTTTCTTTGCACATACAGATAAAAACTGCATTTATATTGCAGATATTAATGCGTTTAGAAATTGTTCGCTTCCATCTTCATACGGCGCATATGTGCTAAGAAAAACTGTGACAAACATCCTTAGTGCTATAATAGTCTTTCTTGTTACAAGTGACATACAATACTAATATTGCATAAAATAAATACTAGAATTATATTTAATCTAAATGAACTAACATTAATTCATAAGATTATACTAATTTATACTAATAACTATTACTCATGAAACGAATTATGATTAAATGATATTTATTCACTAACTATAACGAATAGCCAAAAAAAAAAAAAAAAATTGAACTACTCAATTATTTTTAACTACGGATCCATCACCGATTAAGTGGTCTATTTTTCCATCATTACGCTTAAAAAAGTTTGTCATATCCAAGTGGGTGATGTCAAAATCATTATCAGAGATAAAATTGGTTTCAAAATCTTTATTCTTTAGAGAAGCTTGATAAAGCTCAACCAAATATCTTGGTACACAATAAATATTTGCCCAATGCCCTTTTCCACCGATAACATTTAGATTCTGAACCATTTGCCTTTGGCTTCTCATATTTCTCTTTCCACTTTTGGTGTCTATTTTTCTTTGAAGGGTGATTTAACACCAGGAAAATTTTTTCCTTGCCACGGCCACGACCATGATCACGACTACGATCACGAATAAGACTATGGCCTTTCCATGTTTAGCATAATGGGGATACACCTCATCCACTTCAGGCAGTAGTGTAGACCCATTAGGTTGATTTTCGTGATTTCTCGTGAGCAAGTCATTGTTTCGCTCAGCCATAAGGAGAAGAGAAATCAGTTCAGAGTACAATACTTCTTGAAACCTTTCTCTTTGTACTGCTGTTGCAGAACCATATTGGAGGAATGAAACGTTGTAAACGTTTTTTCAAGCATATCATAATCAGTGATAATATCTCCACAGAGTTTCAATTTAAAAGTAATTCTGAACATCGCAGAATTGTATTCAGAAATATACTTAAAGTTTTGGAGCGTCAGATGAGCCTAATCATATCGTGTTTGTGGAAGAGTGACCAATTTTAAGTTGTCATATCTTTCCTTTAAGCTATTTCACAAAATAAGCGGACTTTGACTGTGAGATATTCTTATTTTAACCCTTTATCAAGGTGATAGCGCAAGAAAATCAAGGCCTTAGCACAATCATGGGTGGATGCTTTATTTCTGCCTTTAATGACGTCTCCAAGACCTATTGCATCTAAATGTATTTCAGCATCCAACACCCATGTCATATGGTTCTTGCTCGAAATTTCAAGGGCTACGAACTTTCTTTTTATAATGTCAGTCATAATTAAAAAGAAAAGAAAAGTTATACATTAATCTTCTCAAAGAGCTTCTTAAGATGATAGAATCTCGTACTGATAACGTGTGATGAAATAATAAAAGTAGAAGAATAATATTGTAGAGAAAGAGAGAGAGAAAATTCTTATTGAGTTTTAGGATAATTTACAATAAAGTAAAACCCTTCAATTTATAAGAAAAAAATAACTTAATCACAAAATAAAACTCTTTATAAAATAATCATTTATTCTAAATAGAATTCCATTAGTTAAAAAGGAAGGAACATAGGGGTACGCAACTTGTTATTCGGTCAAATTTTTTTAAATATTTAGAAGAATGAAGATTAAGAAGGAGATGAAAAGGGTAAATTACTTTTACCACCGTAAATTCTCCAATCCCTTGCTTTTAATTTATTTTTATTTTTATTTTTATTTTTCAAGTACTAGATAGGGATAAAAAAGCTGATTTGGATAGCAAGAGTTTTTACTAACCATAAACTTTAGTTTTATCTGAAAAAAAAACACAATTCGAACTTCGACGAAAAAAGTCAAAGAGTGCCCAACTTTTAGGTGAGGGTAAAAATACATTTTTGTTATGAAATAATATAAAGACAAGAACAATAATGCAAGAATAAGAACAATATAGAAAGAGAATAGGGAGAGAGAGAAGTATTCTTATTAATACTTGGGGTGATTTACAATGGTAGAGAGCACCTCTATTTATAGGAAGAGGAATGACTTAGCTTCAAGCTACAACTCTTAGACATTCACTCTAAATAGACTTCTATTTTATAACACTCCCCCTTGAATGTCTATTCAATAATGTGCCTCATAAAACCTTAAAACCAAAACCCATTGGGAAAAATTAAAGAAAGGAAAAAGAGTACACATGTTTGAATATGCGCCTATTGGTTGCCTCGTTAAAAACCTTGCAAGGAAAACCCGGTGGGACAAAACCTTGTAAGGGAAAAAGAGTGCAACGCGCCTTAACTCCCCCTGATAAGAACATCAATTTATGTCCTTACGTCTTCGCATCCCGATCTTGTGAACTAGCTTCTTGAAGGTTGACTTTGGTAGAGATTTTGTAAACAAATCAGCCATATTGTCGCTTGAACGAATCTGTTGAACATTGATATCACCATTCTTTTGAAGATCATGTGTGAAGAATAACTTTGGTGAAATATGCTTCGTTTTATCTCCTTTTATGAATCCTCCCTTCAATTGAGCTATACATGCTGCATTGTCTTCATACAAAGTTGTGGGTAGTTTATCACACTTCAAACCACATTTGTCTTGGATATGATGTATTATCGACCTTAACCACACACACTCCCGACTTGCTTCATGAATAGCAATTATCTCGGCATGATTAGATGAAGTAGCCACAATTGATTGCTTAGTCGATCGCCAAGATATGACGGTTTCTCCACAGGTAAACACATAACCCGTTTGAGATCGAGCCTTGTGTGGGTCGGACAAATATCCAGCATCAGCATAACCAATAAGATCCGGGCTGCAATTCTTGCCATAAAATAAGCCCATATCGGTAGTTCCCTTTAGGTACCGCAATATGTGTTTGATCCCATTCCAATGTCTCCTCGTAGGAGCCGAGCTAAATCTTGCTAAGACATTAACTGAAAAGGATATGTCAGGTCTTGTAGTATTTGCAAGATACATTAGTGCGCCAATTGCGCTAAGATATGGTACTTCAGGACCAAGTAGCTCTTCATTCCTTTCTTGTGGTCGGAATGGATATTTGTTCACATCAAGTGATCGAACAACCATCGGTGTACTTAAAGGATGTGCTTCATCCATGTAAAACCGTTTCAGTACCTTTTCTGTATAGGTAGATTGATGAACAAAAATTCCGTTTGCCAAATATTCAATTTGCAAACCAAGACATAGTTTATTCTTCCCGAGATCTTTCATCTCGAATTCATCCTTTAGATAATCAATTGCCTTTTGGAGTTCTATAGGGGTTCCAATAAGGTTTATGTCATCAACATATACGGCAAGTACAACAAATTCCGATGTTGTTTTCTTTATAAAAACACACGGACAAATAGCGTCATTTATATAGCCTTCTTTTAACAAGTACTCACTAAGACGATTATACCATATTCGTCCAGATTGCTTTAGACCATACAAGGATCTTTGCAATTTAATTGAGAACATTTCCCGAGATTTTGAGTTGTGCGCGTTTGGCACCTTGAGTCCATCGGGAATTTTCATGTATATCTCATTATCAAGTGAGCCATAAAGATAGGCAGTAACTACATCCATTAAGTGCATGTCAAGCTTTTCATGGACAGCAAAACTTATGAGATAACGAAAGGTTATCGCATCCATTACAGGCGAATATGTCTCTTCATAATCGACACCAGGCCTTTGAGAAAAATCTTGTGCAACAAGGCGTGCTTTATATCTTTGTACCTCGTTTTTCTCATTTCTCTTGCGTACAAAGACCCATTTATAGCCGACAGGCTTAACACCATTAGGTGTTTCAACTATAGGGCCAAAAACTTCACGTTTTGCCAGCGAATTCAATTCTGATTGAATTACTTCTTGCCACTTTGGCCAATCCTGTCTTTTTCGACATTCTTCAACAGATTGAGGTTCGAGATCCTCACATTCTTGCATAATGCTAGATGCTACATTATAAGCAAAGGCATTATCCACCACAATATCCACTCGATTAATATTTGCCTCAATATTAATTGGATTTAGGGATAGTTCCGTATTTTCCAGAGTCTCGGGCTCAATGGATTCTTCATGAATCTCAGAATTTGTTAAATCATGAGATTCTTTCGTGGTGTCATTTTGATCGTTCTTTTTCCTCTTTCTAGGATTTCGATCTTTGGAACCTAATGGTCTGCCACGCTTCAGGCGTGCATTTGACTCATTGGATATGACACTAGATGATTGTCCAACAGGGACATCAATACGGATTGGAACATTTTCCGCGGGAATGTGGGATTTCGTTATCCTTTTCAAGTCCGTAAATGCGTCAGGCATTTGATTTGCTATTCTTTGCAAATGGATAATCTTTTGTACCTCTCTTTCACAAATAGAGGTATGTGGATCAAGATGAGATAATGATGCATTTTTCCACAAAATTTCCCGTTTGGTTTCACCAACTTCTCCCCCTAATTTTGGGAAAAGTGTCTCATCAAATCGACAGTCTGCAAATCGTGCAGTAAACAAGTCGCCTGTCAATGTTTCGAGGTAGCGAATGATGGAGGGCGATTCAAACCCAACATATATTCCTAACCTTCTTTGCGGACCCATTTTGGTGCGGGATGGCGGTGCTATAGGCACATATACTGCACATCCAAAAATTCTTAAATGGGATATATTGGGTTCATGACCCAAAACCAATTGCAACGGGGAATACTTGTGGTAATTCGTCGGTCTGAGACGAATTAGCATTGCTGCATGTAAGATGGCGTGACCCCATACCGAAGTGGGCAGCCTCGTTCTCATAAGTAATGGCCTTGCAATCAACTGCAGGCGTTTAATTAACGATTCTGCAAGACCGTTTTGAGTGTGAACATGAGCTACAGAATGTTCAACTTTTATCCCGATTGATAAGCAATAATCATTAAATGCTTGGGATGTAAACTCAGCAGCATTATCCAGTCTAATGGACTTGATTGGATTATCTGGAAATTGTGCTCGTAGTCGAATTATTTGTGCCATTAATTTCGTAAACGCAAGGTTGCGTGATGACAACAGGCACACATGAGACCATCTACAGGATGCGTCTATCAAGACCATGAAATACCTAAACGACCCACTAGGTGGGTGAATAAGTCCCCCTTGTATACGTTCCAGAAACGTGGGTGACTCAGTCCCAACCTTTGTTGGTGATGGCCTGATAATCAACTTGCCTTGATAACACGAAGTGCAAGGATATTCATTATTCGAAAGAATTTTGAAATTCTTTAACGGATGCCCATATGAGCTTTCTATAATCCGTCTCATCATGACCGATCCCGGGTGTCCCAATCGATCATGCCAAAGTACAAAGGTATTGGAATCAGTAACCCTTTGGTTTACTGTTGAATGTGCCTCAATTGCACTAATTCTTGTCCAATACAGGCCACAAGATAAAGACGGGAATTTCTCAATAACCCTCTTTTGGCCGGAGACATTCTTTGTGATGACGAGATATTCAAGATTATCTTCATCCATTGTCTCAATATGATAGCCATTCTGGCGTACATCTTTAAAACTCAACAAGTTTCTCTTAGACTTGGAGGAGAACATTGCATTCTCTATGATTAACGTCGTGCCTTTGGGCAGAGCTACAATTGCTCTTCCGGAGCATTCAATCAATTTACTACTTCCAGAGATTGTAGTAACGTTTGCCTTACACATATATAGTTGAGAGAAATATTTCCTTTCTTTGAGTATTGTATGTGTAGTACATGAATCAACTAGGCAAATACTTTTACAGTTGGACATTGATCCAAGTTCGCTTTGTGAGATATCCATATTTGCTATCCCATAGTTTGACATACAAAAGAGATATACGAATATAAGAATAAACATGTTCAATCCGTTTTTGTCACATAATATTTTCAAAATCTGCTGCTAACAGTTGACTAACAAAATGAGATATGTTATCCATAATTGATTACTTTGCAGTTTGAAAATTTCAGTTTAAACATTTTCTTCAAACAATCGATTGTTAAACACAAACAATCGATTGTTGAACATTGACAATCGATTGTTAAACACACACAATCGATTATTTGCCATTTTGAAAAACTTCAGATCACACTGTCTTAAGACAATCGATTGTTATGCATAGACAATCGATTGTTGGCTATTTTGAAAAATTCCAGAGCACACTGTTTTAAGACAATCGATTGTTAAGTATAGACAATCGATTGTTGGCTATTTTGAAAAATTCCAGAGCACACTGTCTTAAGACAATCGATTATTATGCATAGACAATCGATTGTGGATGATTTTTGAAAAATTCCAGATTACACTGTCTTAACGACAATCGATTGTTAGACAAAGACAATCAATTGTTGATCAATTATTTTTCAGCTTTAATGCGAAAATAGTAGATAATCGACTAGTTTTTCAGGCTAGTCGATTACCCCTACTGGAAAATAAAAATTTTATTGATATTTGAGCATATTGAAGATATTCTAAAGAACTACTGCTAACATTGCATCATGAACTAACTAATACGAGCTAATACTAATGACTATTAGTTTATTCACTAACTAATACAAATAAGTAGAATAAAATCAAATAACTCCATCTTCTTTCATCACGGACCCATCGCTGATTAGGTGGTCTATTTTCCCTTCGGGTTGCTCAAAGAAGTCTACCACATCCAGGTGGGTGATGTCCTCATTGTCGTCATAGACAAAATTTGTTTCAGGGCCTTTTCTCTTTCGAGATGCTTGATAAAGGTCAACCAAGTGTCTTGGTATATGGCAAGTCTTTGACCAGTGCCCTTTCCCACCGCAACGATAACATATAGTTTCTGAACCATTTGCCTTAGGATCTTCATGACCCCGTTTCTGCTTTCGGCGGTTATCTCTCCTTGGGGGTTGACGGACTTCATTGGAATTTCTTCCTTGTCTACGTCCCTGGCTATGACCCCGTTTACGACCATGACCATGGTCCTTTTCATGTTTGGCATAATGAGAGTGCACCTTATCTGCTTCAGGCAGTGGTGTAGACCCAGTGGGTCGATTTTCATGATTTCTCATGAGCAGGTCATTATTTCGCTCAGCCACTAGTAGAAGAGAAATCAGTTCAGAGTACTTTGTAAAGCCTTTCTCTCTGTACTGTTGTTGCAGTACTATATTGGAGGCATGAAACGTTGTAAACGTTTTCTCAAGCATATCATAATCGGAGATATTATCCCCGCATAGCTTCAATTTAGAAGTAATTCTGAACATTGCAGAATTATATTCAGAAACGGACTTAAGTCCTGGAGCCTCAGATGAGCCCAATCATATCGTGCTTGTGGCAGAGTGACCAACTTCAGGTTGTCATATCTCTCCTTTAAGCCGTTCCACAAGATGAGTGGATCCTTGACGGTGAGATATTCAATCTTCAAACCTTCATCAAGGTGATGGCGCAAGAAAATCAAGGCCTTCACACATTCTTGGGTGGATGCTTTTTCTCTATCTTTGATGGTGTCTCCGAGACCCATAGCATCTAAGTGGATTTCAGCATCCAACACCCATGTCATATAGTTCTTGCCCGAAATTTCAAGGGCAACGAACTTTCTTTTCGTAATGTCAGACATAATCGAAAATTAAATTAGGAAGAGGGAAATACCTTAGATTTCTCGAGAATGGTTCTTGAGATGGTAGAGTCTCGTGCTGATAACGTGTTATGAAATAATATAAAGACAAGAACAATAATGCAAGAATAAGAACAATATAGAGAGAGAATAGGGAGAGAGAGAAGTATTCTTATTAATACTTGGGGTGATTTACAATGGTAGAGAGCACCTCTATTTATAGGAAGAGGAATGACTTAGCTTCAAGCTAAAACTCTTAGACATTCACTCTAAATAGACTTCTATTTTATAACAATTTTATCTTTATTTCCATTTTTCTCTTTTCCTCATATGAAATTATCTGGCAAATCAAAAATCAAAATCACAGTGGAAAATTAGACGAGCTACAGTCACACGTGTCCAACAATTATTGGCTGTCCTTTCCGCCACCGAATCAAGACTTGTGACTCCTCATTTTCTGTCATCCCTATCGTTGAAAATCTTTTCCCCAAAAAAGATTCATAACTTTTATGGTTTAATTTTTCATTCGATTTTTAATTTTCCTTTTTACTGTTTTGATTTTCCGAAATGGGTCAATTAGATTCATTTCGAGATAACAGTTGGGACTTAATTGATATAAACAGTTTTATAGATGAAGCACCTTCAGATTTCTTTTGGAATGATCAAATCCAGAACCAGAACCAAAGGTATTTTTTATTTATATCCTTTTCTAGTTACTAATTTATTTATTAGTTGGCTTGTAAATTATCAAATCTCTTTTTGCCTAGGGTCGATTGGAATCAGCCTCTCTGCCTTTCGGGTGGGTAAGACTCGTCTACATATTATACTCCCCAAAACTCACTTTGTGGGACTATACTGGTAGTTGTTTATGCGCTTTTAATTCTATGGTTGTTTAATGTATTCTTAGTGGACCTTAATCTTATGGGTTTTTTCTCTATACAGATTAATTTTCAAGTTTAGATTAAATCTGATTACTGCTTTATTTTTCCCATTTGCTTGTAAAAATCTAATCTTTTTATATGCTTTTGTTCTATGTTTGTTCAATGTAATGTCAGTGGTGCTTAATCTTGTGTGGCGTTTTTTTATACAGCTTAATTTACAAGTTTAGCTTGTAAAGTTTTATCTTTTTATAGGATTTAATGATATGCTCATTCAATTTGTCTCTTAATATAACTTGATTTTGGTGGCGCTTGTTTTTGGTTTTTGTTTTTATATGTTTTTAGCTATCACTTAATACAGCTTAATCTTGATGGGCTTTTATATTTTGAGAGGAATAAGCAGAATCTATAGAAAAAAAGAGATTTTCCTTAATCTATCAAAATCACCTTTCATGCTGGTTAATTAATCTTGTTGATCTAGCTTCGAATAATGTTATATTTACATGTGTTTGCATGTTATGATTATTCAATTTATCTCCAAAATGGCAGTTTGTTTGTTTGTTTAGGGTTTGATTTCTTATACTTTCATATGTTGGATGTAATGCTCATTTAGGTGTAACTTACAAGTCCACTTTTTAATGCAACAACAACAACAACAACCCAGTATAATCCCATTTAGTGGGGTCTGGGGAGGGTAGTATGTACGCAGACCTTACCCCTACCTTTGGGTAGAGAGGCTATTTCCAAATAGACCCCCGGCATCCTTCCCTCTAAGAACTTCCCACCTTGCTCTTGGGGAGACTCGAACTCACAACCTCTCGATTGGAACTGGGGGTTGCTTACCATCAGAGCAACCCCTCTTGTCTGTATACTAAAAAAGATGCAAGTTTACTGTTCACATGTATCTTGTTGTAAGAGAAAACATTGAATCATCTCACAATCATCATCTCGTCGTGCTTCTTATATCTTTTTTCCTCTTAGTAAGAGCTGAAACTTGGACTTCCTGAATTTCCTTTTCTTCCTCTTATTGCCTTATTACTTTTCATTCTTCCTTCACCCCGATCCTCGTTAACACTCTCGTGGAATGATCTCCTGTACCACATTAGATCTCTTTTTCTTAATGCCAGGAGAGGTTTTACTACAATAGGGGAATCATGTAAGAGATCCTGAAATCTGACAAGTTCTGCATTTGTAACATGAGAATTGAGAAGAAGAAAAAGTAAAGGCAGAATGGCTTATGATCTTTTTTTCTCTATTGGTTTTGTCTACACACTCTTTCTCTAGTAGCTATGTTAAAGGAGAATTGAAAAAAATGTTCTTTCGAGAATTTTACTAATTGAGTTGGACAAAGTGAAAGGGAAATTTCCATCCTAACGTTATTGTCTTTCTTGTTTTCGCTGATCCATTGGGGTTGATGATTTTTGCTTGCATTAATTTGTCGTGTTCGAACTGTTGGTATAGGCCCTGTTCCATAAATCTAGTTATAAGTTTGACTATTTCTCAATGATCCCTGGGTTGCAGAGCTGTAACAGAAGTCGAGGCACCTCTCAGCAATGCTACATTTCAGGAGGAGTGTATAGAAACAGAATGCCCTCGGAAGAGGTAAATGTAGATACTTTTAAATATATATCTTCCTTGAAAGGTGGAAAATGATGCATATGCTTGGACTATTTCATGGGAATGCCTAGCTTTGCCATGATGATATTGAGGGAATAAATACCAAGTGAGCTAGTATGCTGATGTGTTTAAAATCATAGAAATGGGAGGGATCGGGTTTCTCAATTTGGTATATGGTGTAAATTTCAGCGCTACTTTATAGTTAATCAGGTCATGGAAACTAAAGTGATGTCTATTCGCATTTCTTTTACTGAGTCTTCTTTTGTTGTGTTTCTTAATAGAGGCCGAAATGAGTCTTGCAGCAAACAAGGTAGCAAAGCCTGCCGTGAGAAATTAAGAAGGGAAAAATTGAATGAGAGGTATCATCATGTTCATATGAACTCATATTTCCTCTCTGCATTCTAAAACAGATATTTTTCTGTTATTTTCTATCATGCACCATAACAACGGCATTGTAGATTAAACATGGATGTAACAACTACCTTGTTCTCTTACTGGGTTGGGAAGTCTTACTTGGAGCAGCCATTGGTATAAGTTCTTCTGAGTACAGCCGAGTGTATCGAAAAAAGGCCGTTATAAATTGAGAAGGATATACATCATAAATAGAGAAGTTTGACAGACACTCTCAGAACGAGAAGTATCATTTTCTTGGTGGCACTTAAATCACTTTGCCACTAGTTATAATGTCGTTCAAGTGACGATTAGGTGTTCTGAATCAATTTACTTGAATCTGGTTTAACTTCGTGCAGGTTTTCAGAGCTATGCTCTGTTCTGGAACCTGGGAGACCTGTAAAAACAGACAAAATGACCATACTTGGTGATGCTATTCGTGTTCTAAACGAACTGAAGACTGAATCTGACGAATACAAAGAGATGAACCAAAAGCTTATGGAAGAGATTAAAACGTTGAAGGTTAGATATGATTTTCCCGTTGTTAGTGCTACTGGGAAGGTCTACAATCTCACGGCCAAAATTTTTTCTTAACAGGCAGAGAAGAATGAACTTCGTGAAGAGAAACTCGCACTGAAAGCAGACAAAGAGAGGATGGAGCAAGAGTTGAAAGCTACGGCTACTCCAGCAAGTTTTATTCCATCCCATCCAGCAGCATATCAGCCGCCAGTAAATAAGATGTCAGTTTTCCCAAGTTATGGTTATGTGCCAATGTGGCAGTATCTACCGCCATCTTCCAGGGATACATCTCAAGATCATGCGCTCAGGCCTCCTGCTGCATGAGAATCTTGTAAGATGATGTATGGCATTTCCCCCTTCATTCGTGTAAATAGTGGTAACATGTTAATCTATTTTTAGTCTATTAGTCATCTCTGCCTCCTTTTGTTTTCCTCCCCATTTTCTTTATATTTAATTTGAGGGAGGTGCATCTATGGCAGATAATTTATCTAGGTGGAATTGGATTTGATTTACATCTGCTTCTTGACTTTTACCCTTTTGGATGCTGAATTTTGGTTTGTCTCTTGCAATAAGTAAACATTCTAATTTTTGTTTATCCAAACTATGTGATACAATTGATTTATGAGATTTTAATATTTGGATTCTTATAAGACTTAGCCGAAGTATGAATGAACTGGTCCAAGCTGTTGGTTTATGTTCTAAAATTACTGTGTAAAAGCTGATTGTGTTGCACCGTTAAAACTCATCCATGTAGTCAGTGACAGTTGTGCTGGATATAAATTCCAAGTATAAGCTCGTCTGTTTTAGATCTTTCCTCAGAAACTACTAGCTCCTTCATAGCTTACTTGAAGAATCTATTGCAACTTTTACGTTCAGAAGTTCATTTTTGTTGAGAATAGAAGTTCATGATAGCTACCTGTATTATGCACCACTAGTATTCGTACCCGCGCGTTGCACTGAAAATATAAAATATAATATTTTAAAAGAAAATATTATTTGGAAATATGATACACGAAAAAAAAACACATTAATACATTCAAGTCATATAGAAATAGACTTCTCCCTTATAAATATAGCTAGTGAGAAAAGGACCTAGAAGCTTTCTTGTGCAGACCATAGGCAATGGTAGCAACTATAAACTAAGTAATAATACGCATAACATTCAGCTCATAAATTGCAGAAACAAAAATTATAAATAGAGAGCTAAATAAACACAGTCAGATCTTTAGAATCTTTTGAAAAGTGAATATAATTTCTTAAACCGAGTAAAAGCACTTAACCATTACAAAGTTGTACTGTTACAACCTCATTATCAATAAAAAAATGGAGCACAAATCAGTAACACATAAATTCTTTAGCTTCTTGGTTTCTTTTAAAAACTTAAGTCACCAAGCTATATGATATTAGAGTATTATGGAAGAAATGAAAGCCAACTTTTACTAATCTGCTCAACATATACTGAGAGAAGATAGTGTAACAGAACATGTTATGCCCTTTGCAGAAAAGTATATTTCAAGAACTATGACATCCTCGTTCTTCAAAGCTAGTCTAACAAATGTTGTATGCAGATCATGTGTCAATAGAGATGTATGCCATAATAATGTATGAAGTTTGAATACCTTGTAAATTAAAGTATGGGCTAGCAACACAATTCTTTCTCCTATACATCAAATAATCATAAATTTTCAATCAAACTATTATAGATTGTCATCTTTTACTAAAAGTAAGAAAACTGTTATAAATAAAGTTAAAAATGTTGACGAATTAAATAATTTTTTGACTCTATTGTAAATTATCTTATTATAAAAGAGAACTTGACAAATAAAATTTTCAACAGGTTGGGCAATAGCCCTTAAACATGTTTTCTCGAGGAATAATCGGTACTAAATTACCTGATCCTTCACTACTCACATTGGTTTGCATCTCCTCGCTTTGTACTTTCTTCTGCATCCCAAAAAATTACAATTAATGGTTAACTTTTTTTGTCTTCAAACTATAAGCTGAAATCGAGTAGAATAATAAAAATTGTGTATTCTTTTATGAGGTTCAAATCGCAGCATTCTGCTTTACCTTTGTGAGTAAACAGAGTTTGATCCACTCTAAGTTTCGATCACTATATTTTAACATAGTTAGTTTAAAACAATGGAGTAAAATAAATCTAAGATATTCAGTTTTCATGAATATTGACTGCACTGGAACATGAAGATAAAGTGATAAGATATCAGAATCAACTGATTTTTGACATTCAAACTTAACTTGGAATGTGTAAAGGCTCTATTTGTCACGATCCGGATTTTCCATCCTCGGAGTCGTGATGGCACATACTAATAAGATCTAGGCAAGACAAAACCTTATTTAGTTACTTCATCAATTAATTACTTCTATTAGCAATTATAGAGCGATAATCATGATAACAACGGAGATTTAATAAATAAGCGGAAGACAATGATAAAATAACTGAAATCCATGTCTATTACATCAACTCAAACCTTAACCACCCAAAACCCGGTGTCGTAGTATCACAGACGATTTAAGAATGCTAAATACAAAGTCTGAAAATAAGACACACAGTCTCAGAATGGGGAGATGAAACAGGGATATAAAAGATAGAGGAGACGCCGGGCCTGCGGACGCCAGCAGGACTAACTCGGGATCTCGTGGACTGAAGGCCTGCTCCTAAACTACTGTTCACCGTATGCTGCTCAGGTATTGGGATCTGTTCAAAAGAGCATAGAGTGTAGTATCAGCACAATCGACCCCATGTGCTGGTAAGTGCCTGGCCTAACCCTGGCGAGTTAGTGACGAGGCTAGGACTAGACTTTAGATAAATCTGTGCAGTTATATTCATATACAACAAAAAATAGACAAGATTAAACATTTTAATGGGAGGGAAACATGCTTTTGGGATAGCATATTATACAGAACTTCAAAGAAAATATAATGGAAAATTAACAATTTAATTCTAGCATGGAGAAGGGAAATAAAAAAATAGGTTTTCACTGTCAGTACACATCTCGTTGCAAGCTTGCAACCCAATCCCATTTCTCATATTTATGTGGTAGGCATACCGCCCACTCCCATTTTATTAAATCTCGTGGTAGGCATACCACCTGCTCCCATTTTATTAAATCTCATGGTAGGCGTACCACATGCCCCCGTTTTACCAATAACTTGTGGTAGGCGTACCGCCCGATTCTATTTCATCCATGCTTGTGGTAGGCATACCACCCACTTCCATTTCATTAATAGCTTGTGGTAGGTGTACCACCCACTCCCATTTCAATACAACACAATATTATAATAAAATCCTGGAAGTGGGAAACAAAAGCAACATAGAAATTTCCCGTCAAGGGAATAACCAGCTATAACCAATTTCTTTGGCATAGATAAAGTCTATGAGGTTAAACTAAATCTTTACTCAATATCAAGAATCATCAATTAAACATTCGAAGTGTCACTTAAGAAAACAACAATAATCAACTTAGGACACACGGTCATGCTCGATACTGACGTATAGATACTCGTCAGCATGCCTATACGTCGTACTCAATCAAGAAGCAAATAGCACACACGACTTAACTCCTAATCCCTCAAGCTAGGGTAGACCGGACACTTACCTCAAACTTCCACGGCCAATTCACTCCTCAATTACTGCTTTCCCTCTCGAGTTTGGCTCCAAATCAATTGTATCTATACAATAATGACTTCCATACATCAATAAATGCAAAACAATACGAACCCAATGCCTAACTCTAGTTTTTCCATCATTCTTCCCAAAAACTCAAATATCAACCTTGGGCCCGCTTGGTCAAAATACGAGGTTTGGACCAAAATCAGATCACTCATTCACCCACGAGCCCGAATATATAATTATTTTCAAATTCGATCCCAAAACGAGGTCTAAATCAAGAAAAATAAAAATGCCCTAACTCTACCGAAATCCCTAATTTACTACCCTTAGTCACATGTTTTAGGACTAGAAATTCATTAAATGTTGATGAAAATGGAAGAAACTAGTTAGAGATTACATACCCCAAGAGATTGTGGTGATAGATGCTTCAAAAATCGTCTAGGACCTTGGAGAAGGAGGAATTTTGGAAATTTTGTAAAAATCCCGTAAGGCTTCTGTTTTGGGTATTTAAAAATAACTGGGATAAAATACTCATCGCATTCGCGACATGCTGGCCATGTTCGCGATGAGTCACACTTAACAGGCCATCGCGATCGCGAGAAGAGGAACGCGAATATGGAGAGTGAAATGTTGTGGCCCAGAAATTGTTTTACGCGAACGCGTGAACCAGCACGCGAACGCGAACGCAAGGGCTTGGATGCAAACGCGAAGGAAGAAAAAGATAAAGCTTCGCGAACGCTGGAGATGCAACGTGAACGCGAAGAAGGAAAAGGATCTGCAACAGCTGAAGCAAAAATCTGAAACTTTCTAAGTCTAAATCCATTTCGAAACACCTCCGAAACATACCCGAGCCCGGAGCTCCTAACCAAACACACGTACTAACTCAAAAACATCATACAAACTTATCTGTGCGATCAAATCGCCAAAATAACCTCAAAAACAAGGAATCAAACTTCAAGATCCTGAATTTTTCCCAAGACTTCATCAAGTTTCAAATTTAGAACTTTAAGTCCGAAACACATCAAACGCGTCCGATTTTAACCAAACATTACAGGAAGGACTTAAGACATATATAAAACCTATACCGGGTGCTGGAACCATAATTCAGGCCCGATACCATCGCGTTCTAATCAAATTTCATTTCAATTTTTCTTAAATATTTTCATAAAAGAACTCGATAGAAACTCGGGCTTGGGGCCTTGGAATTTGATTTCGGGCATACGACCAAGTCCCATATTTTTCTACATCCCTCCGGGACTGTCATTATCACGGGCTTGGGTCTATTTTTCCAAAATATTAACCGAAGTCAAATTTATTCATTTTAACATCAATACTTAGCATTTTTCACTAAATTTCATATTTATGCTTTTTGGTTACGCGCTCGGATTACGCACGCAAATCGAGGCAGCTCTAAATGAGGTTTTCAAGACCTCGGACGCACATAATTGATTAAAAATAGGTGATGACCCTTTGGTTCGTCACATTCTCCACTCTAAAACAACAGTTCGTCCTCGAACGGACAATAGAAGGAAGTACCTGAGTCGGGAAAAGATGAGGATAACGGCTCCGCATATCAGACTCGGACTCCCAGGTTGATGCCTCAGGAGGATGACACCTCCACTGAACACAAACAGAAGGAAAACTCTTGGATCTCAACTGAGACGAACCTGCCTGTCTAGAATAGCCACCGGCTCCTCCTTATAAGGCGAGTCCTTGTCCGAATGGAGAGTGATGAAATCTAACACGTGGGACGGATCACCGTGATACCTACGAAGCATGGACACATGAAACACTGGATGCACGGCTGATAAGCTTGGCAACAAAGCAAGTCTATAAGTCACCTCCTCCACTAGATCAAAAATCTCGAAGGGACCAATGAACCTAATGCTAAGCTTGCCCTTCTTCCCAAATCTCATCACGCCCTTCATAGGCGACACTCGGAGCAATACCCGTTCACCAACCATAAAAGCCACGTCTCGAACCTTGTGATCTACATAACTCGTTTGCCTAGATTGAGCTGAATGAAGCCTATCATGAATGATCCTGACCTTGCCCAAGGCCTCCTGAACCAAATTTGTACCCAACAACCGAGCCTCTCCCAGCTCAAACCATCCAACCGGAGATCGACACTGCCTAGCATATAAACCCTCTTAAAGATCCATCTGGATAACTCGACTGGTAACTGTTGTTTTAGGCAAACTCTGCTAAAGGCAAAAACTGATCCCACGAATCTCCAAAGTTAATAACACAAGCACGGAGCATATCCTCCAAAATCTGAATAGTCCGCTTGAACTTCTGGTCCGTCTGAGGATGAACTGTTGGCTAGAAGGGCATAACATCGAGGCTGGGCCCCACCACTCTGATCTACCTCTCTAGGACGGCCTGCTGCTGGCTGGCCTCCACCTCTGATGGCCTAGCTCCACCTCTAGTACCTCTATCTCTACCTCTAGCACCTATACCTCCACATCTAGCTCGCTGGGCGGGCTTTAGAACATCTGGTGCCTGTATCATAGCACAAGAACCCTGCTGCGGCGAATTGCTCGAAGCTCAAGGGAAATACCTAGCAATGTGCATCGTGTCACACAAGTAAAACAAGCCCCAGGCTAACAGCCCTGGAAACTCTGAAGTGCTGGTGCACTAATAGGAGCAGGAGGTGCACTATAGGACTGCTGATCAGAATACTGCCCGAGAACCACGACCACCTGAAGCACCATGAGAAACCTGGAGTGCTGACTGGTAAGGCCTATGAGGATGACCCTTATCATACTAATCTCTACCTCCAGACGAGGCACCACTGAACCTGCCTAACTGACGGGGTCTCTTGTCAGCCCTATGACCACCCCCTATGATAATACCATCTCAACCCTATGGGCCACATTGGCCGCCTCCTGTAAGGATATCTCACTCCTAGCCTCTCTGGCCATCTGAAGACGAATCAACTAAATGAGTCCATAAATAAACCATCTCACTCTCTCCCTCTCAGCAGGAAGTATAATAAGAGCATGGCGAGCTAAGTCAATGAACCTGGTCTCATACTGGGTGACCATCATGGAACCCTGCTGGAGGCGCTCAAACTGCCTCCAATAGGTTATTATCTGAGCAACGGGGAGAAACTTCTCTAGAAACAACACTGTAAACTGCTTCCATGTCAAGGCTGGTGGTCCTGCTGGTCTAGCTAAGCAATAATCCCTCCACCACGTCTTGGCAGATTCAAACAAGCGAAATGTTGCAAAATCAAACCCATTGGTCTCAACAATACCCATGTTCCGAAAAACCTCGTAACAACTGTTTAGATAATCCTGGGGATCCTCAATAGATGCACCGCTAAAAGTAGAATTGAAGAGCTTGGTGAACATGTCTAGCCTCCACACAAAGCATCAGTGAACATAGCAGCTCTATCACCAGTCTGAGCTACCACACTCGTTTGTACTACCCCAACTGGCTGAACCACTAGAGTCTAAATCTGAGGAGCTACCTGCTCCGGAGTGCGAGTAGCAGGAGTCTGTGCCCCTCCTCCAGCCTGAGAAGTGGCTGTTGCTACAAGAAGCAAACCTGCTCGCGTGACACTCTCCATGAGGCCTACCAATCGGACCAGAGCATCCTAAAGAACTAGGGTAGCAATAAACCCCTCTGGGACCTGAGCTGGGCCCACTGGAACTAATGGGGCCAGAACCTTCTCCTTAAAATCAACCTGAGGATCTGCCACTGGTGCTGCTACTCGGGGCTAAGCTCTGCCCCTACCTCGGCCTATAGCACGACCTTGGCCTTGCCCTCTGCCCCTAGTGGGAGATGCCTGGGGCTCAGACTGCTGAGCTGTAGATGAGGAAGCGCGTGTTCTCACGATCTGCGAAAGAACATAGTAGAAATTCAATTAGCATTGAGGAACCAAACCGCACGACAAGAAAGAACAAATGTGAAGTTTTTCCTAACTTTGTAGCCTCTGGGGGATAAATACAGACGTCTCCGTACAGATCCCTCAGACTCCACTATGCTTGTCTGTGAACTGTGAGACCCATGTAACCTAGAGCTCTGACACCAATTTGTCACGACCCGGATTTTCCACCCTCAGAGTTGTGATGGCGCCTACTAATGAGAGCTAGGCAAGCTAAAACCTTATTTAGTTACTTCATCAACCAAATACTTCTTATTAGCAATTATAGATGATTATCATGATAACTGCAGAGATTTAACAAATAACCAGAAGACAGCGATAGAATAACTGAAATTCATGTCTATTACATCAACTCAAACCTTAACCACCCAAAACCTAGTGTCACATTATCACATACGATCTAAGAATGCTAAATACAAAGTCTAAAAATAAAGACACATTGTCTCAGAAACGAGGAGATGAAACATGGATATAAAAGATAGATGAGACGTCGGGCTTGCGGATGCCAGCAGGACTACCTCGGGATCTCGTGGACTGAAGGCCTGCTCCCAAACTGCTGTTGTGCACCGTATGATGCTCCGGTATCGGGATCTGTGCAAAAGCGCATAGAGTGTAGTATCAGCACAACCGACACCATGTGCTGGTAAGTGCCTGGCCTAACCCCGGCGAGGTAATGATGAGGCTAAGGCCAGACTCCAGATAAACCTGTGTAGTTATATTCATATACAATGGAAAGTAGACAAGAATAAATATTTTAATAGAGGGGAACATGCTTCGGGGATAGCATATAATACAGAACTTTAAAGTGAATATAATGGAAAATTAACAATTTAATTCTAGGTTGAATAAGGGAAATAAAAGAAATAGGTTTTCACTGTCAGTACACATCTCATTGTAGGCGTGCAACCTGATCCCATTTCTCATATTTCCGTGGTAGGTGTACACATGCTCCCATTTCATTAGATCTCGTGGTAGGCGTATCACCCATTACCATTTCATTAAATCTCGTGGTAGGCGTACCACCCGCTCCCATTTCATCAATAACTTGTGGCAGACGTACCACCCGTCCCATTTCATCAATACTTGTGGTAGGCATACCACCTGTTTTCATTTCATTAACAACTTGTGTTAGGCGTACCACCTACTCCTATTGCAATCCAACACAATATTGCAATAAAATCTCGGAAAGGGAAACAAAAGCAACATAGAAATTTTCTGGCAAGGGAATAACCAGCTATAACCAATTCCTTTGGCATAGATAAAGTCTATGAGGTTAAACTAAATCTTTCCTCAATATCAAGAATCATCAATTAAACATCTGAAGTGTCACTTAAGAACACAACAATAATCAACTATGGACTCACGGTCATGCTCGACACCGACGTATAGATACTCGTCACCATTCCAATACATCGTACTCAATCAAGAAGCAAATAGCACATACGACTCAACTCCTAATCCCTCAAGCTAGGGTAGACCGGACACTTACCTCAACCTTCCAGGACCAACTCACTCCTCAATTTCGCTTTTCCTCTCAAGTTGGCTCCAAATCAATTGTGTATATACAATAATGACTTTAATACATTAATAAATTCTAAATAATACGAACCCGATGCCTAATAATAACCTTTCCATCATTTTTTCCAAAAACTAAAAAAATCGACCCTGGACCCGCTTGGTCAAAACACGAGGTTCAGACCAAAATTAAATTACCCATTCACCCACGAGTCCGAATATATAAATTATTTTTAAATTCAACCCTAAAATGAGGTCTAATTCAAGAAAAATTAAAAAGTCTTAACTCTACCCAAATTTCTAATTTACTACACTCAATCACATGTTTTAGGACTAGAAATTCATTAAATGTTGATGAAAATGGAAGAAACTAGCTAGAGATTACTTACCCCAAGAGATTGTGGTGAAAGAATGCTTAGTAAATTGCCCTAGGACCTTGGATAAGGAGGAACTTTGAAAATTTTATAAAAATCCCATAACGGTTCTGTTTTGGGTATTTAAAAATAGCTAGGCAAAAATACTCATCGGGTTCGCGACAGGATGGCCGCGTTCGCGAGGAGTCACACTTAACAGGCCATCGCGATCCCGAGAAGATGAACGCGAACACGGAGAGTAAAAAGTTGTGGCCCAGAAATTATTCTACACAAACGTGTGAACCAGCACGCGAATGCAAAGAGGAAAGCTGCAAGGCTCCGCGAACGCGAGTAGGTGCACGCGAATGCGATGGAGAAAAGAAGATTCAGCTGTCAGTGCCAAAAATCACTATGCAAATGCGACGGCTTGGATGCGATCGCGAAGAAAGAAAAAGTTAAAGCTTTGCGAACGTGGGAGATGCAATGTGAACGCGAAGAACGAAAAGGGTCTGCAACAACTGAAGCAAAAATCTGAAACTTTCTAAGTTTAAAACCATTCCGAAATACACCCGAGCCCTCGGGGCTCCTACCCAAACACACGTACTAACTTAACAACATCATACAAATTTATCCGTGTGATCAAATCGCCTAAATAACCTCAAAAATAAGGAATCAAATATCAAGATCATGAATTTTTCCCAAGACTTCATCAAGTTTCAAATTTAGAACTTTAAGTTCTAAACACATCAAACGCGTCCGATTTTAACCAAACTTTACAGGAAGGACTTAAAACATATATAAGACATGTAGCGTGCACTGGAACCAAAATACGGGCCTGACATCATTGCTTTCTAATCAAATTTCATTTCGATCTTCCTTAAACATTTTCAGAAAACAATTCTATAGAAAAATTTATTTTTCGGGCTTGGGACTTCAGAATTTGATTCGGGATATATGCCCAAGTCCCATATTTTCTACGGACCCTCTGGGATCATCAAATTATGGGTCCGGTTCCGTTTTTGCAAAATTTTGACCTAAGTCAAATGTATTCATTTTAATATCAAAACTTAGCATTTTTACAAAATTTCATATTTAAGCTTTCCGGTTACGCGCCCGAACTGAACACACAAATTGAGGCGGCTCTTGATGAGGGTTTTAAGGTCTCGGAAGCACATAATTGATTAAAAACATGTGATGACCCTCTGGTTCGTCACATTATTAAATAGAGGACGGAAAAAAAAATTGTTTGTAGTTGTACTTGAAACTACAGAGAAAATGCAGAAAGGAATTTAGAAGGAACCCTATTGCAAGTGTGAATACAATCTTTCGGATCGACATAACAAAATTTAAAAAATGCATAAAATAAGAAAATCAGAACACATTGCAATTGCTTACTCATTTCCAATAGAATGATGAAAAATCCAGCTTATAATCTGTTGCAATCCACATATCTGAATAGGAAAGAGAAAGAGAAAAAGAAAAAAGAATTATAACCAAAATAGTAGAGACTTTAGAGCTTAGAATATTTATGCTTAACAAATGAAAAAATCGAAGATTTCGCTTCTGATTACCCGATTCTTTGAAGATTTTCAAAACATGAGATCTTTGAGAATATTCTATGAGAATATCTCGTCTTGTATGACAACTGACTGTATAGTACTGGAGAAAATTATATGAATAACATTAAATATGGAGCTTGAAGAAATAAAATTCAATTATGTGAATGCATTTGTACAGACAAATTTTTTTTTTGAAAGTTAGTGATTCCTACTTGGAAAAATCTTCAAAAAGTATAATATGTTCCACATATGCTATGAGAACCAAAAATTTGGCTGCTGCATGTCTAAGAGTTAGATGCTTATTGACATCTTTAACAGACCTAAATAGTGTATTTGTAGAATTTTTAGTATGTAATTTCCCAATACATAATAAATCTCATGCTTTAGTAATGCAATCTTTGAACTTACAGATTCTTTAATTGGAAAAATTCTTTGTGTTCACCATTATTCTAATGGGAAAAAGAGCAACATAACATTCATACATGCCAGACCTACACTCAAAAGAACGTAACTCTTGTCTTGGACAGATGAAGAAGCAAAAGGAGCAGCTGGTCTATCGATGGAAAGGGTGACATACCATTGTTGAGGAACCGTTATTAGTTACTATATTCTTCAACTCGTTGATTTGTCTTAGTAGAGACAGTTCATTTGTCTCTTAGAAATATTAAGCTGGAATTATAGCCAAACTGCTTTATATCAAGGAAATATTAATTTATAAACCAACATGAAAAGTAAGAAGAAGAATAATAATGAAACGGAAGTGTAATACACTTAAATTCCGTATGTCATTAAGTGTTTCCAGCTGTGAAATAACATTAATAATTCGAGCACTAAATGGAGAAGGCATCATTAACATAATGGTGACTTTGATCATAATTTTGCTGTTAAAGTAAGAAAGAGCATAATCAATAATAAAGTAGCATAAACTATAACATGTAGCGCTAAGTTATTGAGAAGCAGTTCTATTGTATCACATTATCCAGTTGATGAATTATCACATTCAAACCACTTGCATAAGTGATATTGAGTACTTCTTCACCAATGCGATGTAACAACTACTGTTAATCCATGTAATGGAAGTTACTGAACAATCTATACGTGCAACATTAATGACACATTATTTTATATCTAGAATAGTGTAATAGAAAAAGATTTAAAAAAATACCGAAAAATAAAGCGTACCTATTCCATGTTTGAGGAATCAACTCAACAGCTGACTTCTTAGTTGGTTCATAAATCTCAGCGAGAAAGTAGTACGTAAACCTCAAAAAAGATATTGATGATCTTTCAAGTGTCAAATTAAATTTCGAAAAACTTCTTTAATAACTACATTTGTAGCTTCAGTAGTTATTTTTCGATCGTCATCACAAACCAAAAATTGTAATCCCTTTCTAGTTTTCACCCGAGAAAGAGTAACATATAGTTATCTGTGTGTAATTATAGATTTCTTCAAAAATAATCCTACATGAGACAATGGTCCTTGACTTTTGTTGATTGTCATGGCAAAAGATACAACTATTGAAAATTGTCTTTGCTGGAACTTAAATGAAATTTTAGCATCAGATGGAGTCAATGTCATTCTTGGAATAAAGAATTTCTGTCCAGCCATCTATCCTGATTAAACCTTGCTTCAATGACTTGATTTCCAAGTTTTGTTATTGTAAACCTTGTTCCATTACATAATCCTGCTATCTGATCAATATTTCTTAATAACATCACCGGAATACCAACCTTTAGAGTAAGAGAGTGATTTGAAACTTTTGAAAATTTAATAGTATTTAAGAATTCTGGTGTGTGAACATGTTCTAATGCTGAATAAGTATGGTCAGAGCTGCAGATTCTATCGAAATTGAAATATGATTTCTCAGAACTTTCATTAAGCGAAATCATATATTCGTTGAAATCGGGATATATGCTTTCTCCAATTGCAAATATTGGATCATCAGACTGTTTTATCAAAAGATCATCTGGTATTTGGACTTTTTCATTGCCATCAACAAAAGTACCAACCATACCGTCGCCAATTCCCAAAATCCAATATGGAAAAACTCTCAACTCATCTAGATGCGTCCCTATTTCATTACCTTGTAATCTTACAATCTTCGTTAACCTTAAGAGCTGACAGTGAGGCCACAAATAAGAAGAATTGAGAGATGCATTAACAATATCTTGCCTAATACCTTTTGGAATGACAGGTAATATTTGTCTGAAGTCACCATCAAGAACAATTATTTTACCTCCAAATGGGCGGTCTAAATTAGATGCATCTTTAGACCTAAGAATATCTCTTAAAGTTTTATCAAGAGCTTTAAAACAATATCTATGCATCATGGGTGACTCGTCACAAATAATCAACTTTGCCTTGACAATTAAATTTGTTAAAGGAGTACCTTGGTTGATATTACATGTTGAATCTTTAGTTAGATTTAGAGGAATCATAAATCTTAAATGAGCCGTTCGACCACCTAGTAACAACAGAGATGTTATCCTACTAGATGCAACATTTAGTACAATATCTCCTCTAGATCTTATAGCAGAAAACCAAGTTCTCCAAACAAATCTTGCCTATTCCTCCAAAATCATATAAAAGAAAAACTCACCCTTGTCCTCATTCATAGCTCTTATTATTTTTTCATAAACTGACTTTTGCTCATCTGTCAAATTATTTACTAATTGTTGATGTTTCTCCGCCGAAACATGTTTATTATAATGCAGTTCATCCCGTATTAATTTATTACTGTTGTCAACTTCTTCCGTATTATAAACAGGCTTTGGCATTATTGGAAAATCCTGAAAATTTCTTCCACAACCTTTCAAAATTTTTTTAAGCTTTTGCAAAAAATAATTTGTTAGCTCAGCTTAATAACATAAAAATATAAGATAATTAAATACAATTAAATTTTAAAGTTCAGTTTAGCAACATGAAATTAGTAATAAGATTAATGAAACCATAAAATGTTTAATAGTATTTTACATGAATTAAAAGCACATGTAACGTACAAAGAATATGAAGGAATAAGATAGTCCAAACCTTATGCTTCACTTTATTTTTAAAAAAATACTAAAGTGCAGGATGGGTAAGAGCGGTTATAGGTTTTTTTTTTTGGTAATTAAGGTTTTTTCATTAATCATCAATAAAGTTTCATTACGAAACCACAGTCAAGCGTCAACTCGGCCGACTGTCTTGGAGCTAACATACTAACTACACTTACTATCCTAACTGTCTAACTTCTACTATATTCTAAGGTGTTGTAATTATTACCTAATTCTAGGGGTGCCTCTAACATTACAGTTATACACTATGTCTCTCAGTAAAGCAGTATTATCGAAAAGTCTTGTTGAACAATCTTGCATTCCTTTCCAGCCAAATAGCATATGTAACTTCAGCTGTAGCCATTTTAAAAATGACTACACGACAAGTTCGTCCCTTAGCTTTGGTAATCAGCCATTGCATTTTCTGGTTCCAATCAATACTAGGTAGGTATTGTTCCTGCAGCCAGTTCATTACTCTTCCCCATAGGTCCACTGTGACAGGGCAGTTCATGAGCAAATGATCTCTTGTTTTAGGTTGGATTTGGCATAGGGTGCATTGCTGATCAATACTCATTCCCAGCTATGTAGCCTATCCTTTGTTGGTAGTCTGTCCTGTAGGAATAGCCACAGGTTGAACACTGCTTTTGGTCTGGCTTGGTTTTGTATGATTAAGTTCTTCCATGGGACTGTGGGCACTTCTTGCAACTGTGACTGGTACAATTGTCTAGTCGTGTATTTTTGATGTTTCCAGTTCTGGAGCCTTTGTAAAGTGTCCCTGGATTGGATGATCTTCTTAACCATCCAGCTAGCTTGAGTAGGAATTGGCATGGACTCTATTGGCATGTCTTTGATATAATACACTGTGATCCACCTTATCCATCTCTTGTCCTTTTTATGGCTATGTCCCAGAAGGTCTTGGCAATGGCAGCCTTGTTCCAGAGTTTGAGGTTGGTTAGATTCATTCCACCAACTGACTTTGCGGTTACAAGCTTTTCCAAAACTTAAACGCATTAAATACAATGTATTAATTGTGTATTGGTATTATGTCTGGAAAGTGTATCAATCAGTACTAATATTATTCCTATGATTAAACACGACACTATAGTAAAAAAACATAAACATAACAAAATATTATTTACGGAATATGGTAATTAAAAAGAAAATTAATCAATAAAGTTAAGCAAATCAGCCATCCTTAAGAAGTATCATATTATATTGAAATTGCAAGTGTTTTATATGTACCTGGGAGATCCAATATTGTTCTTTCTTCATGAAGGATATCTTCTGATAGTAAATATCATGTTGCTTGCCAAACTCTTTCTGACCGTGACATTGAATTTGATAAAAATAGCATAGCAAATAACTGCCTAAGATATGATGTCATTCTCCAATTACTTGCTTCCATTATAGCATCTACGTATTCCTTATCATCATCTAATAAACCCAAAGCATAATATGCATCTCTAAAAGTCTCATGGTCATAGCCGTTGATTCTTTTGAGTTCGTCATAGCTCTTTGGACATTTAATGACATTTAACAACAATATAAGGTAATATTGCTCGCCAGTTTCAGGTGGAACAAAGAAGATTCTCTCAATAGAAAATGCAGATATTCTTCTTTTTTTCCATCTTTTCAGGTTTTGTTTACACAAAGGCTAGAGGAAATTCTGAATAAGTCAATTCTCTTGCTTCAGTAAATGTCTTAGTAGCTTCAAACCAGCTTAAAGATTCCTTAACGGTTGGTCTGTTGACAACTGCATCAATTAGATTATCATTCGAAAATATGACAGTTTGATTATTTGGCAGGTGAAAAGATAGCCTTTTTACAGATGGTTCTCTGTGGTGTATTAGAAATTTAAAAATTCTCCAAGCAACTTCACAAGATGATATGTATCGGCAATCACAATACATATTTATTTCATCAATGACCTCTGAGTCTTTCTTATTTACAGTTTGAGAAAAAGCTGCGATAACACGATCATTTTATTTATTAACATACTTAAATAAGTACTAAATAGATCGGGATCGATTACACCACTCCAAATTAATATGTGTACCATACTTCAATAATAAAAATCTATTGTGTGGTACAACACCAACTCAATACATACTCTAACACGGTCATTTTATTTATTAACATACTTAAATAAGTACTAAATAGATCGGGATCGATTACACCACTCCACATTAATATGTGTACCATACTTCAATAATAAAAATCTATTGTGTGGTATAACATACATATTATCCAACTCAATACCTACTCTCTTTGCAGTTCTACCATCATCCCTTTTTCTATAAATTGGATACCCATCTTCATCATTTGTGGTTGATGACACAATTTTTTTTTTGAAAAGTGCTTTGTACATCTACCATCATACATGCAAGGAGAATATTTTCTAGAAGCACCACAAGGGCCCTGCATCATGAAATTTGTAACAGGATTATAATAATGAGGATCTACTTTTTTTATCTGGTAATTCAGCTGAAATTATTCCATCAATATCTAAGATATTTGGGTATTTATTCTGAAGAAAAAGCACGATGTGTGCATGAGGCAAGTCTCGCTTTTAGAATTCAACTTTATAAATCACTGAAATACAGAATTAATTAGATAATTAAGTTTTTAATATTTATTTCTAATATTATATATAATAAAGTTAATATCACAATGTAATAATTTTTTTAGAACATAAAAGGTATACCTGCTTTTACTTTTCCAAAAATTTTATTGTAACGTAAATCCTTTATCATGCGATCCAACTTGATTTTGAAAACCCTTGTTAAAATATCGGGACGATCTTCTGGAGGTAATCCCCTACTCGCCACAAATCTAATAATCTCTGGTCATTTTGGGTTGTTGGTAAATGTGATGAATATATCAGGGTACCCAACCCATTTGTAAATTGCCATGGCGTCTTGCTAATTTGCAACATGTAACATGCACCCCACGTAAAGCTGGAAGAGAGTATAACTCTTTGTCCTTGAGAAGAAGGTTCTATGTCTCCATGTAAAACAATATCTTGTAACCCTTTATAAAAGTGTGCTCTCAACTGTTTTTGTTGAAGCCTAATTAACCTCAATCGAGAAGAATCCAACATTGTATAACCATCTAGTAAGAATTGCTGAAATAATCTTCAAGCTGACACAATTGTTGGAACTTCATCCTTCCTTTCTTGAATTTTATACGGTAATTACTCACGCATGCTAATGCATTTCCTTCCACTGGTCGAACCATCAATATCATTCAAAGGAATATCTTCTCGGTATCCATCTTCACCATATAGAAATAATAATGGATATTGCAAACCTAAGAATGATGCATTTAATTAATTTATCCTTTGTAGTTGTCCAGATTGGCTTTGAATTATGATATCTCTGTCAAACCTTGTTTTTCAAAATCTCCAACGATTAAAGCAGCTACCTCTAAAATTGTTGGTAAAATATATCTTCTTCCATCAGAGCCTCTTTTTCCTATCAATCTAAGTCTAACATTTGAGGTTTGATCTTCTTGAAATTGATCTTTAACCATTCTAAATGACTTTGCAAAAATATTATTGTCATCAAGCATTTGCTTCAAGTCATTCACAATTTCTGCATGAAGTTCGTTGCTCATTTCACTGCGACTGTAAGAATAAAATATTGAATTAACCTAACAATGTATGTCTTTTGCAAAATAAAATATTAAATTATTTTTAGTAAGCAATTTCCTATACTAACCCGATAATATTAATTCTATTTTCCACCTCATTTTCTGTATCATAGATATATAATTGGGCAAATTTTTGAAGAAGATTCCTCTAGAGGTAATAAGCTTCCAATTTGATGATAATTTTTCCAGAAAATCTGAATGTTCTAGGTCCCTTTGTTTTGTTAACAGAGACATCAACCTTTCCTCCTATTGATGTAAATGAAAATATTGAATTATATGTTCGAAAATTCTCTCTGAAATATTTGCTTTTTGCACCTTCATAAAATTAGATTTGGTTAAAGCATATATATATATATATATATATATATATATATATATATATATATATATATATATATATATATATATATATATAAAATTATTGTGTTATAATTTTAATTTAATGAATTTATCTATTAACCTGATCGAAACAATACATCCTTCAAAATGGAAGGAGGCTCCTTTGGATTTGGTTGCTTGATTTTTCCAAGATCGCAACATAAAGTGAAAACTGATTTTTTATTTTTATACTTCTTGTCAACTCTATCCTCAAACCAGAAATATGCCACACAATATTCACATTCATAATTGGCATCTCTTATATCCCAGTAATATGATTTTATCATAGTAAAACAAAAAGGTAAGGTCAAAGTACTTATTATATACAAAGTAAAATTATATTGTACATGTAAATTTGATAAACGTCATACTTACCTTCATTGATCATCCAACTCTGTACTTCATCACCTATAAATATGTCACGACCCAAACCCCAATCCGATCGTGATGGCCTCTCGTAAAGACAAGGCCAACCAACACAACCATTTCGCCTTTTCAGAATAGTTAAATATTAATAAACAGTTTTAGCATTATTAAATAATCACAGTTTAAACAAAGATTTCATGATTAAGTGCAGAATACAACTCAAACACAGCCCAAATCGGGGTGTCACAATTCATGAGCATCCATTAGAATACAAATACGACTACAAGATCTGTAATATACAAAATAGGATTGATAAACATGGAAGAAATGCGGTGCTGCGAACATTGGCAGTCACCTCGCTAAACTCTGATAACTTAGCCTCCGATCAACTCATAACCCGTTACCGGGGGAACAAAATACTTGCATCTGCATGCGAGGTGCAGTGAATAAAGTGAGTACTCCATCTCAGTAAGTAATAAAGGTAAATAATAACTGAGCAGGAAGAAATCACGTTAGACAAACCATCATGCTGTACAGAGCAGTGTAAAACCCTTTGAGGAAAGCAGTGAAGCTGTGAAATATTTAGAAACCATCTTAGCTTAGTTTAAACCTCTTTTGAAAATGACTATTTCAACGGTTACGCAAATGAATGCAAAACAAATAGTGCAGATAAGCACAGAAATCCACCTCTCAGGCACAAACACTTAATTAACAAATAATGCCAGGCAATGAGGTAAATACCACGTGAAGTAACACAGACAACAGATAATGGCAGACTAATGAAACAAGGTAAACTCATAGATCAATGTCATATAGTAACTGTTGCGGCGTGCAACGTGGTCCATATATCGCTGCGGCGTGCAGCCTGATCCATATATTTCGTCGACGACGTTCACTGTGGCTGTGCAGACTCCGGGAAGGGCCTCATACGGCCCAAGCGCAATATCAAGCCATCTCGTGACATCAAATCCAGGCCCTCATCCTCATATCAGTACCAGTATAACACTGCTGCAGCGCGCAACTCGATCATATGGTATCCTCACAACGCAGGCCCTTGATCTCACTCAGTTAGATAAAATCATCACAAGCCCCTCGGGCATTTGTAAAATAGCAGTTCTCAGCCAAAACATCATTTAAAATAATTGTTTAAGTCTTAAAACTGAGTAAAAGTGACTAAGTTTATAAAATAGTAGATATCAACAGGATTGAGCTTAAGTAATAAGTCTAAACTGTGAGGAAATAGTGATAAAAATCCTTGAAGGGCTCAAATAGTTGACACGAAGCCCAATCATGGCAATCAGTCCAAATAATGATGATAACACATAAGTTTCAATCAAATACGCGGTAAAAGCATCAATGGGGACCAACCAAGTAACAATCCCCAATAGTGAAAGATCCCACACTAATCATCAAGCGCGTGTCTCACATTGATATAACACTACGATGTGCAAATCCGGGGTTTCAAACCCTCAAGATATCATTTACAATCATTACTAACCTCGAACCAGCGAAACCTCTGTCACACCTCCTTTTTCGCTACTACAACCCGGCGAAGGGTGTAGATAAGGGAGTTTTTCCAATTAAAGGACAATCGAAACGGGATTCAATTATTTAAGAGAATTTCAGAGTTGCCACTTGGGAGATTTATGGTGTCCCAAGTCACCGTTTGGAATCCCGAATCGAGGAAAGAATGACTCTGTTTAACAGTCCGCGAACCAGAAATCCTAGTAAGGAATTCTGTTAACCCGGGATAAGGTGTTAGACATTCCCGAGTTCCGTGGTTCTAGCACGGTCGCTCAACTGTTATATTTGGCTTAAATATATGATTTGAGAACATGTTTTAAATTATGTGCTTTTTAACTTTAAACCGCTTTCATTATTATTTTAAAGGGAATTGCAACGTTATTAAAATATGCCTCGAACAACGTCACATAAATGAGGGTACATCCCTACGAAATGACTGAATCAATGGTTCTGCATACATCTCTATGAAACGGCTGAATCAATGGTTCTGCAACCATTTGTACATATACACTTTATAATTATTTCTTTGCGTGTAACCATGTCTTTTCATAAAATTGACTTTGATGTCAAAGTGTTTGGATTTTAAAAAGATATTAAGGGTACTTTACTGATGTATTAAAAAAATCGCCTCCAGCCTTTTATTTAACCAAGTGCTGAGAAGAGAGACACAAACTCAGCTCCCATAATCTAATAACTAGTGTGCGATAATATTTCACCAACTACTCCAAAAAATTCAATAGACAAACAAAATCAATGCAGAATTCTAAAGAAAAGAAAAAAAAAACAAACAAATGAAAGAAACTGACGCATAATTAAAAATGAAATGGCCCTTCATAGCTTTATAAGTGACAGAAACAAACAATATTCTGAGGCATTTAATGAGCTAAAGTATTTCATATTGTTTAACAAGCGAATAACAAAGAGCAAGAAAAAGCGAGAAATGGGAAGAAAGTGACCTCTATGAACACAGATAATTTTGAAAACGAAGCTCGATAACGGAACTCCGAATTACAGAAAATCGCTGAAGACCTCTATGGACCGGAACTGTGAACGAGAACCTCAAACAAACTCTCAAACGACCAACAATAATCGAAACAAACCCGAGTACGACCTTGAACGGACAACCTCGACAAATCGACGACCTACCCCGAAAAACAAGAACTCTGATGGAATTTTCGTGTTCAAGTGTTGTCTTGGATTGAAATTCACCGAAAAATGCACAAGCGACCATAAGTATTGTATTCAGTCGGGTCTGACTCGGGATTGGAGTTTAGGTGATGTCCATGGCTGGGGTTTCTCCAATGAAAACGGCTGAACAAGATGAAATCAGAGAGTGGTCGTGTTTATGGGATGGTCGACCGGTGGTGAATTCCGGCAATGGACAGAGATAGAGAGCTTTGGGCGTTCTTCAGTCCTCTATATGGTGTATATGCGTGTATTTGTTCGAACCTCCTTCAGAAGAAGAAAAGCTGTGCAGCTTTTTTCTTCCAGGCGTGTATATTGTTCTATATTTTCCTGTATCTATTGTGTGTGTATCGCCTGTATAGGCATGTATTTTGTTCAGAAGAAGCTAGCCGCCAGCCCTTCTCCCAGCGTCCCTCTCCTCTTTTCTATCGTGTGTATGCTTGTATACTGTAATATGTATTATGTGGTGTATTGTTCAGAAGAATATCAAAGCTGCACAGCCGTGATGAAGAAATTTTTTCAGGCGTCTCTACTGTGTCCCTATAGTGTATTGTGTGTGTTTTTGTGAATAAGCATCCAAAGCTGCACAACCTCTTCAATTTTCCAGGCCTCTATCGTGTGTCTCTATTGTGTATACATATCCGTGTATTAGGTTTTAGGTGGGGAAAATGAGTTTGGGTTTGGGTCAGGCGGGTCGACCCGGTTTGGGTTGGGTTTAAAAATTACATTGGGCTTAAAAAATGGAAGTAAAAATAAACCCAAAAATATGGTTCCTCTCTTTTGTTTTCATATTTTCTAATTTCTTTTAAATTCAAACTAAAAATAACAACTAAATCAATTCCTAGTCAAATTATTTCAAATTAAACTAATACTTATTGCAACTAATTAAAACCAAATTAAACAGAAAACTATCGAAATTCAAAGACTAAAATTAAGAGTGCAGAAATAACCATTTTTATGATTCCTTTCCTTTCCTTTTTTTTAATAAAAAAACACAATTAATTCAATGTAATTAATTCCTAAATGCAAATTGGACCTAAGGTGGCATAAAATTAAAATGTGACATTTTTATGTTTTTTCTATGATTTAAAAATATAAAAAATGCATGAATGCAACTAAAATAAAGAAAATTTTCAAAAATCAATAAAAAATTATTTCGGTCTATTTTTTAGGAGTTATTCTCATGTAGGGCAAAAATCACGTGCTCACTCCTCTAGCTCGCGACGCCTTTGCCCCTCAAATTGGCCTCCACATGCGTCGAATCTATCCAAAACCAGAACAAATACGTAACAATAAGATTAGGGAACAAAGCCTAAGCGAAACAATCGAAAAATATAACAAATCGCGAAATTAGCAAAATCCGAGCCCCTAGGTCCACTTCTCGAAACTAAGAAATTTTCACATCAACAAGTTCCTTATCCTCCGCGAGTTCATACATAGCAGAAGTTCTCAAATCCAACCCCAAATGGTCCTTCAAATCCCAAATCAAAATTTCAAAATCTCACGCCCTAGTTCTTCCATTTTAGCTTAAGTTCTACGATTTTCTAGGTTAATTTCACAATATAATCGAGCTTCAAGACCAAAATTCTTATCTCAAGTCATTTTCCCTTGAATCGCTTTTTAATCTCCACCAAGAAGCTCTTAAAATGATTAACCATGGAGGAAAAATGACCCAAAATCGCGGATGAAATGAAATTATAACATTCTGCCAGCACTGTTCCCTCTTCATCGCGAGCGGCCACAACCTCGCGATCGCGAAGAACAAATCCTAAAAGGCTCCAAAATAAATTATGCGAACGTAATGCCTTCACTTCGAATGTGATGCTTGATTTCCAAGAAATATGCAAACGTGACCAGCTGATGCGAACGCTATGAGCAAAACCACTAGACCCCCAACTTCTTATATGCAAACGCGAGCTGGCTCCTGCGAACACGAAGCACTAGCTTCCAACCTTACGCGAACGCGATCCCTCCTTCGCGAACGCGAAGGGAAAATTTCCTGCCTTCCAATTTCTGGCTACGCGATCATGACACAACCTACGTGATCGCGAAGGGCAAAACTCAGCAACACTTTATCAGCAGAAACCTGCAATCTCACAAGGCCAAAAATGGTCTGATTGACCATCCGAGACTCACTCGAGGCCCTGGGGACCTCAACCAAAAGCACCAACATATCCTAAAACCTTATTCAAACTTGATCCAATCATCAAAACACCTCAAACAACATCAAAACACCCAAAACGCATCGAATTCAAGCCTAAGTTTTCCAAAAACTTCTGAAATACGCTTTCGATCAAAAGCCCAACCAAACCACATCCGAATGACCTGAAATTATGCACATACATCCCAAATAACAAAACAAAGATACTGCAACTCTGGGAACTCCATTCCGACACCCGGATCAAAATCTCACCTACCAATCGAAAATCACCAAAATCTCAACTTCGTCAAGTCAGGTCTAATTCTACTCCGGACCTCCAAAACCAATTCTGATCAAGCTACTAAGTCATAAATCACCTAAAGAAGCTAACCAAACCATAAAAACTCCGATCCGAGCTCCTATACAAATAAGTCAACTCTTGGTCAAACCTTTGAAATTCAAAGCTTTCAACTGAGACTATTCTTTCAAATTTATACCGATTTTCGTGAAAACCAAAACCAATGATTTACATCAGTCATAGTGTATCACACGGGGCAAGTCATGCCTGAGAATTGGCGATCAAAGTTTAAAAGCTCAAAACGACCAGTCGGGTCAATATATCCTCCTCTAATTAAACACGCGTTCGTCCTCGAACGTACCTAGAGTTGTTTTAAAAGCCAACCAATCGCTGAATAACCTTACCATGTATATACCTGGGGATGATCCCACGTCACCCTATCTCATATAGGTCCGATAGCACATTGTAATTGAAATTGCACAATCAATCCCATAAGCCATAGAACCACATTTTCACTTCTGAAACCATCGATACGATTGAAACCTCACACTTATACTCTGAATAGACCTGAACTAGCTGCAGTAACCCATGCCTGCAACCTCAGGAGCAATCGTCTGATATACCACAAAACTCGAACACTCGTAGTGATAACTTCTATTCACAAAAGCTACCCACAACAACCGCATATTGGTAGAAAACCTCTTATCAACTAAAGTGTCATTTCAACACTTTCACATACTGCCAACGATAAAAGAAATATGCACTAAACCACGACCATTTCCCAGGTCAACCATTCATGAAGCTACTTCTCCACTAACAAATACCATAGCCAATTTTCGAGCCGAACCTCGATCTTATCATTCCAATATGATGAAACTGAATCCGTTCGTATTCATCAATGATACCAACGATCTCCTCTAACCAACACACCACTCTGGTGATATGACATATTATTCAAGGCCTAAGCCACAACTGGCCTAATACGCACACCAATAACCAACGGTCCGGACATACTCAAATCATGAAAATGACTCAAGTGAAAGAATTGTACCTCAAGCTCACCGGCACCATCACAACACAAGGCTGAGAACCCGTCTCTCATCATAGAAAAAGAACACAGGAATTTAACCCGCAAGGTCCTATCTCCATACAGCTTCGATGCAAATGCATGATCCTATTCAAATATTGTTCCACATGAAACACCCCAAGTTACTATGCTCGAAATTTACGAGCGCGCACGATTTGATGCCTAGAACCAAAGCAAACCACCACACCCACGGTGAAATAAGTAACATATACCACGCAGACCCGATAGGACATAACCAATACGCCATCCACCAAGAAACACCCAATTAATCTTCCGGCTCAACTTCCACTATGAACCCCAATAGAACCGTACCATATGTGCCCATAACCAACAAATCATAACATCTCACCACACAGAAAGGCAACTCATATATCTCCCCAAATCACTAACAAGCTCAATAACGATCGAGTTAACCTATCCCTCAACAAAATATTTCGGAGCCAACCAAGCTGACTCAAGTTAGAACACACATCCACATTGGCCTAACAATAAACTCTTTATCAAGGAAATCCTGAAGTTGTTCCTTTCACTACTATAACTCCAATCGGTGTCGTACGACATGGTGCCCAGCACAATATCATGCCGAAATCAACAACCTCGCCCGGCGAGATGCCCAACCAGAAGAAACACATCCGAAAAGTCTCTCACTACCGAAACCGAATCAATATGAGGAGCGTCAGCACTGGCTCCCATCACAAGAGCCCAAATAAGAAAGACAATCCTTCACAGTCGTCCTATGGGTATTCGAAATATAAACATCTCTCTAATAGGAAATAATTCATCGAACATCGCCACTCAATCCGTGGCATTTATCGGCATAGCCAACAGCGCGGCCTTTGTGCAATAACCTAGAATAACACAACGCGGAGACAACCAGTCTAAACCCCAATATCACATCCAAAATCTAACATACCAAGCAAAGAAAGATCCACCCGGACCTTCAAATCCCGATAGCTACTAAACAGTGCCGTTACACACGATTTACAACCACATCATGGCCTGAATATGAGAAGTTTCGTCTCCACATCCACATGACACATAAATCACCATATCAAATCCAAATTTTGCTCTACGAACACATGCCCCACCTTTAATACCTAATCATTCCACGGTAGATACTCTAAAATTTCCCTGTGCCACCAAGCGAACCCGAATACCACCAGTCGATCTAGCCATAAAGTGCCACAATACTACCGAAGTGCTTCAACTTAATCACATTGCCTTTTTTTCGAAACATATACTCTTGTCAAATCACTTCCAATTAACAATACCACTTCCTTAATCATATAAGGCTAACCGCTGCCTAATAGTTTTATGAACTTCCTTTTAGAGCTGAACTGCAACCTCACATACGCAGGTCTCGATCCTTCACAACATACCGCATCTACCACACCCTCTCAGGATAACATGAGAACTTCATCTCCCTTCCGAGCCATATACATCTACGTACTCAACTAGTCCATAACTTTCCATTGGTTCCATCTAGAAGAAACAAATCACTACATATATCCCATGCTCTGCATGCCCATAGAAAATATACCTCTCCAAACCACGGTAAAAACCATCAAGAACTCTTCGAGTTCCTTTTGCAAAAATCAGACCTGCCAAGACTGAATCCTTTTTTCTTGTCCAAACTAAGCAAGCCATCAAAACCTATAAGCGTTGCTGCAAAATACCTAGAAGAACTCATCACCTCGATTACACAAAAAGAACTAATCATATCCTTACCATACCGGTCCGGTCTACTACCAAGCTACTCCAGCTATCTAAATTTCCTTCTAATTCACCTTCAACTTGATATTCTCTCTTACTGTAGCACCATAATTCCTCACCCCAGGCTCACCACAAGAGACCCATGTTAGATAATACGCTTAACGCTAGAGGGGGGGTGAAAAGCGTTATAATAAAAATTAGCATAAACTTGCGGAATTTAAAATTTGCAGGAAATAAATAAGTGCGATAAATAAGAAAGAACACACCGAAGTATTCTAGTTCACCACAACCCGTGGCTAGTCCAGTCCCCGAGAGACTCTCTCGAGATTTCCACTAACTTGTCAAGCTTCCGGGTGCTTAACAAACCTTTACAACTTGAGGACACAAGCCTCAACACCTTTGCTCGGAGATACAACACTCCAAGACTTCAACCAAGGAAACACAAGTTCCTTCACAACTTGAAGACACAAGCCTCAACTACCTTTGCTCGGAGATACAACACTCCAAGACTTCAACCAACAAAACACAAGTTCCTTCTTACAACAAGAGAATAACAATTCTCTTCAAGTGTACAAAACACTAAGCACTCAAACAAGACACTCCTTAATGAGTAGAGATGAGAAAAAGAATACGCTCAAGATCACAACAACTTTGAACAATATTTTGGCTCTAAAAAATTTATGTAATGAATATAAAATAATAAGCAATAGAGTATGCAAGCTTTAGCAATTGAATGATCAGTTGTTGTGTGTTATTGTGTACTCAAAAGACTGAATTTAAGCTGTATTTATAGTTGAAAAACTTGGCATTACCGTTGCCTAATTGCCAATTAAGAACTGCTGAGTTTACTCTGACAATCGCCAAGAATCCACAATCGATTGTTTGCCAATCGTTCCAAAAATCAATCCAAGATTTTACGCTTAACAATCGATTATTCAAGATCAACAATCGATTATTGGCAACGTTCAAAAAATCATTTCCAGATTTTACGTAAAACAATCGATTATACAAAATCAATAATTGATTATTCAGCAACGTTCAAAAGATCCTTTCCAGATTTTAATTTCAACAATCAATTGTACAAAATCAACAATCGATTATTCAGCAACGTTCAAAAAATCTTTTCCAGATTTTAATTTCAACAATCGATTGTACAAAATCAACAATCGATTACCTGACGGTATTTGAAAATATTTTGGCAACGGTTAGTTATACAATTGATTATACTAAGCTAACAATCGATTATATATCAGTCTTGAAAAATCAATTTAAACGCTGCCTCGTGACAATCGATTGTTATATACTCACAATCGATTATTTAATAACTTTGAAAAAGTCTGGAAGACACTGTCTCAACACAATCGATTGTCATATGTTCACAATTGATTATTTTGTGACTTTGAAAAATCTGATGGACACTGTCTCTTCACAATCGATTGTCATTAACTTCACAATCGATTATTTTGAGCGTTGAAAAACTTTGATGGACACTGCCTCATCACAATCGATTGTCATTAGCTTCACAATCGATTATTTTGAGCGTTGAAAAACTTTGATGGACACTGCCTCATCACAATCGATTGTCATATGGTTCACAATCGATTGTCATGCAGGTTTGAAAAACCTGATGCTCACTGCCTTAACACAATCGATTGTCATTAGTTCACAATCGATTGTCATGCAGTCTTGGCTTAACATAATCGATTATCATAAGTACATAATCGATTATCTTAGTCCAGATTTTTTAGGCATGTTTAAAAATCATTTTGACTAAAGTAAATATGCATGATTTAAAATTATTTAGCATTAAATTAAATATGCATGATTTGTAAAAATAATTTTACGAGAGAAGCCATGTCATGAGTCAAGTTGCCGGATCAAGATCACAATTAAGAACGACTCATGTAAAACTATAAAACTTGGTCTTGTGCTTGAATCTCGTTATATATCAATTGTGCGCTTGTACTTGAACTTCGTCATATGTCAATTTGCGCTTGTTTGTCATTCATCAAAACCTACACAAATGAACACACGTTTTAGTATAATGCTTTGAGAACGTGTTTCCAACAATTTCCCCCTTTTTGATAATGGAAAACTTTAAGCGGGATATGCATATTAAGCAATTCATAATGACGATTCAAGACAAGAAAAGATATGCAACAAGTATGCAATTAGTTCCCCCTCAATATATGAATTCCCCCTCAATTTAAGCTAATAAGAATTGAGAGTGCATACCCGTTATCTTCCCCCTTTTGCCATTAGCAAAAAAAAAATGTAATAAGATGGCAAGGATTGAAAAAAAACTTGTTTATTTATTGAAGATAAAACGTGATTGCTTAAAGAGAGTACAATAACTCAAATAATAGCAGTACAATCGATTATTGATACGAGATAATCGATTATTAGACGACAGAAACCGATTTTTCTGAAGAAGACTCGATTATTGCGCGTCATGCTTTATAATTCCCCCTACCTTTAGGGAGATACCTGCAAAAATTCGTTAGACGTCTCCGACTCTCAAGTTAGAAATCATGTAAAAAAATAGTAACTTAAACTAGTGTGGCCAAGTGAGAGCGTGATCTCTTAAGAAGTGTGTCCTAGGGTGTTCTTAAGAGTATTTCGGGTACTTACCTTTTCTCCGACGTCGCCAATTACCTGTTCGAGAGGGTGATCTTTGATTGTTCTCCACTCGTTAGGCATTTTCGTCTCTTTCTCCAATTGTGGCGCTTCCTCCATTGGTTGTTCCAAAATTTCGTCTTGATTTTCCTTAGGCGTTTCCTCTTGTATTTTGTCTTTCAAGCTATCTAAGATACCTGCAGGATCAAAACCGGAATCCTTTCTCGCCAAGCGAGCATTATTTTCGGAAAATACAACATGAGGGGATTCCTCCACAGTTTCGGTTCTTTTATTAAAAACCCTATATGCTTTGCTACGTGAAGAATAACCAATGAAAATTCCCTCATCGGACTTAGCATCAAATTTTCCCAATTGATCTTTTCCATTGTTATGAATAAAAACTTTACAATCGAATACTCTAAAATGGGAGATATTTGGTTTCCTTCCCTTGTAGAGTTCATAAGGGGTCTTCATGAGTATTGGCCTTATGACTACTCTATTTAAGATGTAGCATGCGGTACTCACGGCATCCGCCCAAAAATGTTTGGGAATCTTAGCCTCTTCGAGCATGGCTCTAGCCATCTATTCGAGACACCTATTTTTCCTTTCCACCACCCCATTTTGTTGTGGTGTACGTGGAGCGGAAAAGGTATGCTCGATACCGAGTTCGTCACAAAAGTCCGCAAAGAGATTGTGATCAAACTCTCCCCCATGATCACTTCTAATTGAAGTGACGGTTGTTTCCTTTTCGTTTTGAACACGTTTAATGAAATATTTAAAATTCTGAAAAGCATCACTTTTATAGGCAAGAAATAAAGTCCAAGTGAATCTAGAATAATCATCAATAATCACAAAAGCATAACGATTTCTTCCTAGACTTTCAATGTGAGATGGTCCAAATAAATCCATGTGAAGCAATTGCAATGGTCTAGTAGTTGAAACAATATTTTTCGATTTGAAAGATGCTTTTGTTTGCTTCCCTTTTTGACAAGAATCACAAATAGAGTCATTTTCAAATTTCAAATTGGGAAGACCAATAACTAAGTTTTGTGAAATCAATTTGTTCAAAAGATGCATGTTTATATGTGCTACTCTACGGTGCCATAGCCAAGTATCATCCTCTTTGCTCATAAGGCAATCCACATATTCGGGTGAGGAGTTAGCAAGATCAACCATATAAATATTATCCACTCTAAAACCACGAAGGATAATTTTGAAATCACTACGTCTAAATACTAAGCATTCATCCGAATCAAATAAGGCAAGATTTCCCTTGTCACATAATTGACTTATGCTCAAGAGATTATGCTTTAAACCTTTAACAAGTAATATATGCTTAATAGAAGAATTTTCATCCTTACCGACCGATCCGATGCCGATAATCTTTCCTTTATTGTTGTCACCAAAAATAACACTTCCTCCTTCTTTGTGTTCTAGTTGAAGGAATTTGGATTCGTCTCCCGTCATGTGCTTGGAGAATCCACTATTAAGGTACCATAGTACACTTGATCCCTTCAAACACACCTACAAAACAAATTAATGCGTTTTAGGTACCCATGCCATTTTGGGTCCTTGAGGGTTAGGCATATCATAATGATGCGATTGAGTGATATGTCTATGTCGTGTAAAACATGCAGGAGCAATATGACCAATTCGTCTACAATAATGACAAGTCACATTGGGATTATGCATCCTTCTAGGTTCATAGTAATTAGACGAACGAAAATTGTTCATTCTATTTTCGACACTATGGCTATTGTGCATTTCATGAAAGTCATTTCTCCTACTATTATGAGCAGCATTTCTAGAATAATTGTTTCTAGGTTGAGGGCCATTTCTAGGTGTTCTAAAAGGTTCAAACTTCCTTCTAGTGTGTGGCCTAGAATATGCATCATTTCTAGAGTAGTTATTTCTAGGTGGTAAGTCATTTCTAGGTCTTCTAAAGTGTTCAACATTTGGTCTAGCATGCATATTGGTTCTAGGGTTGTTATTTCTGGGATGAGCATTTGTTTTATTAATCCTAGGTTGAGCCTTAGCGGTTGTGGTTTGGCTTCAACCTTTTCTTTAGGCTCATTCTTAAAACCTATGCCATGCTTGGTTGACTTCAAATTAACAAGAACCTCATTCAAATTTTTGTGAGAAGAATTAAACTTATCTAAGGTGCCCTTAAGCCTTTCTACTTCATTTTTGAGATGCATGCAAGAAGTACAATTTCTAATAGAGCTTTCGGGCTTGTCGGCGCTTCTTTTTCCGAAAAACTTGTTTTCCTCTTTCAACTTCTCATTTTCTAAAACCAGTTTTTCCAAATCCTTTTCTTTCAATGAGAGTTGTTTTTGAAAATCTTGTTCTTTTGAAGAAGCATTTTCCTTTATGCATTTAACAGTTTTTGAAGCTTTAATAAATTCACTATATAACTCATCAAAAGCATTTTGCATTTCTTCAAGGGAAAAGAAATTTTTAGAAGAGATTTGACATACCTCATCTTGCTTGTCTTCTTGTGCCATAAGACAAAGGTTTGCGCTTTCCTCTTCTTCTCCTTCGCTTGACTCATCTCCGGAGTCTCCTCCCCAAGATATATATGCACGTTGCTTTTTGAAAGATTTCTTTTCCTTTTTGGTGTTTGGGCAATTTGTTTTGATGTGCCCGGTTTCTCCGCATTCATAGCACTTTATTTGTTCTCCTTGCTTTTTGCCCTTTCGTTCATACTCTTTTCGCATGAACTTTTGAAATCTTTTGATAACGAGTCCAAACTCGTTGTCTCCGTCCTCATCAACTTGCGATTGGCTTGTGCTTGCCTTTAGAGCGATTCTTTGCCTCCTTTGATCATCAACAAAAGGGTTAAGTATAGTAGATTCATAAGTCTTAAGATTACCTCTTAATGCGTCGATGGTAACATTTGAGACGCTAATGGACTCTTGAATCGCGTCGGCCTTTGATCTCCATGCCGGAGTGAGACTTCTAAGGATTTTTCGGACAAGTTCCCTATCCGTGAAAGTCTTTTTGAGAGCATGTAGGTCATTTACGATTATTGAAAATTGTACAAACATTTCATCCACCTTTTCACCTTCCTTCATGTGAAATAATTCATAAGCATGGGCTAGGAAATCAATTTTGGCCTCCCTTACCTGGTCCGTACCTTCGTACGTAATTTCCAGCTTGTCCCACATTTCCTTCACCGTTGTGCAACACGATATTTTCCTATAATCGTCAGCATTTATAGCACAATATAATAAATTAATTGCTTTAGCATTATTTTGCACCTTTCGGACATCATACGCGTCATATTCTTCTTCGGACTTGGGAACCCATTCGTTTTCAACCTTTTTGGTTGGAATTTGATTTCCCTTTGTTATCACCTTCCAAAGATGAAAATTTTTTGCTTGAACGAAGATTTTCATCCTCTCCTTCCAGTACGTATAGTTTGTACCGTTGAATAGTGGTGGTCGGGTGGAGCACTGTCCTTCCTCTATTCCTGCAAAAGAGTCACGAGTAGAAGCCATGGAAGTTTCTCTCAAACTGTTAAGTCTTCAGAGAGTTGGGCTCTGATACCAATTGTTAGATAATACACTTAACGCCAGAGGGGGGGTGAATAACGATATAATAAAAATTAACGTAAACTTGCGGAATTTAAAATTTGCAGGAAATAAATAAGTGCGATAAATAAGAAAGAACACACCGAAGTATTCTGGTTCACCACAACCCGTGGCTAGTCCAGTCCCCGAGAGACTCTCTCGAGATTTCCACTAACTTGTCAAGCTTCCGGGTGCTTAACAAACCTTTACAACTTGAGGACACAAGCCTCAACACCTTTGCTCGGAGATACAACACTCCAAGACTTCAACCAAGGAAACACAAGTTCCTTCACAACTTGAGGACACAAGCCTCAACTACCTTTGCTCGGAGATACAACACTCCAAGACTTCAACCAAGGAAACACAAGTTCCTTCTTACAACAAGAGAATAACAATTCTCTTCAAGTGTACAAAACACTAAAACTCAAACAAGACACTCCTTAATGAGTAGAGATGAGAAAAAGAATACGCTCAAGATCACAACAACTTTGAACAATATTTTGGCTCTCAAAAACTTATGTAATGAATATAAAATAATAAGCAATAGAGTATGCAAGCTTTAGCAATTGAATGATCAGTTGTTGTGTGTTATTGTGTACTTAAAAGACTGAATTTAAGCTGTATTTATAGTTGAAAAAACTTGGCATTACCGTTGCCTAATTGCCAATTAAGAACTGCTGAGTTTACTCTGTGACAATCGATTGTCAAGAATCCACAATCGATTGTTTGCCAATCGTTCCAAAAATCAATCCCAAATTTTACGCTTAACAATCGATTATTCAAGATCAACAATCTATTATTGGCAACGTTCAAAAAATCATTTCCATATTTTACGTAAAACAATCGATTATACAAAATCAATAATCGATTATTCAGCAACGTTAAAAAAATCCTTTCCAGATTTTAATTTCAACAATCGATTGTACAAAATCAACAATCGATTACCTGACGGTATTTGAAAATATTTTGGCAACGGTTAGTTATACAATCGATTATACTAAGCTAACAATCGATTATATATCAGTCTTGAAAAATCAATTTAAACACTGCCTCGTGACAATCGATTTTTATATACTCACAATGGATTATTTAATAACTTTGAAAAGGTCTGGAAGACACTGTCTCAACACAATCGATTGTCATATGTTCACAATCGATTATTTTGTGACTTTGAAAAATCTGATGGACACTGTCTCTTCACAATCGATTGTCATTAACTTCACAATCGATTATTTTGAGCGTTGAAAAACTTTGATGGACACTGCCTCATCACAATCAATTGTCATTAGCTTAACAATCGATTATTTTGAGCGTTGAAAAACTTTGATGGACACTGCCTCATCACAATCGATTGTCATAAGGTTCACAATCGATTGTCATGCAGGTTTGAAAAACCTGATGCTCACTGCCTTAACACAATCGATTGTCATTAGTTCACAATCGATTGTCATGCAGTCTTGGCTTAACATAATCGATTATCATAAGTACATAATCGAGTATCTTAGTCTAGATTTTTGAGGCATGTTTAAAAATTATTTTGACTAAAGTAAATATGCATGATTTAAAATCATTTAGCATTAAATTAAATAAGCATGACTTAAAATCATTTAGCATTAAATTAAATATGCATGATTTTGTAAAAATAATTTTACGAGAGAAGCCATGTCATGAGTCAAGTTGTCGGATCAAGATCACAATTAAGAACGACTCATGTAAAACTATAAAACTTGGTCTTGTGCTTGAATCTCGTTATATATCAATTGTGCGCTTGTACTTGAACTTCGTCATATGTCAATTTGCGCTTGTTTGTCATTCATTAAAACCTACACATATGAACACACGTTTTAGTATAATGCTTTGAGAACGTGTTTCCAACTACCCAAGCATAAAACCACACTGTCTGAGACCCATAAGGCGCTGAATACTTTCTCAATCATTCTCAAAAACACCATATTCCAGAATACTTTACTCTGAAGAACCTCATGCGAATCTGACTTTGTTACCCTTGCATTCCTGATATTGATACATAGAATCTCATAATTAACATAGAACTACTACAAGTCTTGACCTCTTCCAATGAAAACACCATTTCTAACAACATATACAACCTTAAGATACCTGATCGTTCCCTGTAGAATCTTGAACACCTTAGAACCATTCTCGAGAGTCATTCACTCTTATTCAACTGCAATTTACCTGACCTAACGAAAACAACCACCCGTGTCTCATTGGAACTTCGTCACCACAGAATGAAATCCTTATCCCAATACAACCAAGCAACTTCCAGCTCTATGCACTGAGCATTCTGTACCAACGACAACTTAAGACATCCAGTGATTACTTTACCTTAAGAAGCATAATATAACCTTTGCAAAAAATTTTCCTTTACTCGAACCATCCTCGGTCTTGATTTTCACGAGCCATAACTAATTCTCCCGCACTTCTCAAACTGGTACCAGCATAGCACCTAACCGTGCAAGCAACCACTCACAAAAGACTCCTCCACTTGGCTTGGAGCCATATATCAAAATACACTCGATAAGTCATAACACTTATACTATATTGATTCCATAATACCATAGAAATATTAACTCAAATCCTTCGTAAGATGGTGAAACACGGGTCATCTAGTACTTTAAAGCTTTGACAAATCTTGCACTCATTCTCGCAACCGCTAAGCCCACTCTCTTTAGCGACCCAAAATTTCAAATTTTTTTTAACACTTACATTTCACTTGCACATGAGATCTTCTAATAATCATATAAGGGTCATAAAACCCCAGAACTCTTTGCAGGAGATAACCCACCTGCTTTGCCTTGAATTAACATTTCTTTATACCTTCCACCGCCCTGAACTATACGCAGTCCCTTAATCTTTCTGAATCTGAACTTATACCACAACATGAAGTTTACTTCACTCTCAACCGGGAAACGCAAAAAGATCCTTCACACGCCCATAACTCGGGGTTATACCTTGAAGCACGTTGGAATTCAAGCACCTAATAGTTCTTCTATCCTCCAGCTGACCCTTCTCGTCGTTTTCCAAATCATATGAATATACACCGGAGTACTAATATACTCATCACAAAGTTACCCAACCGACACTCCCACTAATAGGGACACTAATAGGGACAATATCGAACATGTAAGTTCAAAATACTTGCTCACACAATCAGCACCTTGGTGCTCAAGCCATAGGCAAAGATCCGGCCTTAAGTCCTTCAGACTGGCCCAACATCAAACTCACAAAGATCATGTCTCGCCCCTCGATTAGGCAATCACAAGGCATCAAGGCGCATCTGATACTGAACACTCATGCGCGCATGCGAACGCGTGGAAGAAATTTCACGAGTTACTTTTCAAGCTGAATCAAGGATGAGAACTCCAGAATGTGAAGTTTTCCTAAAGGTTCTGCAACCTCTCGAGGATAACTACAGACATCTCCATACTGATCCGCAAGAATCTACTAAACCTTCTCATGACTCATGAGACCTAGTAACCTAGGCTCTGATACCAACTTGTCATGATCCAAACCCCGATCCGGCCCTGATGGCACCTCTCGTGAAGACAAGGCCAGCCAACCAACCCATTTCGCCTTTTCAGAATAGTTAAATATTAGCAAATAGTTTTAGCATAATTAAATAATCACAGTCTAAACAAAGATTTCATTATTAAGTGTTGAATACAACCCAAACACAGCCCAAACCGGGGTTTCACGAGTCACGAGCATATATTAGAATATAAATAAAACTACAAGGTTTGTAATATACAAAATAGGACTGATAAACAAAAGGAAGAAATGCGGTGCTGCGAACGCTGGCAGTCACCTCGCCGAACTCTGATAACTTAGCTTTCGATCAGCTCAGAACACGCTATTGGGAGAACAAATACCTGCATCTGCACACGAGGTGCAGGGAGTAAAGTGAGTACTCCAACTTAGTGAGTAATAAAGGTAAATAATAACCGAGAAATAAGAAATCACGTAAGACAAACCATCATGATGTACAATGCAGTGTAAATCCTCTTTGAGGAACGCAGTGAAGCTGTGAAATCTTTAGAAACCATCTTAGCTCAGTTTAAACCTCTTTTGAAAATGACTATTTCAACGGTTACACAAATGAATGCAAAAAAATAGTGCAGATAAGCACAGAAATCCTCCCCTTGAGCACAAACACTCAATTAACAGATAATGCCAAGCAATCAGGTAGATACCACGTGAAGTAACACAGACAACAGATAATGGAAGACTAATGAAACAAGGTAAACTCATAGATCAGTATCATATAGTAATTGATGCAGCATGCAACCTGATCAATATATCGCTGCGGCGTGCACCCCAATCCATATATATCGTCGACGGCGCTCACTGTGGGTGTGCAGGCTCCGAGAGGGGCCCCTTACCGCCCAAACGTAATATCAAGCCATCTCGTGGCATCAAATCCAGACCCTCGACCTCATATCAATACCAGTATAACACTACAACGACGCGTAGCCTGATCCAATAATATCCTCACAACACAGACCCTCGGCCTCACTCAGTCAGATAAAATCATCACAAGTCCCTCAGGCATTTATAAAATAGTAGTTCTCAACTCAAGACATCATTTAAAAATATCATTTAAGTCTCAAAACTGAGTAAAAGTGGCTGAGTTTGTAAAACAGTAGATATCAACAGGACTGAGTTCAAGTAATAAGTTTAAACTGTGAGGAAATAGTGATAAAAATCCTTGAAGTGTTCAAATAGTTGTCACAAAGCAAAATCATGGCAATCAATCCAAATGTTGATGATAACACATAAGTTTCAATCAAATACATGGTAAAAGCATCAATCGGGATGAACCAAGTTACAATTCCCAATAGTAAACGACCCCATGCTCATCATCAAGCGTCTGTCTCACCTCAATATAGCACTATGATATGCAAATTCGAGGCTTCAAACCCTCAGAATATCATTTACAATCATTACTCACCTCAAACACGAAACCTCTATCTCGTGATGCCTTTGCCCCTCAAATCGGCCTTCACGCGCGTCGAATCTATCTAAAAGTAGAACGAATACGTCACAATATTCTAAGAGAACAAAGCCCAAGCAAAACTAGCCAAAAAATATCACAAATCCCGAAATTAGCAAAACATGAGCCCCGGGCCCACTTCAGAAACTCAGAAAATTTTACATCAACGAGTTCCTTATTCCCGTGAGTTCATACATAGCAAAAGTTCTCAAATCCAACCCAAATGGTCCTTCTAATCCCAAATTAAAAGTTCAAAATCCCAAGCCCTAGTTCTTCTATTTTAGCTTAAATTCTATGAGTTTTTAGGTTAATTTCACAATATAATCGAGTTTCAAGACCAAAATTCTTACCTCAAGTCGTTTCTCCTTGAATCCCTCTTTAATATCCACTAAGAAGCTCTAAAAATGATCAACCATGGAGGAAGAATGACCTAAAATCGCGGATGAAATGAAATTATAACATTTTGCCCAACATTGTTCCCTCTTCATTGGGATCGCGGCCACAGCCTCGCGATCGCGAAGAACAAATCCTCAAAGACTCCAAAATATATTATGTGAACTCGATGCCTTTACTGCAAATGCAATGCTTGATTTCCCAGACCTATGCGAAGGCGACCCAACTGATGCGAACGGGATGAGCAAAACCACTAGACCCCAACTCCTTAAAACGCGAACGCGAGCTGGCTCCTGCGAACACAAAGCACTAATTTCCAACCTTACGCGAACGCGATCCCTCCTTCGCGAATTCGAAAGGCAAATTTCATGCCTTCCAATTTCCTCCTACACGATCACGACATAATTTACGTGATCGCGAAGGCCAAAACTCTGCAACACCTGATCAACAAAAACCTGCAATCTCACAAGGCCAAAAATGGTCAGATTGACCATTCGAAACTCACCCGAGGCTCTCGGAAACCTCAACCAAAAGAATCAACAAATCCTAAAACATTATTCAAACTTGTTCCAATCATCAAAACACCTCAAACAACATCAAATCACCCAAAACTCATTGAATTCAAGCCTAAGTTTTCCAAAACATTCTGAAATACGCTTTCCATCAAAACCCCAACCAAACCACATCCAAATGACCTAAAATTTTGCACACACAATCCAAATGACATAAAGAAGCTACTGCAACTCTCGAAATTCCATTCCAACTCCCCGATCAAAATCTCACCTACCAACCGGAGCCTAATTCTACTTCGAACCTCCAAAACCAATTCCGATCATGCTCCTAAGTCATAAATCACCTAACAAAGCTAACCAAACCATAAAAATTCCGATTCAAGCTCATATAAAAATAAGTCAACTCTTGGTCAAACCTTTCAAATTCAAAGCTTTCAACTGAGACTGCTCGTTCAAATTCATACTGATTTCCGTGAAAATCAAAATCAACGATTTACATAAGTCATAATGCATCATACAGGGCAAGTCATGCCCCAAAACACACGATCAAAGTGCAAAAGCTCAAAACAACCAGTTGGGTCGTTACAAAATAATAATAAGTAGATCTTAAAATTAGAAATTCAATAGATCAGGAATTGTTAATTCATTTAAACACTATCAAACACTGATGAGTTTGTATATAAATACCTTCAAACACATCGTCATCTTCATTTTTATCATGAATTTGTACGTTTGATTGCATATAACCTTGATGCATAAATTAAAAATTAACAAACTTGTATGATGACTATGAGTTGCGGTATTCTTTAAATGACATACCTGATATATCATCATCAATATTGACATTTTCAAATTGTAAAAAGAAATATTAATAGTTAGTTTTTTTTCAAATTCATATTCATCAAAAAGTATAAGTTTATTGCAATACTGAGTTTGAAATAAAAAAGGTTCGTTTAACATAATGAAATTTCAAAAGTACAACCAAAAGAAAAAGCTCATACAGAACTATAGTTCAAAAACTATAACAAACATGTTGTAATGGAATCAAATAAACGGCAGCAAATTCGATTAAAAATTTTAAATTATTCTGTTGGCCAGAATGTTCCGTGTATAAGGTATAAGTATATAAATTAATAACTTTATTATTTATGTCAATATTTATTGTAGTCGCACAAAATATTAACTTCCACAAATTTTCAAAAATAAGTTATAATAAATTAAACATAAATATTTACCTTGAAATAATGGTATCTCATTTAAATTTGGTAGAAGATATTCTTTCTACAAATTTGAACTCGAATAACCATACTGCAAATGATGCTCTTGCATTAAATTTGGATATTGTGCTTGAGAATGAGACGATGAAACTTGTCCACAATTTTTTATGGGAGTACTACGAAATCGAGAAAAATTTAAATTATTTGTTAGATCTGTTAATGATTCTTTTGTTTTCCCTTTTTGAGAAGCATTCCCTATGATAGTGTCAACAAATTCGTCAAATCATAAAATAAAAATAAAAATTAATTGTTTAAGCGAAAAAAGATGGGACAACTATCAAACCAATATTTATATCCTAAAATTCGATATAAAAGATGATAATAGGTATCTTTTTTTATATTTCATATAGGTCAAGAAAAAGTATAAGTTTATTGCAATATTGACCAAGAAAAAATAACTCTATAGCTGTGTTTAGCATTTTACATCTGGATCTTAGTGTTTTAATAGTACCACAATTACTTTCAACACCATTTCATCAAGTTAAACTAAAGGTAGTACTTTAGCAAACTTATGGAATTAAAGATGCCGAAGAGTATATATAGAGGTCAAATACAAATCGACTCCCATCGATAAGGGATAACTTTGGCAAAAACCTCGCATTACAAACATTAGCTAATCTTACTTCGCCTATTATTAATCATACTTCCAATGAACCCTCTATTATATTACATGGCTAACAACACTTCATTTCAAATATTCTAAAGGTTAATAGCCATTTGGCCAATCTGCAAAAACCAGCTTATTTTGAGAAGTGTTTTTTTTTCAAAAGTACTCTTCTCAAAAGTACTTTGAGTCAGAAGCAGTTTGTGTTTGGATGATTAGTTTGAGAAGCACTTCTGAGGACCAATTAGTATTTGGCCAAGCTTTATAAAACTGCTTCTAAGTATATTTTTCTCAAAAGTGCTTCTCAAAAAAGTGCTTTTGGAGATAAGCTATTTTTTTTCTGCTTCTCTAAAACTGTTTCTGCTTCTCCTCAAAAGCACTTTTTTCCTTCCAAAAGCTTGGCCAAACACCTCAATTTTGGTCAAAAGTGCATTTGGCAAAAAAAAAAGCACTTTTGGCCAAAAATAAGGTTGGCCAAACAGGCTACAAGCCTAATAAAGCAAAGAAATATTCAAAAGAATAAACATCCCAAAGCGAAGATAAATCGGTTAATGAACTTTTCAAAAGTAGAGCGACAAAAAAAAATTCATACAAAATAATAATATAATTATAATATACATGTTGTATTTAAGAAAATAAAACAAAAAAAAAAAGGCAGCAAATAAGGTTTTTATTTTTAAATTATTCTACTGACCCTTCCATTACGCATTAGAGATAAAAGTATATAATTACTAACTTTTTTTTTGTGGAGATTCAGTATAGCGGCATAAAAGTTTGACTTTCCTAAATTTTTAAAATAAGCTATAATAATGTTAACACAAATACTTACCTTGCAGTAATGGTAGCTCATTTAAATTTGTCTGCAAATTTGAAGTCGACAAATCATATCGCAAATCTTGTTCTTGCAGTGAATTTGGATATTGTTGTTGAGACTGGGATGATGGAATTTGTTCACAAATCTTTATGGGTGCACTACAGAATTGAGGAGAACTTTGACAATTTATTATGTACGTTAATGATTGTTTTATTTTTCTTTTTCAAAAGCATTCCCTATGATAAAAGTAGGATGAACAATGTCTGTATACCATAAAATTAAAAAAAAAAAAAAAGGTAACTGTCAAGCCAATATAATGAAACAGTCTAAAGATTGTTTAAAGACAATAACCATCATTAAAGGTTAGTATATAAGAATTGATGGACTGATTGAAATGTTGATTTTCTCTAATTGCAACTGAGTAAAGCAGGTATAAAAGCGACAAATAAAAATGACAGATCATCAAAAGTACTTTAAAAATGCATAAGATGTGTGGGATGGTTACATAGCAAAAATGATAAAATATATGACATAATATATTTAAATTTATGCAATGATATATTAAAAAATGCATATTTGTAAGTATCATAAATTACATCGATATATATATGACACATATTTTCTAAAATACACTTAAATTTGACCATCTAATGAAACTGAACAAAGAATAGAACAAAACGATTTAGTAAAAGACCGAAGTGACGTCCAATTGTTCAAAGAACTGTAAAATTACTCATGATGTATATAATGTTTAAAGTTCATACCTAAGTTGGAAAATTTAGGCTATTTCTGCTTCCGCATATGTATTCGATTCTTTCTTGCGAGTTTTTTTATCTTCTTCCATATCTACGTGTCGTAAAAACTAAATTTGTTGCGAGAAATTGAGAGTCTTTTGAAAAAGTAAAGTGGAATTTTGTAAGGTTACTGACAACGCCTCAGTCTGTTGATTCCAAAGCAAAACAAACTCTACTTCTTGTGACTGTGTAACTCAATATCCAAAAGTTCTGAAGTAACCACAACAGACTTGACTGCAACACTATTGTAGATGAAAAACTACTGTATGAAAAGAATGAACATTGAGCCTAACTCAACCCCAAAAGCTAGCTTATGAGGTGAGGATTGCCCAAGCCATATAAGGAGACCAAGGACCTCAAATCCCTCCGATGTGGAACAACTCAACAGATAAACGTAGAAGCATGAGAGCGCTGACTATGTATAAAGAATATTAACAGGTGTTGAGGTATGCAGTAGTCCGAAACTTGGGGTGAGAAACTGAATTTGGTATGAGAAGTTGAAGAGCGATCAAGAAAAGTTTAAAGAGAGAGCAGTTGACGATAAGAGGGCACTGATGCACCTCTTTTTCCTTTATATTTCTGTTTTTTGTATTTTTTATCATTTTTGATGAAGTAGTGTTTTTAGTTTACTATAACTACCGCTGATAATTTTTAAAATTCTATTGGAAATAATTAACAGTTGAAGTACAGCCGGAAACTTAATTTTATATTACCGATATCTTTTCAATTGAATGAAGAAGGTGTTAGCCCATTGTTATTAATTAAATGTCACCAAATTCTCACTTTTACTAATACTGGGAATATTTTCAAATCGTCGTGTTTATGTATATTTATCCATAGAAGAGACCAAAGTTGTCGCTCATGTTGTATATTTTAAAGGCGGAGTAAAAAAGAATGACATGGTGTAGATGATTATAATCTCTTGATTGTAGCGAAGAATTCGCCAGTACTTCTAACTTGCACATGTCCTATCCCGAAAAAGGTCAAAAGACACTTTTTCTTGATATGGTTCTAAAATGATTGTTTCATGCCTTTGAGCTAGACTTTTGATCATACCTCGTGTCTAATTTGCTTGTTACGCGCGGCAAACAAAACCCCCGTTCTTTGTTTAATGTTGTTGGTGGTGGTATTGGTGCTGGATTGGGGTCATTGTTGTTGGAACGTCTTTCTGTCGATTATGGAGAAAAGTCTAAGATTGGATTTACTATCCTTCTCCCCAGGTGCAGTCATGCTTCAGCAATGCACTATTTTTGTTTATCATAACAATACAACACAAGATTAAGACTTTGATTTTAGATGAGGCTTCTCCATATAGGTTGTTAGAGTAGTAGCTTTCGTGATAAATGACATTACGGCTAACTCCTTGGTATTATCTTTAGCTCATGTTCCATAATGTTTGATTATGTTTTTAACTAATAACATATGTAAGCTTTGACACTAATCTGTAGGTTATTTCTCTACTTACTAACTTGAGTTTTCTTGTTAATTTTCAGGCGTACCCTAATTCATAAATAGAGAGAGTTCCTGTAATTACCATTGCCATGAAATTGCTTCAGAATAGACTAATACACTACCTTCGGTTTTGAACAGAATAATCAGAAGTTTCACAATTTTTATAGACATGTCCTTTGAGGATTATTTTCACAAACAGGAAGCAAAAGAAACATGGTAAAAAGTTTACTTTAAATTTTCCATTGATAGTTCAGTAGACAAAACTTCAGCTGCAGTATAAATATATTTAACAGAACTTATTGGTCATTCACAACTATTGGAATAACAACTCATCACTATGAGTTTAGAACTAGCAAATATAACTTGTACTAAGATTGAGTTGAATAAATTCTTCAAAAATCAGAACTTCACCAACACATTCATTGAACAATCGGTTTGTTCAAATAACTAACATGTTGCATAAAAATATTAACAGAAAAAGTGAAACCACTGCTGATTAAACTACTAATTCATAAACATGAATTTAGAATAATATTTAGACAATTTTACTCCCTAATGAACTTCACAAATAATAAAAATTTGTACTTCATAAACCTATATAGCAAAGAAACTATATAATTAAGTAGCTAAGGTCATTTCAATAGAGTAATTCATGGATTCTTCTCTTTTTAACCACTCGGCAAACCTTGTTGTTAGAGGGTTGACAATTCAAGTTGTCATCTGCTATTACTGTTGGTGCTTTACTGGAAGATCTACTCCCCTTGTCATACGTCTTCAATGGAGATAGTTTCGCGTGCAATCATCGCTATCTTCTAACACGGACGATCCACTTTCTGATATGTTTTTCTTGATGGGAGTTTGTAAAATAGATTTCATCTTACTTTCGGTCACAAAATCCTACAGAAATAAAAGGAATCTATAAAGAGGAGTTGGAGAGCGATACTATCTTTGGTTGCATAATGATTAGTAATAACTTTTTACTAAAGAATTAATAATGTTATAATTGTTTTAATTTCATGAGATTACCCCATAAACCTTTTCTTCACTCGAGATTTGTCCATCAGGTATTCCCAAAGGATCTTGTTAAAAAGTAAAACAAAACAAAATAAACATTCATGTTATGAAGGTTGTAGGATTTATATTTATATGTATCAGTAGCCTAATTTGTGAGTGAAGATATTTTACTGTTGATAGTGTCTTCAAATTAGCTGTGGGCATATTCCTTTAAAAGATCATCACCATAAGTAACCTTAATAATTTTGTAGACTTCGTCTTGTGACTCAATATTGATTTTCTTAACAATAACTTTAAATATGAATTTCTTTTATCAAGAATATCATCCAATTCACTTGGATAAGAACAATCAGCATCCGCATCAGAAGTCTACACAAAATTTTATAGACCAGAAATATTATAACTGACAACTACACTTAAATTAGGTTTATTATTATACCTCAACTAATCTTTCCTTCAATTCTTTTGTGGATTTTCCCATAAGTTTATTATTACCCCATTCCAAACGTGGTTAAAGTATTTTTTTTTTGTTTAATTTACAGGTTTAACAAATTAAAAAAAGTAGACCTAACAAACATGGGAGTCAAAGTATAGATGTATACTAAATTGGGAGTTTTAAAATGTATGAACTTCTGTAAACTAATTAATGAATTTTTAAACGTTTTGAACTTCTTTTAACAAATTAAAAAGTCGTAGAACATATTAGCATTAACATATAAGTTAAACTGCATTAGCATATTTAAATTTTTATTTGAAATAATTTTAAATTATTTTTGAGATAATTTTTACACTGAGTAATCACCTATGAATAAAATTAAAAAATTACAAAGTAAAAACTATAAATTATTTTGAAACTGTTTATCAAATATAAATGAAACTATCGGAAAATTTCGATATTTTTGAGCTTTCATAAGTTGAAGAACAACAATCAAAGGATCAACAGTAGATGCATTTAAGTGAGGTTGAATTTGATCTACAAGTTCACTCCATAAGGTTGTTGAAATCATGTTCCTCCTATATGTTTCACGGAAAAACCACAATAAGAAATTCTCGTTTTACTGCAAAGTATAGTTTCTATTTGTGAATGACTTATTTATTATCTTCAAGTTCAGTATTCATAAAGACATTTTTGTTGTCTCCTTGCTTGTAGGTCTGAACAGCTTCATAGGTCACAACCTGATCAACGACATCTACAAATATAAAAATTAATCACAAAATTTTAATAAACGTAGTATTAGAATTAAATGGAAAAGAAGAATTGCCGAATAATTCTACTTCATTGACATCATGTTGATTTGTGAATTGGTCAAAAGGACGCATGTTAAAGATATCCATATGAAATGTAGGATCAGTAGTTTCCTCAAATATTGTCCTCTGCGTAAATGTCAGCCTCAAATTGTAAGTTGTAGTCTTTAATTTTAATTATTTGGCCCGACAACAAGGTAGGTCATGCGATATAAGCCGAGTTCCTGTATCTTATTCTTAAAGAACTTTATAACATACTTCCCGATTAAGGCATGTATACAATCACCCTAGAAAATCATATCCATTGTTAGGATGTATTAGATTGATAAAAATTGTTCATGCTGGATATTAGTAAACAATTGTCAACAAACATTGTAAAGTTTTTTGTCAGAATGTGCATATTTTTAGAATTTGCAGTAGCTATAGAGATTATACGATTTCAACAAAACATTGTAACTTCCATTGGCAGAATATATGCATATTGTTATATTTTGCAGCAGTTTCAGGAGGAACACCATATTTCGTTTCTCATATAGATTATATAAGATATATATTGTTAATATTATATTTTTGCTAGAAATAAGTAAACAATTATCAATCAGATGCTCACAAACAGAAATAGAAATAAGATTCACATAATCACTTAAAGTAGGTAGTTTCATCTTTTTGAGGATTATTAGAAATTAATAAACGATTGCATATTGGAAAATCTATGAACCGTAGCAGCAGAGAAGACGAAGTAAATATTGAAAGCAATTATAAATATGTTACCTTTGCATCTTATAATACCAACTCTATGGAATAAGGTATTTCAGGCTTGTAGCGATCCGTGACTTTCCACATTCGAACTACCCTAACTTTCAAATTCCATTGCATGGAGTTGCTTGAAATTTGTCCAATTTCATTAAGTTTTGTAGCCATATTTACAAAGTTTGTATTCTGTCCAAAGCAAAAAGAGAATGGAAAAAGAATTAAAAGGAGTCGCATAAAACTGTTGATGTAGTTACGGAGAAAGTGGATAAGTTATGGAGTAATGATGGGATACCCACACTTGGAAAGATGATCGTGGTTATTAAAAAAATATTTCTTTCAGTTTATTTTTGAAATATATTCATAGTGCACATTATCCTATTCCAAATATGGGAGTAACTCCAGACGTGGTTGAAGTATTCTTTTTGTTTAATTTACAGGTTTAACAAATTAAAAAAATAGACCTAACAAACGTGGGAGTCAAAGTATAGATGTATACTAAATTGGGAGTTTTAAAGTGTATGAACTTCTGTTAACCAATTAAAGAAGCTTTAAACGTTTTGAACAATTGAACTTCTTTTAACAAATCTAAAAAACCGCAGAACATATTAGCATTAGCATATAAGTTCCACTGCATGAGCATATTTAAATTTTTATTTGAAATAATTTTAAATTAGTTTTGAACTTCCAAATTAGTTGGAGGTTTGTCCAAAAATTGGAAACACGTTTAATTTATGTATTGACACTTGGCACAATAATATGATTTTGCTTCTGCTATTCTATATATATAGATTCGACCATGTAATGCAGCTAGCAGCAGTGAGAGTCGGGCCCTTCAACCAGTTCTCGTGGACAACACTGTTGCCTCTGTCGATATAGATGCATGAGAGGGTGCTCTAAGTTTTTCACAACAGTCCTTTGTATATTGACATGGTCATAACCCCAGCCAAGGAAACCAATGTTCCTAGTATTTTTGCTATTCCCCAAGGATCTGGGATGTTAGCCTCTTCCAACCTACACAAAACTGTGATTTCAGCTATCTCTTGTTTATATGTTACATGTAGCGTGCATGAAATCTTCATGTATTGTCAAATGTCTCTATAACATCGTCCCTATATAACAGACATTCACTATAAAGGCCAAGTCTTTCTCAGAACCGATTATATGTTAATGTTATAATATATGTCTTCTAAGCATTTCACTATAGCAACCAAAAGATATCGAAACAAACGAGGTTGTTATAGAGAGATTTCACTCTATTACCTTGACTGCTAGTACAAATGTTAGGGCAGCAATAGTGTAGACTGTTGAGGCAAGAAGAGTTGGAGAGGTGTAGTTGAAGCTCACAAAGTACATGTTTAGTGTTAAACTCACTTTGTAATGAAGGATAGCCTGTCATAATATTCCTCATGAAACAGCATATGAAATTTTTATATGTTTAACTGAGCTTACCTCAGTAGAGAATACAAATATCTCCAACACCAAAGCTATAGTTAGCTTTGGCCTTGTCTTTTTGCAGCAAGCAACAGAAGCATCAGAAAATGGTTGCTGCATTTCATCCTAGTGCTATCCCACTCCGATACCAGTCCCGTCTTGCCTCTTTGTCAAGCTAAGAGCACTTGCATTCCTACATTGATGAAGAATGAAGGAGATGACTTTGGATATACCTTTCAAGAAAATAGGCAAAGGGTAGAATGGAAAAACCAGCTACAATATGCCGATAAGTTATGTAGACATGATGATTCTCCATGATTGAAGGAAGCTTCCGTTAATAACAACAACAAAAAACCCGGTGCAAGTCTGGGAAGGGTGATGTGTATGCAAACCTTATCTACCTTATGAAGGTAGAGAGACTGCTTCCGCTATACCCTTGGCTCAAGAACTGAAGGAAGCTTAAGTTATGAAGTATAAAAAAGTGTAAGCAATCTGAGCCAAAACCATAAGGACGTGAGGCTTGAACCTCATTGTAAGTTCCTACGCATGTCTCCATACCATAGCCATCGATCCTATGCTCTTCTATGCCTTAAACAAGCTAAATACCAACATTAAGCAGTTTATACTTTATATAGAGGAATGAGTTTTGATACCAAGTGCTTGTTATATTTAGTATCCTGTTCTTTTCATTATTTTTAACGATAACCTGAAAACTTTTCCGAAAGATATATTCTTATTTGCTTTTTAGGAATACATGTTATTGTATCTAACTATTCTTGATGTTAAATTGAAAAAAAATTGTTGCACTGATGCTGATAGGAGAAGACGAATTTGATGCTAATACCTATAATATTCGAAGCACCAAGAACTTGCATTATTGCTGTTTCCTTAAGTTTTTAGAGCATCATAAAAATTCCTTCAGAAATTTATAAAAACTAGAGTACCTTACAGTTATAATATATTACGAATATTCTGGTTCTCAGGCATCAGATACATTGCTCTCACTTAATCAATGCTTATCACTTAAAAAGGACAGTCAATTTACTGATGGTTAGAGAACTGAGTGCAAACTTAACCACCTAAGGGTGTGATCTAGCTGTCAATAAAGTGAGTAAAACTTAAAAATCGTTTCCATCACCAAAGCTTTAGTGGGCAGAGCTGTTCAATATCTATACCGGTGGGAGATAACAGATAGTTGATAAAATAATTGAGATGCATGCAAATTGGTTCAAACAATTAAAAAAATACAATTACTTGGATATTTTATATTGACCATGAGCACGATATCTTTATATAAAAACATTATTATTACATCCGATTATATTTCAAGGTTATTCGGTTCCTTAAATTTCATATAAAACATTGGTTTCTTTATCTTTCAACCTTTCACATAGTTTACTATCGAAGTTTGTTATCACTAAGGACAAATCTCTCTAACTTTCACCAATTATTGTTGTTACTTTGTGTGATATGTTGGATTATATGCATAGACAAATTATGTTCTTTTAATATTCCTTGATCCATTGCATACCTTTAACTTACTATTACATTGTTTAACTCTTATTAGGAGTTAGAGGCAAGAATATGTTCAATTTTTATTACAATGAATTAATCACTTGGTAAAGATAATTTCTTCATTAGATTCCCAGCATTACTTGAATAACTAATCTACAATTCCAGTATAACTTGTTTCTAAACCAAACGGCCCTTATACATGATTCGAGCCAAAACTACATCCGCGCTAATCAGATAGTTACAAAGCCAAATAACATAACCATGATCCAGGAACATTGTTGAGTTAAGGTCATTAGGACAAAAAGGCCTTCCTCAATTAACATCAAGTGATCAATTACAGTTTCTTCTATACCGACGAGGAAAGGGAAAAAAAATATTCTGGAGTATAAGTATACAATTGAACACTCTCAATCCTAATGATTTCCTATTCACACTTCAAAATTGGACAGCAATGAAAGACAATGGGAACAAATGTGTAAGTACTCTGGAAACTGTCTAACCTAACCAGCTGCCCATATCCAAAACATAATTAGAGAAGATATGGAAATCGTTATCCAGCTGAGGAAGGAAAATGCAACCGATAACTGGTATTTGGTGCATTCCTCGCCAAAACTGCAACCTCCCAAGTCGTGAAAGTACAACACCGTTATGCCAGCTGAAGAAGCAGCTGCAGCGAGCGTTAGTATTGCTGTACACTGCAAATGCATACATTCCAAAGAGATTGATAAGAGAATTAGTAAGCAATATGTTTCTTGTGTATTTAGAGCATACTGTCATTCAGCAGATACTAACCCAGTCTCCAACCACGAAGAGGCTCAGTAAAACATGATTGTGGAAAGCCTTCTTCTTTGCCAAGAAATAGGCATCCAAAAAGGCAAGTCCGATACTCCAAATAACTTGCAAAGCCATTGAAGCAATTAAGTAGCTGCAATAATGACATGCATACGAAAGACGTCAAGTTTCATATTCTGTTTTTCCAAGAAAGAATAGTCTTGGAAAATGACAATCAAATATGTACTATCTAAGATTTCTTATTGACAGAATGCAAGAGCATGCATAAGTCACTGGTGTCGTTAACACATATAACTCAGAAAATGAATAAAATTAGTAAATTCAATAACTAACTGAGATAAAGTAGTTCATAAATCAGGAGAGACCACTTGTTGGAAGGCATGCAGCAATATAAGGAGCCACCAAATGATTAAATCGGACATTAGTGTTTTATGAAGAGCCGACCATTTATTTTCCCCTACTTTTTGTTCTCCCCCCCCCCCCCCCCCCCCCCCCCGTTTCTATAGTTTTTTCATTAAAAATTAGTGGCTAAATAATAGAATGAATGATCCACGTCGACCCTTCTATGCAACAAGAATCTCAGAATAGGTAACAATATCAAATAAATAAAAACTATATTAAAAGATAAATTGCAACTAGATTGAATGATCCATATCGAGCCTTCTATGTGGAAATCATCCTGATTGTAGCAAAGTTCAAAGATCCTTCACCATTCCTTACATGTTTAAGGTCATTTTAGAAGCTTTTATCCCTTCTAATTTGTAAAGCTTTATTCACATACAGGTGGTTTCTATTTTCTTCCGTTCTTCAAGGAAGAGTATTTGATATACTCCCTCATTTTCATATTGTTTGAGCTAGTTTGACTCGGCACGGAGTTTAAGAAAAAAAAAGACTTTTGAAACTTGTGGTCTTAAAATTTTAAGGGGTAAAAAGTTTGTGGGACCATACCATTTGTGTGGCTATAAAAGCTTCTCATAAAGGACAAAAAGGTTAAAATGAAGAGTTTAAAATTGAATTATTTCCAAATTTAGAAATGTGTCATTTATTTTGAAACGGACTAAAAAGGAAAGTATCTCATTTAATATGAAATGGAGGGAGAACTTCCACCCGTACAAGTTGAAAACCTAAAACGGAGACAAAGTTAAAAGGAGTTTATAAGGTCTAAGCACGCAATTACTGTACACTTCGCATTGAAATTATTTCACAAGCTAAAATGAGACCAAAGAAGTCTTTGGGCTGATAGTTTGACCACATTGTTAGACCGGGTTTCATATTAGGGAGAATAACCAAGAAGTATGACATCTAAGAGCTAATCTGCCGAGTTGGGAGTCATCTCTAAGGCTTGTCGAGGATACTAGCCCTTGTTGAAAAAGGGCATAAAGAACCTCAGCTTGCCACATCCCGAAATGTCCCGACCCGTCAAAAATTTCAACTACAAATTTCACATTTGACTTAATTCTTGTCATAAGCGAAGATGCCAACGACGTATTACTGACACCCGATGTGTACTCTACATTTTTATTATCTCTCATTTTTGCTACAAATACTATTTATTTGCTGGCAGTGCAGAACACCAAAGTAATTCTTTTCTGATGGAAAGTTCACACTATGTTGCAACCAACGAGCATACTCAGATTGAACCTTGGCTCTGATACTAATTGTTGCGAAACCCGAATATATAGAGAGTGATTAAATCTCAACTATATTTAAAGGTAGCTTATAAATGGCAAAATACATAGTTTACCCATTGACTTTACACCCAAATCCCTGTTACAAACCTCTCTACCACGGGCAACCTTTTACACACCCAACCTCTTAGAAGTGTGTCAATGACACACAACTTTTGTGTTTGACCACTTTTTTCTAAACATGTGTGTGTCACGCACGAATAAGGTTATGACACGTGTAAATATAAAAGTATAAAAATAAAAAGAATTCATCCAAGTTTTACTAGAAAAATAAAGAAAAAGAAAAGGACTCCCCACCCAACTCGTCGGGGAGAAACTAAATTAGCTCTCTGCTCCCTTATCTCTTCTGCTCATCATCGCAGGTGATCACCACCACCATAGCTGGGACCACTCATCACATCACCTCCACATCTACTGAACCGACATCTTCAAATTATAATTCGAAATGTTTTTGAGACAGGTTGGAATTTTGACAAACCCAGCATCTGATTCAATAATTTAAGCCCAATAACCGTTAAAATCAATTTCAGAACAGCAACAAAAATTTAATTCAGTAAACAAGCTCAACAATACGGTCCAAACAATTTCCAACATTGTTGCGAGATTTCTCCGCCCAAAAAACAATTCGAAAACTCATGAAACCCCAACAATGGAGGTTCAAAACTTTCTCCTACCAAATGACGATCCAAAAATTCGACACCATCACAAATCGTCAAAATTTCTGAATGGAAAAGGAAAAGATAGAGAAGATTGTTGCGAGATTTCTCCGCCCAAACACCAATTCGAAAACTCAAGAAACCCCAACAATGGAGGTTCAAAACTTTCTCCTACCAAATTACGATTCAAAAATTCGACACCATCACAAATCGTCGAAATTTCTAAATGGAAAAGGAAAAGATAAAGAAGATAGCTAAATTACCTTATTTGGTTGAATATTATGTTGTAAATTTGTAAATTGAGCTTTATCTTCTTTATGGTGAAGATGTTGGTGAATTAGACCAGTTGGTCTTTTCCTTTTCTTTATCTTGTTTTTTCTTTATTTTTGTGTTTGTTTTTTTAATAATTTCCATTTTGGTTTAATTTTTGACAGATGGCACTTAAATAAGATTTTGGACAAAAGATTTATCTTTCTCACGCTCTTATTTTTTGTGTTAAACACGCACATGCCATCTAAGCAAAATGGTGTGTGATTGACACACTTCTAAAAGGTTGGGCGTATAAAAAGTTACTCGTGGTAGAGAGGTGTGTAACAGGGATTTGGATACAAGGTCAATGTGTAAACTATGTATTTTCCCCTAATAATTAGTAAGTGAGACAATAATAAAAAGAACACCAAAAATTTACGAGGTTCAGCAAATTTAGATTTGCCTAGTCCTCGGACACAATCAACTCAAACTTTATTTCATTCTAAAAATACAAGTGAAATACTACAAGAGAAAGAAGATTCAAATGCCTTAGGAGATAGAAAGGCAAGTGAGAGATGTTTACAACAAAATCCTTGCTATTTATAGAAGAGAAATGACCTTAATAATGTCATGCATGACATCACATTAAGTGTGATCATGCAATGTAAATGCATGACAAAATGCATCTGCCAATTTCCTCCTAAAAGGAGGCTTCCAAATGTTCACGCTAGTTCACGTTAATGTTGTCAAATTAAACACAATTGCCTTTACTCGTTAGATACTGGTACAACATAACAATGTTAAATCATCTTCATATCTAGACGTAACCTAATACATTAAGTTACATTCTCTCTGATGTTCCTTCAACAAATTATGCAGTTCTAGCTAAAAAAATGTCCATAAAAATGCTATTTATGTGCTATCAATTTCTTCTCACGAGCCATGGAAGTGTTCGGGTTTTGGTTTGAATCATTGAGTTAATTTTTAGACTAAGACAGATTTAAGTCCTTGGGAAGTTGCAGTAATAGTGTTAAAACCAGGTTGACAATTTGAAAAGTAGGCCGAGAATTTCAGCTAGGTTCACAATATGTTATCTTGCTGATACACAGACAAAAATTTTCAGTGTTACAGCAATAATAATGCAATGAGCACAAAAGATGGGTGAGAGTTGAGATAAAATTGATTATTGACAATAAATGTTGTGGGCGGTGGAAAAATTGACGTTGCATACAATCTCAAACGCTGAAACATGGAATCAATGAATTGATGAGTACATTGTGGCTCAGACTTATAGCTTGTGAGGAGATGCCTTCATGGGTGGACCAAATGCACCATACTCTTACAATGATTTTCAGATAGAAGGTTGAACAAAAGATCTATTCCGAAGAAATCATCTCTTTGTCAAGTCGGGAAAAGTTTGCATTATGTTATGTTTAGGGTTGTATGAATGCTTCAATTATACTCTTTATTAATTTTGCCTACATAAGATTTTCAAAGAATAGCCTGTCTAAAGCTTGGAGAAAGAGAACAGCTAGGTCGACAACAGTCATACTAAAAATAGTCAAACTAATCCTTGAATGAGCAGAATGAATACAGAGCAAAACAATAGCAACTGCATCAAGATCTAAAACAACAACAACAACCAAGTGAAATCTCACCGTCAAGATCTAAAAGAAACTAAGAATTGGCTTAGTTGATTCTATATTCGTTTACTGATTCAAACATGCACTCCTCACTAAATCCAAGGTCCAAGGCAGGCAGGGTACTGCCACACGTATCACACATGTTTCTTTGTTCAGCTTAGACCCTAACGCCGAACATCACATCTACATAAGACAGCATTATAAACAGTTGAACATAACCCTCAGGGGTCGGCCCGATGGCAATTGACTTGAGCCTTGGGGTTTGCATCCTTTCAAGGTCTCAAGTTCAAAACCCATTAGGTGCAAACAATTTCTGAGGGCTATCGGACTGGGTAAAACCTGAATTAACCGTGGTGCACTTGCGGGAAACTCCTTGCCGAGGGCCTTTGCACCTCCAGGATTAGTTGGACTCGAAGAGACTCGGACACCGGGGCAAATAAAAAAAAATATAAACAGTTGAACATGGGTAAGTATGATAAAAGACTATTGAGGACTCTTTGTTCAGACATTTTCTACTAGATGCATGTGCTATTCGCAACACCAAATAACTCAACTCAATGCTAATTTGAGTAAAGGTATCTAACCAACTCTCAGAAGTAATAGGACCAAAATTAAAAAAAAATATAAAAAAATCAGTTGGTGAAATAGATTCATTAAATAACAGAGAAATGCCGCACAAAAATGTATTCCCTACAACAGAATAAAACTCTACTCGTGAACTTCATTCATCCCAGAAACCTGAATTTAGTTCATCAAAACAACAACAACAATTACGCCTCAGTCCGAAACAAGTTGGGGTCGACTATGTGAATCCTAATCTGGCCACGTTACTCCATTTAAACTCATCTCATGCCAATATTATGTAAAATACATATTTGTTTACAGTTTTAAATCTCCAGAAGGCTAAACTACTCCTAGAAAGCATAGGACCTACAATAAAAGTGCTAATCTCTAAACCATATTCTCAAATAATATGTTTCACCTATATAGAACCTTGAATTTAGTTCATCAATACAAGTAAATTACACAACAATTAAATACAGAAATGATAAATGGAAACGAAGAAATACCAGAAAGCAGTAACATTGAAGAAGTTTTTAGAGGTAACCATTGAAGCAATTGAACCAGCAGCAAAGAAGCACTGAGCCATCCTCAGAAATAGCCCAGTCAAAGTACCAGGTGTGCCAGCAAAATCTCTCATTTCTATATATCCTCGGACTTAAAAATAAACTTTTACCCTTCTTGATGGCTAAAAAAAACAAGCCAACTAAGTAAAAATTATCCAAAGAACCTTTCTTTAACCATTCTGAAGCAAATTCAACTACAAATTTGTATTCTTGATTTAACAACTAGCCAAAACTATGACTTTTTACCAAGAAACTGATGAATCAAGAAACTTCAGCTACTTTGCCACAACCCTTCAAAAAATGTACCAAAATAAAGATGCCCCTTTGAGCTAGGAAAAAACAAAAACACCAAGTTAAGTTAGTGATTTTGATACCCCAGATGCTAAAATTCAAGATATCTGCGAGACTTTGTTTATTTTAGGAAAAAGGTAAGAGATGGGTGAGGTGTTTTGGGGGGTTGTTGGGAGGGAGGGGGGAGAGGAGGGGGATGGGAAGAGAGAGTTGGTAGAGGAAAGGAGAGAGACAGTTAGCTGGAAACTTGGATTGTGCAATTATCAAATTTTCTAATTTGGAAATGTAAAGTACACACAAAAGTTTGTCAAATATTCCTTGGCACTTCCCCCAATTAAAGGAGAAAAAATACTCCATTTGTTTACGGTTCTATGTGATTTTTTTAAAAATCTATTTTAAAAAAATAAATTCTTCCTAAAATTGAAAGTAATTTAACTTAAAATTTTTATTTATACTTAATGAGAGGCTAAGAGACACATAAATAATATGGTATGTTTAAGATTATAAATTTTAAAAGAATTATATTTATATAAATATTACCGTTTGTGTAGATCACATATTTCAAAAAAAAATTATACTTTGAATTTAATCAAATAAATTTATATAAATCAAATCGAAAAGTAAAGATCACATAATTTTTTTTTCCTCCCGGGGGAACTACCAATGACTATGACTTGGTTGGTTTAGGAAAGCTCTGACTTTTTCCTTTTCGTCATTTGTTTCATTGGATTTCTTTTTCTCTCCTTTCGTTGTCGTGGAATATGTACATACTCAAGTTTGTCTTTAGAATGTTTATAATATTTGGAATTCTCTTAAATTTTTATTTTAATGTAAATTTTATTTAAATATACAGAACTTTTAATATTATTTATCTATATTTATATAATATAATAATGTAAATTGAGTAAGCGATGAATGAAATAATATAAAAGATAAGAACAATAATGCAAGAATAAGAACAATATAGAGAGAGAATAGGGAGAGAGAGAAGTATTCTTATTAATACTTGGGGTGATTTACAATGGGGTAAGACCCCTCTATTTATAGGAAGAGGAATGACTTAGCTTCAAGCTAAAACTCTTAGACATTCACTCTAAATAGACTTCTATTTTATAACACTTCCCCTTGAATGTCTATTCAATAATGTGCCTCATAAAACCTTAAAACCAAAACCCAATGGGAAAAATTAAAGAAAGGAAAAAGAGTACACATGTTTGAATATGCGCCTATTGGTTGCCTCGTTAAAAACCTTGCAAGGAAAACCCAGTGGGAAAAAACCTTGTAAGGAAAAAAGAGTGCAACGCGCATTGACTCCCCCTAATGAGTATATCAATTTATATCCTTGAGCATTTGCATTCCAATCTTGTGCATCATCTTCAAAACGATCTTTGATAGAGATTTGATAAATAAATCAACCATATTGACTTAAATAAGTATTCCGCACCTTGAAATCATCATTCTTGATAGATATGAACATCTTCATATAATGTCATGGAATAACTCTTCAATATCTCCATAGATGCATTCTCAATGCCATCATGCTTATAGTTATAGCAAGATACATATGTACACAAATTGTACTAAGGATGTGGTACTTCAGGACCACGAATTGCATATGCTTCAAGCAACTTAAATCTTTCAAGTTAAGTCATATAAGCCATATAATAGACTTTAGATGCATATCAAGTTTTCCATGTCATGCTAGACAAATAAGATATCGAAAACTGACTATACATACCTTTGACTTTAAACTTTCAAGCATTTGAACTATAGGTTCAAAACTACATGTCTTTCATATGGAATCAATTCTTCTTGAATTGTATCTCTTCCATTTAGTTACTTTCTTTGGGTCAGCAAATGCGTATAGCATACTTTGCAATATGTTGCAATTGAATTATCCCTTTTATGAACTTCAGGTTCATATCATGATATTCGGGGATATACATATACAAATGATAATTCATCCCATGTAACCTTTTCTCAAGTGTTTATCACGTCTCCCCCTCATGTTAGTAAAGCTAACTTGTTTCCTCAACTTTGGGAAATCATCTTTGTGCATTATCATGTCAATATACACAGCACATTAATAATAAGATGAAATTATTTGGTTCCTGACCCTGAACCACTTGTGAGGGGAAAATATACTCTCGTATACAACGTATATCAAACTGATATATATATAACTTCGTTCTCATAAGAAACAGTTTAGCTATTAAGTGGAAGCACTCAATAATTATCTTGCTAAACCAACTTTAATATAAACCAACTTATCAAGATGAACTGTCTTGAGTAGAGAATCTGGAAATTATGCTCGAAGTTAGATTACTGAGCGATTTACCTCGCAAGCACCGGCCAGGCTGCGGGTTAATAACAATTGCGCATGTAACCATATCATAGATGCATCATATGTGGTATACATGGCAGGTGAATGGGCCCATATTCACCTTTGATATTTCCAGAATTTATGGGCTTCAACCCGAACTCTTTAATTGGTCAGTTCATTAATGAGAACAAGTGATACAAGAGAGATCGTAAAGAACTTTCTAGTTCTTTGATATTCACCTATGTGAATTTGCACATCATACTTAAAATGAGATGGCTAACACGAATGCCAACTGAATAAATTATCAATATTGGTAAACTTCAAATTTACACCATGACATGTGCACTTATCAATAAACTTCAGGTTTATTATGACATGGGTTTTATACCAATAAATATCCACTTTATTGTGGCATTCTTTCGTTTGTGTAGTACAAACTGGAGAACAAAGCGGGTAGCTTTTCATATGCAAATTACCCCGCTACAAGTTGTAGTAATAGGAGATATCAAAGCCTTCCTTTATTTATAGTCTCAATATAATCAATCGCTTTCGCGTGTACTTTGGAAACTGGATAAGTTTCTTTGAGACTTACTACAGCACAATACTCAATTGTGTTTCTCCAACATAGTAATAATTGGCTCTTCTAGAGCTCTCAATTAATTTTGTACTACCACAGATTCATCAACATCCATGTGGTGAATATCTTTCTTAAAGAGAAAGTTATACCATTATGGTCATGTCAAACTTATATGCAAGATATGTTTCTTGCATTATCGTTGTCCTTTAATAGTCATATTTTCAAAATACTTTGGCGTACAATAGGTACGTGACCAACGATCATTCATGCCATATATCATCTCAAACCTCCTTCTAGGGGTGAGTGTGGTATCATCTCAAACCTCCTTCTAGGGGTGAGTGTGGTATATTTGATACCAATTTCATGTTCATATTCTTCCAATAATGAATATGTATTCGTGAATCAAATGTTGTCACATTCACTTCGAGGATATGTGATTTTGTTATCCTTTTCAAATCTATAAATGCGTCAGGCATTTGATTTGCTATTCTTTGCAAATGGATAATCTTTTGTGCCTCTTTCACAAATAGAGGTATGTGGATCAAGATGAGATAATGATGCATTTTTCCACAAAATTTCCCGTTTGGTTTCACCAACTTCTCCCCCTAATTTTGGGAAAAGTGTCTCATCAAATTGACAGTCTGCAAATCGTGCAGTAAACAAGTCGCCTGTCAATGTTTCGAGGTAGCGAATGATGGAGGGCGATTCAAACCCAACATATATTCCTAACCTTCTTTGCAGACCCATTTTGGTGCGGGATGGCGGTGCTAAAGGCACATATACTGCGCATCCAAAAATTCTTAAATGGGATATATTGGGTCCATGACCCAAAACCAATTGCAACGGGGAATATTTGTGTCAATTCGTCAGTCAGAGACGAACTAGCATTGCTGTATGCAAAATGGCGTGACCCCAAACCGAAGTGGGCAGCCGACAAACTAGTATTGCTGCATGCAAAATGGCGTGAACCCAAACCAAAGTGGGCAGCCGACAAACTAGCATTGCTGCATGCAAAATGGCGTGAACCCAAACCGAAATGGGCAGCCTCGTTTTCATGAAGAATTCAAGATTATTCTCATCTATTGTCTCAATATGATATCCATTTTGAATGATATCTTTAAAACTCAACAAGTTCCTTTTAGACTTGGAGGAGAACATTGCGATTGATATCATTAAAACTCAACAAGTTCTTCTTAGACTTGGAGGAGAATATTGCATTCTCTAAGATAAACGTCATGCCTTTGGGCAGAGTTACAGTTGCTCTTCCGGAGCCTTCAATCAATTTACTTCCCATGGTTTGACATATAAAAGAAATACACGAACATAAGAATAAACAAGTTCAATTCGTTTGTGTCACATAATATTTTCAAAATCTGCTGCTAACAGTTGACTAACAAAATCAGATATGTTATCCATAATTGATTACTTTGCAGTTTGAAAATTTCAGCGTTTTTCATAAGACAATCGATTATTAAACACACACAATCGATTGTTTGAACATAGACAATCGATTGTTAAACACACACAATCGATTATTTGTTATTTTTGAAAAACTTCAGATCACACTGTCTTAAGACAATCGATTGTTATGCATTGACAATCGATTGTTGGCTATTTTTGAAAAATTCCAGACCTCACTGTTTCAAGACAATCGATTGTTATGCATGGACAATCGATTGTTGGCTATTTTTGAAAAATTCCAGAACACACTGTTTCAAGACAATCGATTGTTAGCCAAAGACAATCGATTGTGGATGATTTTTGAAGAATTCCAGATTACACTGTCGTAATGACAATCGATTGTTAGACAAAGACAATCGATTGCGGATGATTTTTGAAAAATTCCAGATTACTGTCTTAATGACAATCGATTGTTAGACAAAGACAATCGATTGTGGATGATTTTTGAAAAATTCCAGATTACACTGTCTTAATGACAATCGATTGTTAGTCAACGACAATCGATTGTTGATCAATTGTTTTTCAACTTTAATGCGAAAATAGTTGATAATCGACTAGTTTTTTAGGCTAGTCGATTACCCCTACTGGAAAATAAAAATTTTATTGATATTTGAGCATATTAAAGATATTCTAAAGAACTACTGCTAACATTGCATCATGAACTAACTAATACGAGCTAATACTAATGACTATTAGTTTATTCACTAACTAATACAAATAAGTAGAACAAAATCAAATAACTCCATCTTCTTTCATTACGGACCCATTGCCGATTAGGTGGTCTATTTTCCCCTCGGGTTGCTCAAAGAAGTCTGCCACATCCAGGTGGGTGATGTCTTCATCGTCGTCATAGACGAAATTTGTTTTAGGGCCTTTTCTCTTTCGAGATGCTTGATAAAGTTCAACCAAGTGTCTTGGTATACGGCAAGTCTTTGACCAGTGCCCTTTCCCACCGCAACGATAACATATCGTTTCTGAACTATTTGCCTTAGGATCTTCATGACCCCGTTTACGACCATGACCATGGTCCTTTTCATGTTTGGCATAATGAGAGTGCACCTTATCTGCTTCAGGCAGTGGTGTAGACCCAGTGGGTCGATTTTCATGATTTCTCATGAGCAGGTCATTATTTCGCTCAGCCACTAGTAGAAGAGAAATCAGTTCAGAGTACTTTGTAAAGCCTTTCTCTCTGTACTGTTGTTGCAGTACTATATTTGAGGCATGAAACGTTGTAAACGTTTTCTCAAGCATATCATAATCGGAGATATTATCCCCGCATAGCTTCAATTTAGAAGTAATTCTGAACATAGCAGAATTATATTCAGAAACGGACTTAAAGTCCTGGAGCCTCAGATGAGCCCAATCATATCGTGCTTGTGGCAGAGTGACCAACTTCAGGTTGTCATATCTCTCCTTTAAGCCGTTCCACAAGACGAGTGGATCCTTGACGGTGAGATATTCAATCTTCAAACCTTCATCAAGGTGATGGCGCAAGAAAATCAAGGCCTTCGCACATTCTTGGGTGGATGCTTTTTCTCTATCTTTGATGGTGTCTCCGAGACCCATAGCATCTAAGTGGATTTCAGCATCCAACACCCATGTCATATAGTTCTTGCCCGAAATTTCAAGGGCAACGAACTTTCTTTTCGTAATGTCAGACATAATCGAAAATTAAATTAGGAAGAGGGAAATACCTTAGATTTCTCGAGAATGGTTCTTGAGATGGTAGAGTCTCGTGCTGATAACGTGGTATGAAATAATATAAAAGATAAGAACAATAATGCAAGAATAAGAACAATATAGAGAGAGAATAGGGAGAGAGAGAAGTATTCTTATTAATACTTGGGGTGATTTACAATGGGGTAAGACCCCTCTATTTATAGGAAGAGGAATGACTTAGCTTCAAGCTAAAACTCTTAGACATTCACTCTAAATAGACTTCTATTTTATAACAGGGACGTGATTATTACTTCCTTCGATTTATATGTAACTTTTTTATCTTTGGCAAACCTCCTAATAAAATACTAACTCCGAAAACAAAATAAAGTCTTTTAACTATATTGCCTTTAATAAAATTAGTATATTGTTCACTTGACATATTGTGATATATGAAGAGTTAATACCCTAAGATCCCCGTAAACTATCATGTTTTTGTCAGTTTCCTACTTAAACTATTCGGTATCCCCACAAAACTCCTGAACTATATTGCCTTCGTATTAAAAAGCATGCATCGCATTCTCAGAGGTGTGTGTATTATACACTCCTAATTATTTTAAAAAACGTAACATTTAGCAATACACGTGGCTATTTAACTTAGCCTAAAATCCGTCTAAGCTATCACTTTTTCGTCGGTTACCTACTTAAGCGGTATGATGTCTTCAAAAAACCCCTAACTATATACCATATATATTAAAATCTCATATTGGACTTTTAAAGGTGCGATTGCCTAACAACATTAACTTATGATTTGTAAAATGCTTTTTATATAATTTATTCATGATGTATTACTCTCGGATGATTGATTAATTTTAAAAGTTGTGGCCAAAAATAATATTTAAAGTATTGTGTTAATTTTAAGTTTAATTGTGATTGTCATTTATGCTAAACTCCAATTAAATACATCCGAATTTATATTCACTTTGTTGCACAGTAAATATATAAATAAAGGAATATAGTGTTGCATTTCTTTAAAATCATCTTATAATACATAAAAATATTACACACAAAAAAATCACAAATACAAAAATAGTTGGCCAACAATTACATCTTCTAATTTTAAATTACATAAAGAAGGTTCAGATATTCAATTTTATTCTCTACAAGGCGTTGAGTTTAATAAGAAGATTTAAATTGATATTCTTTCAATAATATATGTAAAACATGAATGAAGAGTAAAATAAGAAAGAGAATGAATCATTTTAGAGGAAACAAGAGAAGGAAAAATCTTTTCAGAGGAAACCAACTGAAAAAAGGTTAAAAAATGAAGAAGGTGAAAAATAAAGAAGAAAGGTAAAAAAAAAAGTGTCACGACCCTAACCCCCGAACCTGGTTGTGATGGCGCCTCCTGTGAAGATAAGGCCAGTCAGTTCAACCCAATTCATCTTTTTAAGGCAGTTAATCAACATCAAAATAATCTAAACATGATTTAAATACACTAAACATCGAAAAATATCGATAACAATGCGAAAATTCAACCTGCCCTAATCGGGGTGTTACAAGTCATGAGCATCTACTAAGATCTAAATACAACTGAAGATATGGGGTGTACAAAATACAGACTAATAAAGTAAAGATGGAGAAAAGCAGTCCCACGAACACCAACGACTACCTTGCTAAGCTCCGATAATTCTGCCTCCAACAGCCAAACCCGTTACCGGGTATAGAAATACCTGAATCTGCACACCAAGTGCAGGGATTAAAGTGAGTACTCCAACTCAGTGAGTAATAAATGTAAATAAAGACTGAAAGCAAGAAAATACGTAAAGCATTTCAGGATGATGTATAGAAGCAGTATAAAATCAATAAGAAAGCAGAGAAGCTGTAAAAATCTCTTAAAATATCTTAGTTCAGTTTAAACTTCTTTGAATATAACTTTTTCAACAATTGCGCAAATGAATGCAAGACTGTTAGTGCAGATAAGCACAGAAATCTGCCTCTCGGGCACAAATGCCATAGTTTAATAGGTAAATATGAAATATAAACACAAAGAGGATCACCCCTCGGGCACAATATCAACAACTCCGCCCCTCGGGGAATATCGCATAACAATACTAGCCCCTCGGGCAATCATAAAAGAACGATACGGATTCCTCGGGCAATCACATAGAACAATACCAGCCCCTCAGGCTATCACGTACAACAATATCAGCCCCTTGGGCTATTTCTCACATCACAATGGGTATCCGTGCTCACTTGGGGTGTACAAACTCCGGGAAGGTCCCCTTATTACCCAAGCGCAATATCAATCCATCTCGTCGCATCAAATCTAGGTCATCGGCCTCATATCAATCAACAAACCACCTCGTGGTATACATATCTTAGGCCCTCATCCTCATAATCAAATCAGTATCTCACTGTTGTGGCGTGCAGCCCGATTCAAAAGTATCCTTATGATATCCTTACAACAACTATACTGGCTAGTTGTTGTTGTTGTTGTTGTTATAGGCCCTAGGCCTTATTCAGTCAAAATCACATAAGCCACTCGGGCAACAGTAAAACATGATGCTCAGCCCAAAATATTATTTGAAATATCATTTCAAGTGTTAAAGCAAAAATAAACTTGGTTGAGTTTTGAAAACACTGGAAGATAATATGACTAAGCTTAAGTATAAAGTCAAAACAGTGAGGAAATATCAACAAAAATTTCCGAAGGGTTCAAATAATTGGCGTGAAGCTCAAATATGGTATTCAGCCCAATAAATGTTGATACCAAATAATTTTCAATTAAATACACAATAAAACCATCAATCGGAGCAAACCAAGTCACAAATCCCCAATAATGCACGATCAGACGTTCATCATCAAGCGTGTGTCTCACCTTAATATAGCACTACGATGTGCAATTAGGGTTTCAAACCCTCACATCATTATTTAAAATTATTACTCACCTCGAACTGGCTAAATCTCTAGCTCGCGATGCCTTTGCCCTTGAAATCGGCCTCCACGCGCGTCGTATCTATCCAAAATCAGAACTAGGGCATCAAAATATGCTAAGAGAACAAAGCGTAGGCAAAAACAATCAATAAAGGGCACAAATCCCGAAATTTGTAAAACCCGAGCCCTTGGCTCACTTCTTAAAACTAAAAAATTTTACATCAAAAGATTCCTCATCACCCCACGAGTTCATACATATTAAAGAGTCTCAAATCTGACCCCAAATGGTATTTCAAATCCCAAATCAAAAGTCCATTTTCTCAAGCCCTAGTTCTTCAATATTTTGGCTTAGTTTCCATGATTTTCTAGGTAGTATTCACAAAATAATCGAGTATTGAGTTCAAAAAATATTACCTCCAAGTGTTATATCTTGAATCCCTCTTCAAATCCTCTCAAAATCTCAAAAATTGCCCAAAAATAGTGAAAGATAGCTTCATAATCGCAGACAATGGCTATTTAAACATTCTGCCCAGGCATCAGAAAAACATCTTTGCGAACGCGGGCAAAGCCTCGCATTCGCTAAGCATAATCCAGCCTTGACCAAAAATCCTTCTTCCGGATCGCGTCTTGCCACTCACGAACGCGATGGTTCCTCAGACTACCACTTCGCGATCGCGTAATCTCTCTCGCGAACATGTTGAATAAAAATACCCTGAAGCTCAGCTACCAAATTACTCTACGCAAACGCGGTCAACATCACGCGAACGCGATGACTAATCGTCCAACCCTTCGCGAACGCGGAGCCTTCTTCGCGAATGCGATGGCCCTTTTCTCTACAACACTAATAAGAATTTTTTTCAATTTTAAACTGTCACACCTCCTTTTTACACACCTGAAGGTGAAATAAAGGAGTTTTTCCAATTAAAGTGACATTATTCGAAATAAAATTGTTTATTTATCAGAGTCGCCACTTGGAATAGTTTATTTGGTGTCCCAAGTCGCCGGTTTATTCTTTTTAATCCCAAATCGAGGAAAATCGACTTTTCTTTTGAAGTCTGCGAACCACAAATTCTGAATAAGGAATTCTGTTAACCCGGAAGAAGGTGTTAGCTATTCCCGACTTCCGTGGTTCTAGCACGGTCACTTAAACTATCATAATTGGCATATTATATGATTTTAATACATATTTTAGTATGTGGTATAATTTTATATTATTAACCGATTTTAATTAATTTTAGGAAGATTCAACGTTATCTAAAACATGACTTCGAACCACGCCACATGGAATGCACCCGCGATCCGCGATACATTTTATTTAACGTTGTTGAGATTTGGATTTGGGTCACAAGAAATATACACTCGAGTTTAGGAAATTAATTTTTAAAATAGCGCGCCTACAACAATTACGCACTTTCAAGTTTGCGAGGGCCATGAAAAATTCAACTAAATGGCACGCCTCAATTTCTAAGAATTAAATTAATTAAGTAAGGGACATGCTTGAAGTTTTGTTTTGGACGGCACACATCAAATCCATTTTAAGAATCTAGTCAATTAAGGGAAAAACTTAGGGATTCTAATTAATTATTCAAACCTATGTAGCAACTAACAGGCACTGTATTAAGCCACCAATTTTCTAAAAGGAAATTGCCTCCACAATAAAGCAACTGAACGAAGGAGCTGAATTTGATGAAACGCAATAGACCTAAGTAACCAAGAGGTAAATGATATATTTACATTTTTAATGGAAGAATGAGCGTCCAAATCATAGAACATTTGTGCAAATTGGGCCAGCATTAGGCTCAATCTTTAGAACCAAATACTCGTGCAAATTCATTTAAATGCCAGTCAACTAAAACTATACAATGCACGAAATTAAACTAACATTCTAATTCTGAATTTTTAACTATTGAAACACAAGCCAGCTAGCTAAACATTCTGCATTTTTAATATTCATGCATCTTTCGGCCGAGCCCGCTATAAAAATAACAGCAACAACAACAAATAGATAAGGTACTGGGCTTAATAAGCAGGACCAAATATCAATGGTCGAACCATTTTCCTTGCAAAGTGACATCAAAGTCCAAGGAATTTAAACCGTGCAAAAGAAAAGGTGAAAGAGCAGGACTCAATATCGAGTCTCTACCAACACAAAAGCTTTGCAGGCTATTAGCTCACCTTACTAAAACAATACATTCTTATCCTCAATTGGCGCTGATAACCAAACTAAACAGATGTTCATGCTTGCATTCAATTTCTAAGCTAATTTCAACTGAATGTATGAAACTTAAACTCATTTTAACTCTCTTTCACTATCAACAATAACATGATACATGGATTAGTACATTATTCACTTGAATCTCAAAAGACATACTAAGATTCTTAAAATCACAGATTCATTTCAACAACCTATTAGTAGCAAGAGAAGAGCTAAAGTAACATGTATGGTTTAGGATTTACACATAGAACACTTCATAAATGAGAGAATCAGAACCACACTTTAGAGTTTCGCACAAACTCAAACATGAAATGAGCATGATATTACATATCTAGGACATTTAAGAAGGAAATAGGGGAAATAGACAAAACTGGATAACTTAAATCAACACACGGAAAATGATCTTCAAACATAAACAAACTTATTATATTTCAACAGACTCCCTATTTTCCATACACAGCAACCACATTAGTAGCTTCATTGGCCACTCAATAGTTCAAGGAAATACCTGGAAATAAAAGGGACAAAGAAGTAAAGAATCAGCAATAAGCAACAGCAGAAACCAACTTAGAAACAACAATGAAACAGTGCCAAGGTCAGCAAATCAAGCATAAGATTCTCGAACCAATTCGCATATTCAAAACCCCAAATGCACGATTTTTTACTAAACCTTTAAAATTCTAACTTATCACAACGGAATCAGAACTCAAAATCAAGTAGAAATCCAAACTATTTTCAGCATTTTTTCTTAAAAGAAAGAACTCAAAAAAATTCAGTTTTTTCAGAACTTTTAATTTCTAACATCTCTCTTGTGAGTGAAGAAAGAGCGCCTTTATAGCCAAGCCTTAGGGCAGTAGAAAATGCATTCAGTTTTGCACTTATATCCTTTAGAAATTTTTATTTTTGCTCTCATGTCCTTAGTTTAAAGATCTGTATTTCATATAAGTCTCAATCCCAGCTTCTAGGAAGATTCCCTATTCAGTTACAAGAGATTCCCCCACCTACAATTCCTAAATTACCCATTAGGACCCCTGGTTTTACCCCCAAGAACCCAAGGGTCAAGTTGACCCAATGGTTAAACCAGACATAGGCTCAATTCTGACCTAATAACCTAAACCAACCCCTTGACGTGGGCTCTAAAATGGCTTCAAATCCTAAACAGCAAAAATGAACCATACCAAATCAGTAATCTATGACAAACAGAAGAAAACATTGAAATGATTTCAAAAACTAAAACCTTAACTAATTGACTGATTAATATGGAATTAACTAAGTTATTAAATCAAAACAAACTAACTAAATTGACTATAAGGCTAAATATGCAAACACAAATGATTTGAAAGAAATGAAAGAACGGAAAAATAAAATAAAAAAATAAAAGAAGGAAACGCAAGAAGATGAGAAGAGAACTACAAATGAAAATTAAATATCAGAAGATAAAGAAAAATACCTTAAAAGTGGCTCGGATACCGGAAAATTGAAAAGAACCTTCAAATCTTCAAATTTTTGGCCGAGTTTGACCTTAATCGTGTGTTCTTGTCAAGAACACACGAATAAAATCCAACTAGACCTCAATCATTTAATGAATTTCAATGATTTAGAGAGATTTGAGTTTTAGGGTTCGACTCAGATTTAAGATTCGAGGGAATCTAGGGTGATTCCATGGAAACGGGTTAAAGATTTAGGGAGTTGGTGGTGTTATTTTGGGGCTTATTAGAGGTAGCGCCACGGGCCTGAGGAGGCGGAGAATCAAGGCGGCACTAGGGTTATGGAGGCGTCTCTAAAGATAGGGTGAAGTGGGAGAGACGAGTTAAGGGGAGGGGGGAGGGTAGGCTTTAGGACAGTTATACATTAAAATGGGGCTCAGTTTCGGACCGTCCGATCAAGTGAGATTGACGGTCCTTATAACAAACCACTGAAACAACTTCGTTTTGGATTGCAACAGAACTGGACCGGGTAGGGAAATGGGTTTGGGCTGGTTTGGTCAGGTATTTGAGGGTAAAATGATTGGTCTTGAGAGAAATTAAATGAATTGACTCAAAATCTGATTCCCACACTTTCTGTTCCATTTCTTTGCTTTTTCAATTTCAACATTATTTTCCTTTTTCCAAATTAAAATGAAAATATAAATTAATTCTTACACCAAATTTTCCTCCCAAATTAAATGAATTGACTCTGGATAATAACTATCACAACTAATTAAATACCAAATTATAACGAAAACTACCAAAATTCGAAGCTAAAAACTAAAAACGCAAAGATAAGTTTTTTTTTTGTGATTTTTTCATTTTTGTAAAATATAATTTACTAATTAATCTAAAAATATAAAATTAAATCCTAAATACAAATGCAACATATTTTTGTATTTTTTATGAATTAAATAAGATTAAACATGCACATAAAAATGTAAACAATCAGAAAAATTCTACAATAATTCCTAAAATAATAAATAATTAAAAGAAAAGTCTAATTTTTGGGATTCTGTAGGAGTAATTCATGTGAGGCAAAAATCACGTGCTCACAGCTGCCCCTCTTTGCTCGGAGACACGAAGAATTTTCAGGCAAAGATAAAATAAGCAATTACGATGGATTTTTGCCAATATGAAACTCATGAGAAGCAGTTTTTGAAAAGAGTTTTGACCGAACCTTGCTTCAAAGGTCGCCTACATATCCTTGGCTATAAAAGATCAGGTTAGTGTAGTTCTGGAAGTTTTGGTAGCTGAGACTACCAGAAAGCTGTGATTTCACTATTGTTGTTGTTGCTACTGCTTGCTAAACTCCATATTACACCAAAAATGAAAAATAAAAAGCTAAACATATCAACTACGTGTGACGACCCAAGGGGGTCATCACTTGTTTTCTTACCTATTCTGTACTTTCAAGGCCTTAAAACCCTCATCTGGGGTTGCCTCAATTTGAGTGCGCAGTCTGGGCGCGTAGCCGAAAAGCTTAGATATGGATTCTGTGAGAAAAATGCTAAATTTTGATAATAAATTGAATAAATTGACTTCGGTTAATATTTTGGGTAAATGGACCTGGACCCGTGATTTGACTGTCCGGGAGGGTCTGTACGCAAATATAGTACTTGGGCGTATACCCTGAATCGAATTCCGAGGTCCTAAGTCCGAGAAATGAATTTTTGAGTGAAATTATTTTCTAGAAATAACTAAGAAAATTTGATTAAAAGACTATGGTATCGGGCCCGTATTTTGGTTCCCCTCGGTACAAGTCTTATATATGGTTTAAGCGCTTTTTGTAAAGTTTGATTGGAAACGGATATCGTTTGACATGTTTCGGACTTAAAATGGAAATTTGATGTTTTATGAAAATTTGGAGGAAATCATGAGTTTTGAGGCTTAATTCGATGTATATGATATTATTTTGGCGATTTGATTGCACGAGTAAGTCCGTAAGATGTTTTTGAAGTTGTGTGCATATTTGGTTTGGAGCCCCCGGGGCTCGGGTGAGTTACGGATAGGTGTCGGAGTGCTTTTTTGAACTTGAAAAAAATTGCTGCTATAACTGACCTGCAGGCATTGCAATTGTGAAGCCTGGCTCGCAAATACGAGCTCGCGATTGCAAAGGGTCAGCTTGCAAATGCGAGAATGGCCCAAACATGTTGTTATCGCAAATGCGACTTTGGGTTCGCAAATGCGAAGCCCTTAATTCCTGGCAGAATTCACAAATACTGACTATACCATCGCAAATGTGTAGGTGAGGTCTTCACAAATGCGACCTTATGGTTCGCAAATGTGAACCTTCCAGCTATTAGGAAATATTACAAATATCTTTTGTGTATCTTTTTATTACTGGTAGAATATTCTCTCATTAATTGTACAATCATATAGTTGGTAGGTTTTGATTTTCCTTCATTATTGTACAATCCTATAGTTGGTAGGTTTTTATTTCTCTGTACTCTATATATACTTTGGTGAGCAATACAAGAAACTCACTTCTCCAAAACTCTCTACATAGTATCATACGCCAGTGGCTTATCGCCAAACAAACCATAAATATATACTACCCGCCGCCGCCGCCGTAGCTCCTCTCATCGGAGCCCGTCGCCGCCGCCGCTGCACTAATCGGCAACCCTCTTTTTCTCGATGTCGTTCAGCGCCTCCTCTCCTTGCCTCGCGCTCATGGCCGCCACGACGTCAACCGCGCCTCTCCAGCCGATTGCCATAAATGCATCGGCTCAAATCCCACTCAAATTGGACTCCACTAATTACCTGGGTGGAAATTTCAATTTCGAACCCTCCTTACGGGTTACGATCTCCTCGGCTTCTTGGACGGATCGAAGCCATGCCCACCGGCCACTATCATCGACAACTACGTGACTTCCTCCAATCCAGCATATCCTTACTGGATTCGCCAGGACAACCTTATTCTCAGTGCCATCATCTCGTCGATCACACCGACGGTCATCTCCTTCATTGCCGCTGCGGAAACCTCTAAAGAGGCCTGGGACATCCTCGCGCGCACATACGGCACCGCTTCTCGTGGTCGTATCATGGCTCTCAAACAGCAGCTCCACAATCCGGTTAAAGGTTCTAAATCTATTACTGACTTTATGCACGGTACTCGCGTGATTGTGGATGAATTATCTCTCCTGGGTGTTACCGTTGATTCTGAGGATCTTGTCATAAAGGTTCTAAATGGTCTTGATGACCCGTATATAGAACTCTCTCATGCCATCCAAGCCCGCGAGTCTCCCATCTCTTTTGCTGAATTACATGACAAGCTGTTAAGCATGGAGGCTCAGATCACTGCTCGTGTGCCGGCACCTCCGCCACATCCGACTTGGCTCCGTCGGCTGCCTTCATCGCCGGACAGCAGCTAGTCCGTCACCGATTCGGTAGCCGCGGCCGCGGCCGCATCAGCCGCGGGTCAGTCTCCGGTCGCGGTGGTTACTCCAGCAATGGTCAATCTCGCGGGTACAATGGGAAGTGCCAACTCTGCAGTGAATTTGGCCACTCCGCGCGCCGCTGCCCATCCTATCCCGTCTCCGGCACCAACCAGCCCCCTTCCGGTGGACCATTATCGCGGCCAGCTTATGCTTCGCCGCCCTATCCAGCTGCTCACACAGCCCATCACTCTCTGACGATTCTCTTTGCATCCGATTGGATCCTGGACTCTGGTGCCTCCCATCACATAACCTCTGATCTTGCCAACATGTCTCTTCACAGTCCTTACACTGGCTTTGACAATGTGGTTATTAGTAACGGTGAAGGTTTGACAATTACTCATACTGGACAACTTAATGGACATTCCTCTCAATTATTACCTGGGGCTCTCTGTGTTCCACATATGCGTAAAAATTTGATTACTGTTGCCCAATTATGTCGTCACAATAATGTTAACGTTGTTCTTTCTGATACAGATTTTCAGGTGAAGGATCGTCGCACATGGGCAACGCTCGTTCGCGGCCCACTTAGGGGCAACACCTATTACTGGCCGGCGGCTCCCAATCTCCCATCTGCCCTCATGGCACAAAAGCTCTCTGCGTCATTGTGGCATTCTCCGTTTGGTCACCCGTCAGCTAAAACCCTGCGTCATTTAGTATCGTCTAGCAGTATAGCGTCCAGTAATGTGTCTGATCTTGCATGTGTATCTTGCAAACTTCATAAGTGTCATAAGTTACCTTTTTCTGAGTCAAGTCTGTCTTCTACTGCTCCCCTGGAGCTTATTTTCTCCGATGTATGGACCTCTCCGATTATTTCTAATGAAGGGTTTAAATATTATGTCATCTTTATTGATCATTTCTCTAAGTATGTTTGGTTTTTTCCTTTACATCGTAAATCTGATGTCTCACAAACCTTCCCCATTTTTAAATCCATTGTAGAGAAATATTTCTCTGCTAAAATCATTACTCTGTATACTGACAATGGGGGTGAATTTCTCGCTTTACGCTCTTTTCTTGCCTCTCATGGCATCTCTCATCTTACATCACCTCCTCATACTCCTCAGCACAATGGCTTTGCTGAACGCCGTCACCGTCATATTGTCGATACTGGTCTCACTCTCCTTCATCATGCCTCTATACCTCTCATTTACTGGCCTTATGCCTTTGCTACAGCAGTCTACCTCATTAATCGTCTTCCCAAGACAAATCTCTCGATGCGCTCCTCCTTTGAGTCTCTCTTCCAGAAACGCCCCAACCTTGCCAAATTACGTGTATTCGGCTGTCAATGCTTCCCTTGGCTTCGGACCTACACCTCACACAAAATGGAACCCAGATCTCGTGCATGTGTCCTCTTCGGCTACTCTACTACTCAAAGCGCCTATCTCTGATTTGATCTCTCAATGTCTAAAATCTTCGTCTCACGTCATGTCACCTTCCATGAAGATGTCTTCCCGTTCTCCAAAATGTCTAACCCTGAGTCTCCCCCTGTACCCATTCCGGTCTCCCTAGAAGTCCTTCAGCTGCCGCCACCAGTACCTGCCGTTGCTCCCACCAGCGATCCTTCACCAAACGCACTCTCGGCGCCACCGCCCGCGCCACCAGCGCCCCTTCCGGCACCGCCAGCGGCCCCTGTCGCCGCTACACCCATTATGCCACCACCTGCATCCTCTTAGGGTGGTCATCATATGCATACACGCAGCAAAAATAACATCTTTATGCCCAACAAGAAGTTTGGTATGTCTGCTGTCACCTCTCCTACTGTTACTGAACCTCAGACCCTGTCCAGTGCTATGTCTGATGAGCGCTGGCGCGCTGCTATGTCATCAGAGTTTGATGCTCTACTACGGAATGGCACTTGGGATCTTTTCCAGCCTGATTCCTCGCAGAATGTTGTGGGTTGCAAGTGGGTTTATCGCATCAAACGCAAGCCTGACGGCACTGTGGATAAGTTCAAAGCCCGGCTTGTTGCAAAGGGCTTTCATCAGCGTCCAGGTATAGATTTCCAGGAGACTTTCAGTCCTATTATTAAGCCGGCAACTGTGCGTTTGGTTCTCAGTATAGCTGTATCCAAGGGCTGGCCTCTTCGTCAAATGGATGTGAACAATGCCTTTCTCCACGGGAGGCTTACAGAGGATGTTTATATGGCACAACCACCGGGCTTTGTTGACAAAGCCTATCCATCTTATGTCTGTAAGTTACAAAAAGCTATTTATGGTCTCAAACAGGCACCCCGGGCATGGTACAGTGCGCTCCGCCAAAGCCTTCTGACCATGGGTTTCGTCAACACTACCTCTGACACTTCGCTCTTCGTCTTTCAGCACTCTGGTATTACGGCCTATTTTTTGGTGTATGTTGATGATATCATATTGACTGGTAATGATTCTGCTTTCTTGAACCGTGTGATTGACTCTCTTGGGTCTCAGTTTTCTCTTAAAGACATGAGTGATCTAAGCTACTTTCTTGGTGTTGAAGTTCTGCGCAGCTCCTAGGGGTGTTTTCTTTCTCAGCGTAAATATGTTTTTGATCTTTTGACTCTTCATAATATGATGGAGTCAAATCCTGTTCAGACGCCAACAGCGGCGTCAACTCGCCTTTATCTGGCCGACGGCTCGGCCCCTGCTGACGCATCCGCCTATCGACAGGCCCTTGGGAGCCTCCAGTATCTCTCCTTCACTCGTCTTGATATCTCTTTTGCTGTGAATAAACTCTCATGCATGCTCCTACTGTTACTCATTGGGGTGCAGTTAAGCGCCTATTCCGGTATCTGAATGGGACGCGTGACTTTGGCGTTTGGCTGCGTCCTTCATCTGCTATACCTCTGCATTGTTTCTCTGATGCTGATTGGGGTGGAAAATGTGATGACCGCTCCTCAACTGGTGCCTATGTTGTTTTTCTAGGGCCGAATCCTATTTTAATGGAGCTCCAAAAAGCAGCGTTCCGTTGCACGATCATCTACTGAGGCTGAGTATCGTGCCATTGCTTCTGCTGCCGCTGAAGTACGTTGGCTTCATTCCCTGCTGCGCGAGCTTCATGTCCCTCTTCCGGCTGCTCCTGTCATTTACAGTGACAACATTGGCGCCACTTATCTCTGTGCCAACCCTGTGTTTCATTCTCGCATGAAACACATCTCCATTGATTATCACTTTGTTCGTCAATTGGTCCAGAATGGGTCCCTTCGTGTTGCTCACGTATCCTCTGCTGATCAGCTTGCTGACGCTCTCACCAAGCACTTATCTCGTCCTCGGCTTTTTCTACTGATGTCCAAGATATGTGTGTCCTCCGGCCCTCCATCTTGAAGAGGCATAGTAGGAAATATTGTAAATATCTTTTGTGTATCTTTTTATTATTGGTAGAATATTCTCTCATTAATTGTACAGTCCTATAGGTTGTAGGTTTTGATTTTCCTTCATTATTGTATAATCCTATAGTTGGTAGGTTTTGATTTCTCGGTACTCTATATATATTTTGGTGAGCAATACAAGAAACTCACTTCTCCAAAACTCTCTACACCAGCTTCCCTCATAGTTCGCAAATGCGAGTAGGAATATTGCAATTCCCAAGTTAGCTGAGTTGGTGTTCGCAATTGCGAACCCCAATTCGCAATTGCGACATCTGCAACCTGCAATTTTTATAACCACTGACATTCTTGGTCTTACCTTATTCGCTACAACTCCATGATTCACACTTACAAACTTGTCATTTGATAGGATCTGTTACAAAATCAGATTGAGATAAGTAATAATTCGTAAACAGATGAGACAAAAAAAGATTGTGTTTTGTTGCAAACCTGAAGAAGGTCACCAATATTAACAACCAAACCTCGTTCAATCGGTTCAACATCGACCCACTGGTTATTATGCATGACTTGAAATCCACCACTTTGATCTTGAAGCAGAATGGTAAGTAACCTCACTTCCAACCGAAAGGTTGTGAATACGAGTCTCCCCTAGAGCAAGGTGGAAAGTTCTTGGAGGGAAGGATGCCGGGAGTCTATTTGGAAACAGCCTCTCTATCTAAGGGTAGGGGTAAGATCTGTATACACACTATCCTCCCCAAACCCCACTAGGTGGGATTATACTGGGTTGTTGTTATTGTTGATCTTGAAGCAAAATGGTGAGGAAAGCAGGATCTGTATGCTTATCGGCGCCAAGAGTTAGCTCTGGTTGTGGGCATGCGGGCTAGTAATGACATGCTAACGCTTGTCCATTGGCACATTCCAAAGTTTTCAAATAGTCGGTTTTTAGTCCAAGAGCTTCTGATAGTAAGTCAAAAAGAGTTTCCCCTAGTTGTACGACATGATTTATGCACTCAAGGAATGTTTTCCTGGACATTAAGAAAATAACAGAAAAAAATCATTATACAACTGAAGCATAAACACCTATATGGAGTAGAATTCCCTATATCCAAAGATTTCATGATGCAGTATCACTTATCTTTGATGCTACATGAGAGAAAAGTTGATCAAACTATATATCCCTATGATAACTCAGCCTGGTGATTTAAGCTCATCTCATCTGTCCAAACAGTTTCTTTAAGTACTCGACGAAAATACAAGGCCGTGAATAATTTCACCTTATAATTAACCATCTCTACTCTACAATACTTGAAAAGCTCCACGAGCAGTGGAGCAGCCACCTTAATCTAAGTGTTGTCAATCGGACTCCTTCGCCGGAAATTACACTGTATAGTTAGGTCCAAATATGTTTATGTATATATGCACCTGTCACGATCCAAAATTTCCATCTTTGGGGGTCGTGATGGTGCCTACTCGTAGAAACTAGATAAGCCATTCATTTACATCCTTGAATACTTTTGTATTAAATACATTTTTACCAATTTAATTAGCAGAAAATACATAATTAAACGACAACGAAATTCAAAATTTAGCGAAAGACTTAAACGAAATAAACCAAAATAATAAAAAGAATCTATATATGCCTCTACCCAGAATTGGTGTCACAATATTCAGGGACTACTAAGAGTACTACATACAACAGTTTGAAGGAAAGATAACATTGTTTGTCTCGAATACATGAGGCAATAGGCGCGGGCCTGTGGACGCCTGCAAGGCTAACTCGGTGTCTCGCTGGACTGAAGGCTAGCTCCTGGGCTACTGCTGCTGTCCGGTACTTGGATCTGTGCAAAAGAGCACAGAGTGCAGTATCAAAACAACCGACCCCATATGCTGGTAAGTGCCTTGCCTAACCCCGAAGAGGTAGTGACGAAGCTAGGACCAGACCCCAGATAAACCTGTGCAACTATATATATACAACAGAAAGATAGACAGGATAAACAAAATGAAGCTGGGGAAGGGATCATGCTTCGGGGATAGCAAATAATACATAACCTCCAGAGAATAACAAGAAAATCAACAATTTAACTCTAACACGGATAGGGAAAAATAAAGGAAGAGTTCACCTTCAGTTCACATCTCATTGCAAGCATGCAACCCGATCTCATTTCTCGTATCTCGTGGTAGGCGTACCACCCGCTCCCATTTTATTATATCTCGTGGTAGGCAAACCACCCGCTCCCATTTTGTTATATCTCGTGGTATGCGTACTACCCGCTCCCAACAACAACAACCATCCAGTATAATCCCACTTAGTAGAGTCTGGGGAGAGTAGTGTGGAGGCAGACCTTACCCTTACCCTTGGGTAGAGAGACTGTTTCCAAATAGACCTCCGGTATCCTCCCCTCCAAGAACTTCCCACCTTGCTCTTGGGGAGACTCGAACTCACAACCTCTCGGTTGGAAGTGGAGGTTGCTTACCATCAGAGCAACCCCTCTTGTCTGCGTACTACACGCTCCCATATATATAATAATTGTTGTGGCGTGCAACCCGATCCATATATAATATTGTTGCGGCATGCAACCTGATCTATATATAATATTGTTGCGGCGTGCAACCTGATCCATATATAATATTGTTGCGGCGTGCAACCCGATCCATATATAATATTTACAATTATGATGAGAGTCCCGACAAGAATTAATAAGGTCTACGCAAACCCGAAGGGGAATTCGACAGCATAAGAAAATACGTCCCGGCAAGAAAGAAACAGCTATAACCAACTCTAAATCAAACATCTAGCTACCTCACTATAACCCAACTTATTACAACATCTAACTATCCCAACTATAATCAAACTCGTTACCACACTTAACTACATTTGCTATAACCAAACTCTTTCCGACACCTAACTACCTCAGCTATAGCCATAATCCCTACCCAACATAAGGAATCATTAACCTAAGTATTCGTAATGGCATTTAAGAACACAATGCAAGGAAACCCAACTCAACGCTAGCCCGGCAAAGGGGCGACATAATGATCTCTTCTCTTTCTCACTTTTACTTCACAATTCACTTTGCAACTCGAGCTAATACTCTAGAGTTTCAAATATCACTTATACTTTCACAATTCGTTATACAACTAGATCCAACGCTCTAAAAATTTTTATAGGTTGCAATTCCTTCCACAACTTTACATAACAATGAAAATCATCACCAAGACATGAATAATACCATGAAATCATGAAAATTACAAAATAGGACTCACGATTATGCTTGACACCAACGTATAGATACTCGTCACCATGCCTATACGCCGTACTCAACAAGGAGCAAATAGCAAATAGGACACAGTTCCTAATCTCTCAAGCTAAGGTCAGATCGAACACTTACCTCAAATTTCCACAGTCAACTCAATCCTCAACAACCGCTTTTCCTTTCAAATTCGGATCTAATTCAATTGTATCTATACATAAATGACTTCATAACATCAATAAATGCTAAATAGTCCAATCCCAATATTTAATTTTAGCTTTTTCATCATTTTTTTCCAAAAGCCCAAAATTGACCTCGGGCCCGCTTGGTCAAAACACGAGGTTCAAACCAAAACAAAATCACCCATTCATCCACGAGTCCAAATATATAATTTATTTTCAAATTTGACCCCAAAATGAGGTCTAAATCAAGAAAAATCCAAAAGCCCTAACTCTACCCAAATACCAAATTTTCTACTTAAATAACATGTTTTAAGCCTAGGAGTTCAATAGATGTTGAAGGAAATGAAAGAAAATAAGTAAAGGATTACTAACCCAAGATATTTTGATGAAGAATCACTTCAATGGTCACCTAAGAGTTTGGAGAAGAAAGGTTTTGTTAAATTTTTGGTGAATCCCGTAATGACACTGCTCTGGAATTTTAAAATTTAACTAGGCGAAAAATAGTCTATGCGATCGCAAAGGATGCAATATCATCGCATATAGGAAGGGGAAAAATGGTCACCGCAATCTCGTAGAATAAACAGGTTGGTCACTGCGATTGCAAACAGGATTATGCGATCACAAACAGGACTATGCGATCGCATAGAGGAAAATATAGGGATTCTCAGGCTAACACTATGCGATCGCATAGAACAAACAGGACCTCTGAAACTTTACACTATGCGATGGCGAACATGGCTATGCGATCGCATAGCACAAAGGACTGGACAACAGTAGACAGCAGCTCTGCAATTTTTTTCTAAGGCTAAAACAACCCCGAAACACATCTGAATCACACCCGAACCCTCGAGGCTCCTAACCAAACACATGAACTAACTCAACAACATCATACGAACTTATACGTGCGATCAATCGTCAAAATAACATTAAAAATAATGAATCGAACCTCAAAATCAAGAGTTTTTCCTCAACCTTCATTAAGTTTCAAATTTAGAACTTTAAGTCTGAAATACGTCAAACGGCGTCCGTTTTTAACAAAACTTTATAGAAATATCTTAATTCACTTATAAGAACTGTACTGGGCGCCGGAACCAAAAATACGGGCCCGGTACCAACACGTACCAATCAAATATCATTTCAATATTTCCTTAACAATTTTAGAAAAATAATTTCTTTTAAAAATTCATTTGTCGGGCTCGGGACCTTGGAATTTGATCCGGGCATACGCTCGAATCCCATATTTTCCTACGGACTCTCTAGGACCGTCAAATCATAATTCTGAGTCCGTTTACTCAAAAAGTTGACCAAAGTCAAATTTATTCAATTTAATATCAAAACTTAGCATTTTTCACAAAATTTCATATTTAAGCTTTCTGGCTACGTGCCCGTATTGGGCATGCAAACCTAGGCGACTCTAAATGATGTTCTCAAGGCCTTGGAAGCACAAAATTAATTAAAAACATGTGATGACCCTTTGGGTCGTCACAACACCTATTTTCTGATTTTCATGATGTTATTATTTTTTCATATATTGTCTGTTAGTGGTACTGATATTCTCTCATTTTGTTTTCTTGAGCCGAAGGTCTTTTAAAAACAACCTCTCTACTCCTCGGGGTCGGGGTAAGATCTGTGTACACACTACCTTCCCCAGACCTCACTAGTGAGGTTATACTGGGACGTCGTTATTGTTGATGTTGTGTATATACGATATGTTGAGAATCCCTTAGTTTCTTTGCATGTTTATTTTCTTATATTTTGACACCCGTTAATAAATCTCTGGCTCCGCTACTGTCTGAGGTGCATAGTAAACCTAAATGAGGAAGATATGCAGAAGGATCTATGTTGGGAAAAAACAGCTAAATAAGTAAACATATCTGCTTTTCAGATAAGATTTTCTGCAAAGCCAAGAACATAAAAGAAAAAACTACAACTGATCTTACTAAAATTCAATAGTTCTGATCTTTCCCAACCAATTTCAACTAGTAAAACAGGACTGATATAGAGTAACAATTTAAGGGGAGAGGATGGTCATATGCAAATTGCTGGTATTTGTTCAGGTTCAATGTGACCACAAACTAGCCTTGAAAAGTTCAACAAACTAGCCTTCCGGTCTTTGATTGATACATATCAAAATTGCTCTTATATCTAACTCTTCTTGTTATACGTATTAGGAAATATTGTGAATATCTTTTGTGTATATTTTTATTATTGGTAGAATATTCTCTCATTATTGTACAGTCCTATAGTTGGTAGGATTTGACTTCCTTCATTATTGTACAGTCCTATAGTTGGTAGGATTTGATACCCCTGTACTCTATATATACTTTTGTGAGCAATACGAGAAAATTAATTCTCCCAAAACTCTCCACATGGTATCATACACCAGTGGCTTATCGCCAAACAAACCCTAATTCTATCCTACCCGCGCCGCCGCCGCTGCTCTTATCGGCAACCCGTCGCCGCCGCAGCACTAATCGGCAGCCCTCTCTTTCTCGACGTCGTTCAGCGCCTCCTCTCCTTTGCCTCGCACTTCATGGCCGCTACGACGTCAACCGAGCCTCTCCAGCCGATTGCCATCAATGCATCGGCTCAAATCCCACTCAAATTGGATTCCACTAATTACCTGGAGTGGAAATTCCAATTTCGAACCCTTCTTACGGGTTACGACCTCCTCGGCTTCTTGGACGGATCGAAGCCGTGCCCACCGGCCACTATCGTCGACAAGGACGTGACTTCCCCCAATCCAGTATATCCTTACTGGATTCGCCAGGACAATGTTATTCTCAGTGCCATCATCTCGTCGATCACACTGAAGATCATCTCCTTTATTGCCGCTGCGGAAACCTCTAAAGAGGCCTGGTACATCCTCGCTCGCACATACGACACTGCTTCTCGTGGTCGTATCATGGCTCTCAAACAGCAGCTCCATAATCCGGTAAAAGGTTCTAAATCTGTTACTGATTTTATGCACGGTATTCACATGATTGTGGATGAATTATCTCTCCTGGGTATTACTGTTGATTATGAGGATCTTGTCATTAAGGTTCTAAATCGTCTTGATGATCCATATATGGAACTCTCTCATGTCATCCAAGCCCGCAAATCTTCCATCTCTTTTGCTGAATTACATGACAAGATGTTAAGCATGGAGGCTCAGATTACTGCTCGTGTGCCGGCCACCTCCGCCGCATCTGATTTGGCTCCGTCAGCTGCCTTCGTCACCGGACAGCAGCCAGGCCATCACCGCTTTGGTAGCAGTGGCGGTTCAGTCTCTAGTCGCGATGGTTACTCCAGCAATGGCCAATCTCGCGGGTACAATGGGAAGTGCCAGCTCTGCAGTGAATTTGGCCACTCCGCGCACCGCTGCCCGTCCTATCCCATCTCCGGCGCCAATCAGCCCCCTTACGGTGGACCACTGCCGCGGCCAGCTTATGCTTCACCGCCTTATCCGGCTACTCACACAGCCCATCACTCTCCGACAATTCCCTCTGCATCCGATTGGATCCTGGACTCTGGTGCCTCCCATCACATAACCTCTGATCTTGCCAACATGTCTCTTCATAGTCCTTACACTGGTTTCGACAATGTGGTTGTTGGTAACGGTGAAGGTTTGACAATTACACATACTGGACAACTTAACAGTCATTCCTCTCTTTTATTACCTGGGGCTCTCTGCGTTCCACATATGCGTAAAAATTTGATCTCTGTTGCCCAATTATGTCGTCACAATAATGTTAACGTCGTTCTTTTTGATACTGATTTTCAGGTGAAGGATCGTCGCACGTGGGCAACGCTCGTACGCGGCCCACTTAGGGGCAACACCTACTACTGGCCGACAGCTCCCAGTCTCCCGTCCTCCCTCACGGCACAAAAGCTCTCTGCGTCATTGTGGCATTCTCGGTTTGGTCACCCATCAGCTAAAATCCTGCGTCATTTAGTGTCTTCTAGCAGTATAGCGTCCAGTAATGTGTCTAATCTTGCTTGTATCTCTTGCAAGCTTCATAAATGTCATAAGTTACCTTTTTCTGAGTCAAGTTTATCTTCTACTGCTCCCCTGGAGCTTATTTTCTCCGATGTATGGACCTCTCCGATTATTTCTAATGAAGGATTTAAATATTATGTCATATTTGTTGATCATTTTTCTAAGTATGGTTGGTTTTCTCCTTTACGCCGTAAATCTGATGTCTTACAAACCTTCCCCATTTTTAAATCCATTGTAGAAAAATATTTCTCTGCTAAAATCATTACTCTGTATACTGACAATGGGGGTGAATTCCTCGCTTTACGCTCTTTTCTTGCCTCCAATGGCATCTCACATCTTACTTTACCTCCTCATACTCCTCAGCACAATGGCTATGCTGAACGCCCTCACCGTCATATTGTCGATACTGGTCTCACTCTCCTTCATCATGCCTCTGTACCTCTCATTTACTGGCCTTATTCCTTTGCTACAGCAGTCTATCTCATTAGTCGTCTTCCCAAGACAAATCTTTCGATGCTCTCCTCCTTTGAGTCTCTCTTCCATAAGCGCCCCTACCTTGCCAAACTACGTGTCTTCGGCTGTCAATGCTTCCCTTGGCTTCGGCCCTACACCTCACACAAAATGGAACCCAGATCTCGTGCCTGTGTCCTCTTCGGCTACTCTACTACTCAAAGCGCCTATCTCTGCTTTGATCCCTAAACGTCTAAAATCTTTGTCTCGCGTCATGTCACCTTCCACGAAGATGTCTTCCCGTTCTCCAGAATGTCAAACCCCGAGTCTCCCCTTGTACCCATTCCGGTCTCCCTAGAAGTCCTTCCACTGCCGCCACCTGCCGCCGCTCCCACTAGCGATCCTTCACCGGACGCACTGCCGGCGCCAACGCCCGCGCCACCAGCGCCCCTTCCCGCACTGCCAGCGGCTCCTGCCGCCACTATACCCATTATGCCGCCACCTGCATTCTCTCAGGGTGGTCATCATATGCAAACTCGCAGAAAAAATAACATTTTTACGCCCAACAAGAAGTTTGGTATGTCTGTTGTCACCTCTCCTGCTGTTACTGAACCTTAGACCTTGTCTAGTGCTATGTCTGATGAGCGCTGGCGCGCTGCTATGTCATCAGAGTTTGATGCTCTGCTACGGAATGGCACCTGGGATCTTGTTCCGCCTGATTCTTCGCAGAATGTTGTGGGTTGCAAGTGGGTTTATCGCATCAAACGAAAGCCTGATGGTACTGTGGATAAGTTCAAAGCCCGGCTTGTTGCAAAGTGCTTTCATCAGCGTCCAGGTGTAGGCTTCCAGGAGACTTTCAGTCCGGTTGTTAAGCCGGCAACTCTGCGTTTGGTTCTCAGTATAGCTTTATCCAAGGGCTAGCCTCTTCGTCAAATGGATGTGAACAATTCCTTTCTCCACGGGAGGCTTACAGAGGATGTTTATATGGCACAACCACCGGGCTTTGTTGACAAAGTCTATCCATCTTATGCCTGTAAGTTACAGAAAGCTATTTATGGTCTCAAACAGGCACCCCGGGCATGGTACAGTGCGCTCCGCCAATGTCTTCTGACCATGGGTTTCGTCAACACTACCTCTGACACTTCGCTCTTCGTCTTTCAGCATTCTGGTATTACGGCCTATTTTTTAGTATATGTTGATGATCTCATATTGACTGGTAATGATTCTGCTTTCTTGAAGTCTATGCAGCTCCAAGAGGTGTTTTCTTTCTCAGCGTAAATATGTTGTTGATCTTTTGACTCGTCATAATATGCTGGAGTCAACCCCTGTTCAGACGCCAACAGCGGCGTCAACCCGCCTTCATCTGGCCGACGACTCGGCCCCTACCGACGCATCCGCCTATCGACAGGCCCTTGGGAGCCTCCAGTATCTCTCCTTCACTCGTCCTGATATCTCCTTTGCTGTGAATAAACTCTCACAGTTCATGCACGCTCCTACTGTCACTCATTGGGGTGCAGTTAAGCGCCTCTTCCGGTATCTGAATGGGACGCGTGACTTTGGCGTCTGGCTGCGTCCTTCATCTGCTATACCTCTGCATTGTTTCTCTGATGCTGATTGGGGTGGAAACTGTGATGACCGCTCCTCAACTGGTACTTATGTTGTCTTTCTAGGGCCTAATCCTATTTCCTGGAGCTCCAAAAAGCAGCGTTCCGTTGCACGATCATCTACTGAGGCTGAGTATCGTGCCGTTGCTTCTGCTGCCGCTGAAGTACGTTGGCTTCATTCCCTGCTGCGCGAGCTTCATGTCCATCTTCCGGCTGCTCTTGTCATTTACAGCGACAACATTGGCGCCACTTACCTCTGTGACAACCCTGTGTTTCATTCGCGCATGAAACACATCTCCATTGATTATCACTTTGTTCGTCAATTGGTTCAGAATGGGTCCGTTCGTGTTGCTCACGTATCCTCTGCTGATCAGCTTGCTGATGCTCTCACCAAGCACTTATGTCGTCATCGGCTTCTTCTGCTGATGTCCAAGATTGGCGTGTCCTCCGGTCCTCCATCTTGAGGGGGCGTATTAGGAAATATTGTGAATATCTTTTTATTATTGGTGGAATATTATCTCATTATTGTACAGTCTTATAGTTGGTAGGATTTGATTTCCTTCATTATTGTACAGTCCTATAGTTGGTAGGATTTGATACGCTTGTACTCTATATATACTTTTGTGAGCAATACGAGAAAATTAATTCTCAACATCTTGTTCTTGAAAGTCGCGAATCCTAAGAATCATTCCTTCCAGAACACTTGAAGGAACCCCATGATTTATCAGTTGGAAAAATCCCCACTTTTCTGATGCTTCCCTTATTTCATCGACAATTTTCGTACGTCGATTTTCAACTTCTATGCCACTGTGACCCACAGCTGGAATCTGTAGACTTGAGTTGCACAGATTAAACTCTTCAACAAGTTCATCAGGTGGCCTAATTAACATTCTTTGTATGTTCCCTATTCCAGAATCAACTAGTACTTTAACACCAGCTTTTGTATTATCAAAAGCTTTTATCTCCTTAGATATATCGTAGTCCATTGTCTGTTCAGCTTGAGATTCTTCAGCGCAGGACATAATTGTTCTTAGTTTAAAGAAAACTAAACTTTTCTTAACAGATAAATAGGTTAAGGTCAACAGGCTGCTCATAAATAATGCAATTGTCCTTTTATGAAATACTTTCAATTTTCTAAGGAATCTTATGCTCCACGAAAGCAAGAAAAGTAGGAAATTACAATTTCACCAACCACTTCGGCGGTTCGGCCTAATCATCCAACATCTTTCTTCAATCCCAGTAAAGGATAAAACTTATTTGCACAGGTCTTGCGCTAAGTTTAACTAATATAACTCTACGAGATAATATAAAAAAATTGAAAACATTAATAATATTTATCTCTTGTAAAACAAAAAGAACCAGGCATGTTAGGAGAGCGGCGGAGTTAGGTGGGCGGAAGGGGTCCAGCCGAACCCCTTCACCCGAATATTATATTGTGTGCATAAGGTCAATTTTTTTCATGCTGAATCCCCTTAGCTTTTTTCACATATTTACCTTTTTGTTTTTTTTGTTTTTTTTTTTTGAATTTCCTTGGTAAAAGTTCTGCTTCCGCCACTGGTTAGAAGAGATGTTGAATCTCGTTCAAGTCTCATTCTCTCTCCCTGGCAAAACTCATCTGATCATGTAAGCCTAGCTAGTCGATAACTGCTAGAAATCTTGTGATCTTTAACATGATTTTCTTCAGGCCAAAACCATTATATGCTGAAAATTTTACTTCTCTATGAACAAGTTATACATTGGCTTTAAAGGTGAGGACTTGCATCCCAAATGGCCTATCTGCTCATGCTGCTAAATATCAGTCACCCTTTTCTTCCGATCACCACAGTGAAATTCTGCGGTTACGTCTTCAAAGTATTCAACAGTAATGAGGTTTAAAATATGTTGATGTCCTGGATAATCGGAAGTTGCTGGTAATCCAGAATACTCACACGGATAATATATATACACGCTCATGCAAAACAGATTGAAACAATCACCTGAATCTGAAAGGATCTAAAAGATGTTTTATTTCTGATCTTATATTTCAAGGATTAAGGTTGTAGGTGAATAGGCAGTTGTGTAGGTTTCTGGACATTTCCAATGTTACTAGTGGCAATCTTATATTCTAATATTGTAGATTTCTATCATATATGTTGTTCTTTTGGCCTTGTTTTTGTTTATCTGTCCTAGTTATTGCTTGTAGCTACTGCTCTTTTCTTATTTTTCCGGTCGAGGATCTACTGGAAACAACATCTCTCCACATTCATTGTTGTTGTTTCCACATTCATTGGTGGGGTAAGGTCTGTGTGCTATCAATCCTCCCCAAACCTCACTTGTAGGACTATACTGAGTTTGTTGTTGTTGTTGTTGTTGTTGTTGTTATTTAATGCTTGAAATCAACAACAACGTAATGAAAATGCTCTTAATGTATAACTAAGTGGTCTCTGGTAAAACATTATTGTACATCAAGCCACAAACTTGGACATTGTTCTACATAAAGATTTCAGTTTTTTCTGAAGGAATATAGTGATGTTCACTGCTGCTTGGCGCCATGGCGCCAGATCACTCTTCACAGTCTGAAAAGATCAAGACCAGACTTATCTAGTGGCCTGGAGAAAAACTCAGTGATGTAATCACTTACTAGAAATTCTTTATATACTGCGGGTTTTTCTTCTGATATGAGCTCTTTCATTGGACCATAAATCTTTGGAGGTGTAAAAACACCAGTGAAGAAGCACGCCACTGAAATCCTTGGTCCTACCTTATTCGCCACAACTCTATGATTCACACTTACAAACTTGTCATTTGATAGGATCTGTTACAAAAAAAGATTGAGAATAGCAATAATTTGTAGAAGGTGAGGATAAACGAGATGAAAGGTTGTGTTTTGTTGCAAACCTGAAGAAAGTCACCAATATTAACAACCAAACCTTGTTCAATCGGTTCAACATCGACCCATTGGTTATTATGCACGACTTGGAGGCCACCGCTTTGATCTTGAACCAGAATGGTAAGGAAATCAGGATCTGTGTGCTTATCGGTACCAATAGTTAGCTCTGGCTGTGGGCATTCCGGGTAGTAATGGCATACCAATGTTTGTCCTTTGGCACATTCCATGGCATTTAAATGGTCTGGTTTTAGCCCAAGAGCTTCTGATAGTAAGTTTAGAAGAGTTTCTCCTAGTTTTCTGATATGATTCATGAACTCAAGGAATGGTTTCCTATACATTAGGAAAACATCACAGATTACACATTTTGGTAAAGATTTAAGATATTCCTGTCTAATACAGGTCAAACAATTGTACCCCTAAAGCAGAAAATTTTCAGACTACTGCTGAAGCAGAAACTCCTAGAAAACAAAAACTACAACTGCTCGTACTAAAATCAATAGTTCTGATCTTTAGGGAAATTATTGCTACCCATTTATGTTAGGATTTTGTCTTTTTATTCTATAATGATTTTTTTTCTTGAATGAATAGAAAAAAACTTTTAAAAGAAATAAATCTTCTTAATATACCTTATCCTTTTCTTGGAAGACAAGTTTTGCATATTTATAAATTAAGAATCTCTCTTTCTCACAAGAACAACAACAATATCTACAATGTTGTTTTTCACATAGTTTTGTTTAGGGGGAGAATTTATTTTCTTGATGATTTCAAGAAGAAGAATAGAGCTTCTTGTATTTCAATATATTATTCACATCAAGAGTACTGATACTTATATAATGAATCACATGGTTAAACTAGGAAAAAAATCAATAATTGCTACAATTAAGCTACATAATAAAATCAGTCTATAATCAGGCTAGAGAATAAAATCTAATCTAATTTAATCAAATCTTCCTACTAATTACACTAATCAACACTCCCCCTCAAGTTGGTGCAAAGATGTCGCACATGCCCAACTTGCAAACCAAAGTGTGAAAAGTCTTTTTGCTAAGACCTTTTGTGAGCACATCTGCCAGCTGCTTTTCTAACGATACATGAAGCAAACTCAAGGTACCACCAACAATCTTTTCTTTGATGAAATGTTGATCGATTTCAACATGTTTTGTTCTATTATGTTGAACAGGATTATGAGCACTAATTGCAGCCTTGTTGTCGCAATATAACAAAAGCTTCCCTGTCTCAAACAATCTCAATTCATCCATTAATTTGTGTAGCCAAATAAGTTCACAAACACCCTGGGCCATTGCTCTATATTCTGCTTCTGTACTGGATCTAGCAACAACATTTTGTTTCTTGCTTCTCCAAGTAACTACATTACCTGCCATGTGTGTAGAGTAACCAGACGTAGATCTTTTGTCATCTAGAGTTCCAGCCCAATCCGCATCTATAAAGGCTTTTATATGGAGGTGACCATGTTTATAGAAAAGTAGACCTTTTCTTGGTGCAGACTTTAGATACCGCAAAATATGAAAGACAACTTGCATATTAGGATTTCTGAGATCGTGCATGAACTGACTCAGCAAGCTAACTGAATATGCTATATCTGGCCTAGTGTGAGAGAGCTAAATAAGTTTTCCAACCAACCTCTGATATCTCTCCTTGTTAATTGACTTCCCAACCCCAGTTTATAACTTGTGATTACTTTCAATGGGAGATTTTGCTGGTTTGCAACCTGTTATACCAGTTTCTTTCAAAAGATCTAGGATATATTTCCTTTGAGAAATAAAGATTCCTCTTTTTGATATAGCAACCTCAATTTCCAAAAAGTATCGCAACTTCCCTATATCTTTGATCTCGAAGTTCGAGGCTAACAGCTTCTTCAATTGGGCCATCTCTTTATTTTCATTCCCTGTCATTACTATGTCATCAACATAAACTATGAGAAGAGTGAGTTTACCCTTTTGGTGTTTTATGAAGAGGGTATGATCGGCATTACTTTTTTGGTAACCGAAAGAGATCATTGTTTTGTAGAATCTGTCAAACCAAGCTCTTGTAGATTGCTTCAGTGCGTACAAGGCTTTCTTCAATCTGCACATTTTTCCTTGACTTTATTCAGTATCAAATCCGGGGGAATCTCTATATTCACCTCTTCTTCTAAGTCATCATGAAGAAATGTGCTCTTCACATCAAACTGTTGTAAGTCCCAATCAAGATTAACCGCACAAGATAAAAGTATTCTAATAGTATTCATTTTTGCAACAGGGACAAATATCTCCTGATAATCCACTCCATAAGTTTGAATGAACCCCTTAGCCACCAGTATTGCTTTGAACCTTTCAATCGAACCATAAGCTTTGTGCTTCACAGTAAAACCCCATTTGCAGACAACTAATTTCTTATTTAATGGTGAAGTGACAAGATCCCAAGTCTCATTCTTTGACAAGGCCTTCATTTCTTCAATCATAGCTTTCTTTCATTTAGAATCTGCGAAAGCTTCCCTCCAATTCTTGGGAATAGATACAGAAGAAATAGACAAGGCAAAAGCTCTATAGGAAGGAAATGAGGAATTATAGGAGACAAAGTTAGATAAAGGATGTTTGGTGCAAGATCTGACTCCTTTTCTATGAGCAATAGGTACATCTAACTCACTAGGAAATGTACATAACTCACCAGTGGAAGAGGTTTCAACGGCAGAAGAGGGATGAGCTTCAACAGATTGCATGATGACTTCTTCAGCTCTCTTTTTCCTTGAACAAGTCATCAAATCAGGTTTATCCAAATGCCCTATAGTCTCCCTCTACATTCTTTCTTCAATTTCATATTTTCCTGTCTTAGTGGCTTCAATACTAGGAATCATTTTAACAGTGGGAATCATCTCTTCATTCTTATAGCTCTCCCCCTGAAGAGGTGATGGTGTTTTATTGTAATAGGGCTCGGATTCTCGAAAAGTAACATCGATGCTGACGAAGGATCTCTTAGAAGGAGGATGATAGCATTTATACCCTTTTTGTGTTGGAGAATACCCAATAAAGACACATTTAATAGCTCTAGGATCAAGTTTTCCGAAATTCCTAGTGTGAAAAAAGCAAACACAGCCAAACGCCTTCGGAGGAACAATATGATCATTCTTACTCTTCAAAGCTTCCAAAGGACTTTGAAAATTGAGGGTTTTAAGTGGCATTTTATTTATAAGGTAGGCAACTACTAGAATGGCATCCCCCTAGCAACATTTTGGTAAATTCACAGTAAACATTAGAGATCGTGCCACTTCTAGCAAATGCCTATTTTTCCTTTTAGCAACCCTATTTTGTGCACTAGTATAAGGACAACTAGTTTGATGGATTATCCCAAAAGACTCCGAATACGCACCAAAATATTTACTCGCATATTCTGTGCCATTGTCAGTTCGTAAGATTTTATCTCAACCTCAAATTGGGTACAAATCATCTTATGAAACGACCGAAAATAGGAGAAGACTTCATTTTTCGCCTTTAACAAATATACCCAAGTCATCCTAGTGCAACAATCAATAAAAGTAACAAACCATCGACTACCCGACAAGGAAACTGTTTGAGTGGGACCCTATACATCAGAGTAAATAGTCAAAAAAAAAGGATAATACTTTTATTGTCACTTAAAGGATAAGAGTTTCTAGTGTGCTTGGAATATCACAAGCATTACAAAACAAAGATTCAAACTCAGTTCTAGAAAATAAACTAGGATATAATTTCTTTAGAACAAAAAGGGATGGGTTCCCCAACCCTCTATGCCACCGTATTATTTCTTGGTTGACATTCTTATTTCCTCCAAAAAAACAGCTTGACCAAAGGCTCAAGTTCCACCAATCCAATATAAGTCATCATGCAATCTACCACTACCAATCCTCTTCCTTGTTTGAAGATCCTGAAACACATAATAATCAGGAAAGAAGTCAACACTGTATTTTAGTTGTTTGGTGATGGCGTTAACAGATAAAAAGTTAACGGGAAACTCAGGTACATGAAGAATGGATGGCAATGTAATATCAGGTGTACAGATAACAGAACATGTTCTAGAGACAAGAGTTAGAGAGCCATTGATTATTCTGACACAGTCCTCTTTGGGACCAGGACAGTAGTTTTGAAAGCCTTTAAAGGAGCCTGTCATATGTCTATTCGCACCAAAATCAATAATCCAAGAATTAAGATGGGCATTAAAGGCAATACTTGACTGCACATAACATTAGAAGTGTCACGTTTGTTCATGAGACGGTGAAGGTGCTGAACTTCCTCCGAAGAAAAAGTTTCTCCTGAAGCATTTTCTTCGAATGTTTTCACATTTTGCAATATTAGCTTGACCCCTTGATAGACTGACATGCTTGCCTCCACGAATTCTAGTTGGTCTACCATGCAGTTTCCAGCATGTCTCTTTTGTATGTCTTGACTTTCCACAGTACTCACAGTGCAAGTGATCTTTATCAGAAATGAACGCCTTTGTTTGCTCATGAGACACAGTTAACCCAGACTTCTCGATTGTTGTGGAATAAAGCATGCTTCCTCGTCGGCTCTTCCTGTTGAACATAAGAGTATGCATCCTCAAGAGAAGGAAAAGGAACTTTACCAAGAACTTGGACCCTGGTCTGATCGTATTCTTGGTTCAAACTAGCCAAAAAATCATATATCCTTTCCTTTTCAACCAATTTTTGAAAGAGAACTGCATCATTAATACACTTCGTTTGGAGATCCTAATAGTAGTCAATTTCCTGCCATAATCCAGTTAACTCGGAATAGTAGTCAGTAATAGTCAACTCACCTTGCTTAGTGGCATGAGTTTTATTTCGAATTTCAAAGACCTGAGCGTCATTTCCCTTACGAGAGTAGGTGCACTTAGTTGAATTCCAGATCTTTTCAGCAGTATCAAGCAATAAATACTATTTAGAAATTCGAGGGTGCATAGTATTCAAAAGCCATGTCATAACTAGGGAATTATCTGAATCCCACTGGCTATAGCTAGCGTCAGTCACTGCAGGTGCTTTCTTTCCCCCATAATATAACCAAGCAACTTTCTGGACTTAATTAGTAGTCCAGAAGCTAAACTTGAACTCCAAGGGAGGAAAAAAAAATAGCAGCAAACTTACTGGAAACAAGGGTTAAGAAGCAGAAACCCTAACTTCGATGATAGAAAAAAACTGCAACTGGGGTAGGGTCGGACTGTGCTAGCGACCTGAAAGGAGCAAAAAATTCCAGAAAAAAATTGCCAGAGAGCTGTCTACTCGTCACCGCGTGGGATTCACGCGCGCCGGAGATGGAACTATTGGTGGCGTGTGGAGGCGTGTGCAGAGGTGTTTCTCGGAGCTACTCACTAGGGTTTGGTCTCCGTTTCCTGAGGAAGCTTGTAGTGGTATTAGTTTTTCCACACTACTAATAGGTAATGGCTTCAATGCGGACATCCACCGTGAGGGAGAAAAAACTCGACCTTTTTCAAAGAACTGGAACCTATAGTGCTGCTAAGGGAGGAAACCCACATTAAAGTGGCAGCAGAGGCTCTGATACCATGATGATTTCAAGAAGAAGAATAGAGCTTCTTATATTTCAATATATTATTCACATCAAGAGTACTGATACTTATACAATAAACCCTATGACTAAACTAGGAAAAGAAATCAGTAATTGCTATAATTAAGCTACATAATAAAATCAGACTATATTTAGGCTAGAAAGTAAAATCTAATCTAATCAAATCTTCCTACTAATTACACTAATCAACATCTCTCAATAAGTTTTTTTGTTTTATAATAATAGATTGATGTAGGTCGATTGACCATACCACTCTAAACGATAGTCACTTCTAATACGTTTATTTTATGCCTGAATTATCGTTATCAAAGTTGTCTTTGTTGACTTATTGCATGAACCATGTTATTTCAATCCCAACATGGGCAGAGGGACAAGTCGAACTACCGGTTCGACTGAACCTAATAGTTTTTGCTCAAACAGTGTATTTGGTGTTTAAAATTCATTTAAAACCCAATCACTAACACTTGAAGTCATGTACCAAAATCTCGAACGCATAAAGTTGATTTCTTGGCTCCGCTTTTGAATCCCAGCAAGTGGTATTAAAACCAATGATTCGACGTAGATTCAGATTCAAATCAAGCCGCAACTAATTTGATGATAATGAAGATTTGTCCAAAAATATTGGATGTGATACTATGAAATAAATTTACCAAATGTTCAAAATCTTTGTTTATAAAATAAAGACTTAAATACCCTGCATTTATCAAACAAGGCAGATAAAGAATACTTGCAATTCAAGTGTAGAAGAATAGAGTTAGTTACCTACAAGCTGTCGGTATTTCTTCAGGTTCAATATGTCCATCAACTATCATAGAAATGTTCAATGTATCCCTCCAGTTTGCAGTCTTTGAGTTATATAGATGAAGATCAGTCTCATATCTAACTCTTCTTGTTACTCGATCACGAGAATAGTACTCTTTCTTTAGTTCAACATCTTGTTCATGAAATTCACGACTCCCATCAATCATTCCTTCCAAAACACTTGAGGGAACCCCATGATTTATCAGTTGAAAAAATCCCCACTTCTCCGACGCTTCCCTTATTTCATCAACAATCTTTTTACGTCGATCTTCAACTTCTATGCCACTGAGATCAACCACTGGAACTTGTAGACTTGACTTACACTCATTTAAATCTTCAACAAGTTCATCACATGGCCTAATAAAAATTCTAGGAATTTTCACAATTCCAGCATCAACTAGTCCCTTAACACCAGCTTTTGTATCATCAAATGCCTTTAACTCCTTCAATCGATCATAATCCATTATCTATTCAGCTTGAGACTCTTCAGTTCCAGACCTATTTTGTTCTTAATTTCAAGTAGGCTAAGTTTCTTGATCAAAATAAGTTTGATAAAGTCAAACTAGTGCTCATAAATTCAATTGCCTTTTCGTGAATCAACATTCAAAAGAGACATTTATCTTTTTTAATTAGTTAATTTGAAGTAACAGTGGAGGGATTTGGATCATATCCAATAAGAGATCTCTCCATTTCCTCCCATTCTAATCCAAATGAGTTACAAGTTAAATATTTAAATGTACCGTATTCATCTGGTTAACCAATTGATATCAGTATAAGATAGTTAAGGTCTCAAACTACAATTGCCAGGACAATTCTTCCTTCTTGTGAAAAAGCAATTTTCTAGTCTCAAGTTTAATATAATATAATTGTCTCTCTTCACTTATTGTTGAACATTATTATCACCTCAAGTATTATCCTCGAGCAAATCTAATGCATGCAAGCAGGGGAGGCTCAATAAATATGATGGCCTAAAGCGAAATTTCAATGGCCTAAAACTTTTTGATAGAAAAAAATATTATAGTATATTATTTTATTTGAAATCTATTTTTCAAGCTTTTTTATATGTAAAGTTATTGATAATCTTTTATAATCAATTTCTTCTAATATTTTCTTAATTTTAATATATCTAATCTATTTAATCTCTCTTGAGATATATTTTCTAATTTAGGATTTTTAATTTATAATTTGTTAAAAATTTATCAAAGTATCTTTTGGGATTGTGTTAAAGTTTCAACCTTTTTTGAGTCATGAATAGGGGCCACAAACGGGGGTGGGTGGGGGAATGGCAGACATGAAACGGGTCGAAAACAAATAATAAAAAAATAGATGAATTATTGAATCCGACACATATTTAATACGGATAAAAACGGGTTAATCGGCTGGGAGAATTCCTAGTCTCTCCCAAACTTGAAAAACCTCAATTTAAGGTTTTACCAATTTAAAAGTTAAACCCATTAGTTATTCATGATTATTCATTTTCTAAATGAATAATATGGTTGTTATCCATATTTGACCCGCTTTTAAAAAGTTGGGTGATTAACTGTTTTCTATTAACCAGTTTACCAACCCTAATTATGAATAATTGAATTCTTCCTCAATTAATTGTTTAGAGAGTAATTCCCAAAAAGACTATTCTTTTTTCAATTTATGCACGATTCGATCTTCTTCTGTTTTTACTATGAAAAATTGTACTTTCTCATTTAAGACACTAAATATTTCTTAAAAAGAAAATAAGATATACACTTATTATTAGCAGCTTCACCCTTCGGCCCGGCACCGCATGCGAATTGGCCAGCCAATTCTCTCTTCAGTGATTAAATCTTTAACATTAATATATTAACTCTATTATTGTTCTTGATCTATTCATAATTAAACAGGAAAAGAGAACTCTATTATTGTACTAGTGAACTTAAATACGCATTTGTCGACATATTTTTCCATCTATAAATGTGGAGAGAAAGTATAACATCCTCCAACAAGGTAAAAACCATATATATATATATAGAGAGATATATAGAGATGATGAAGAAAAACAGAAATGCATCAGTTGTAGGTTTGAGGATGCTAGTACTAGTGATGGCAGTTTGTTGCTACACTGTGAATGCTGAGTGCTCTAAGTATTGCACCGACAGTTGCTCCTTATGCAGTAGTCTTCCACTCTATGCAGTTTGCTGCTTCAACAACTGCTGCCCATCCGTGGGTGCAGAATCTCTCCTTAATGCTCTCCACCTCAATGTTTGGGTAAGAAAAGCGTATGCTTAGCAGTACCAAGAGTTAGCTCTGGTTGTGGCCTTGCTGAATAGTAATGTCATACCAATGTTTTGTGCATGTGAAATGTGAACAAAGTCCCACATGAAAAGTCTAAAGGGAAAAGGTTCTACTTATAAGGAGTTGGGTACTCTTAATGGTATGACGCATTTGGGGAAACTGTGTGGGCTTGGCTAAATGCAGATAATACCATGTTAAGTATATTTTTGGACAGTTTTAGCCTTACATAGTTGTCATTTGGCACATTCCCTCAATATATGTTTGTTACATTACTATATAAAGTAACAATACATAAGGTATTAAGGTTGCGTTCTTGACATTGATCCTAACCATTTGAAGATAAAAACAGGAAAAACTAACATTGCTCTTGGCTAATCCAGCAGTCAAAGGTAAAACATTATTGTAGAGCAATTCACAAACGTCGAAATTGCCTTGTAAAAGTAATCATATATTTTCTGAAGTACTGTTATTGTAAACGGCCTCTTTACTTTCACAAAGGTAGGTATAAGGTCTATATACACATTACTCTCCCCAGACCTCACGATATGAGATCATGATATGTTGTTAGGTTGTTATTGCTTTACAGTCTGAAAAGGTCAAGAGTAGACTTACCAAGTGGCCTGGACATAAACTTAGCCATGTAATCACTTACTGTAAATTCTTTATAAAGGGGGGGATTTTCTTCTGATATGAGCTCTTTGATTGGACCATAGATCTTTCGAGTTGCAGAAACACCAGTGAAGAAGCACGCCACTGACATCCTCGGTCCTATCTTATTTGCTATAACTCTATGATTCACGCTCACAAACTTGTCATTCGATAAAATCTGTTACAAAATCAGATTGAAATAAGAGAGACAATTTTGCTTAATCTAAGATAAAAGAAACCACAATGCTGTGTACCAGTTACACCAAGGAAAGCCTTGGTGTAACTGGTAAAGTTGCTGCCATATAATCAGGATGTCACAGGTTCAAGAAGTGAAAACAGTTACACAATAACAAACCTGAAGACTCTCGCCAATATTAACAGCCAGGGCTAGTGAAATTGGCTCAACATCGATCCATTGATTATCGTGCAGGACTTGAAGGCCACCGATTTGATCTTGAAGAAGAATGGTAAGGAAGGCAGTATCTGTATGTTTAGAAGCACCAAGTGTTAGCTCTGGCTGTGGACATGCCGGGTAGTAATGGCATGCAAATGTTTTCCCTTCCGCGCATTCCATGGTTTTCAAGTGGTCTGATTTGAGCCCGAGTGCTTCAGATAGTATGCTGAATAGTGTTTCTCCTAACCTTGTGACATGATTTACATACTCCATGGATGTGCTCCTGGAATTAGGAAAGGATTCGCGATCACTAAAAAGATTTCAATATGCAGTATTAAAAGACAGTCCGGTGCACTAAGCTTCCGCACACGAGGAATGATCGGACCATAATGGTATATTATATCCATCCCTACCATGCATTTCTTTAAGAGACTATTTTCACGGCTTGAACCGTGACTTCCTGATAACATACTAAATGAGGGCACGTCGACTGGAACATATCTAAAAATCATTCATAGGTTGCCATGGTTTTGTTTTGCCATGTCCTCGATACGAACAACCAGCTCGTTCCTGACCAACCTTCACAGCATAAGCTACAAACCCAATGTATTTTTCGATGTTGAATATATATATATATATATATAAAAGATCACACAAAATTAACCAGAATGTTGGAATCAAGCCCCGGGGATGGAGTCGCCTTTGATAGGCCTCGTCTACAAACGCAAATTCTCGATGCTGAGTACCGGTATAAATGTAAAATTCACACAGTATGAACCAGAGTGTTGGGATCAAGCCCTAGGAATAGAATTGTCTTTGGTTTATCCCGAAAAACAGGACTTTGTGGTGCAAGTCCGGATCTGCAGGCCCCGAGAAGAGACCAGAGACCGGTGTGAAACCGAAAAAACTACAAGAAATAAACATTGACCACTATCTATCACCATATCGGTGATCATAGGGGTTGACTTCATCATCCAAAGAATTAAAAAGATATAGAGATACTTACCTGCAAACTGCTGGTATTTCTTCAGGTTCAATATTACTAGAAACTAGCATAGAAATGTTCAGTGTATCCCTCCAGTTTGCAGTTTTTGATTGGTAAAGATCATAATTGCTCTCATATCTAATTCTTCTCGTATGATCACGCGTATAATACTCTTCCTTTAACTCAACATCTTGTTCATGAAATTTACGAATCCCATCAATCATTCCTTCCAAAACACAAGAAGGAACCCCATGATTTATCAGTTGGAAAAATCCCCATTTTTCTGATGCTTCCCTTATTTCATCGACAATTTTCTTACGTCGATCTTCAACTTGTAGGCCACTTAGATCCACCACTGGAATCTGTAGAGTTGACTTACACTGATTCAACTCTTCAACAAGTTCATCAGGTGGCCTAATGAAAATTCTTGGTATGTTCACAATTCCAGAATCAACTAGTCCTTTAACACCAGCTTTTGTATCATCGAAATCGTTTATTTCCTTCAATCGATCATAATCCATTGTCAGTTCAGCTTGTGAATCTTCAGTGGAACACATATTTGTTCTTAGTTTCAAGAATCTTAAGCTTCTTGAGCAGAAAAGTTAGTTAAAGTCAAACTAGTGCTCATAAATGCAAAATGGTCCACTGTGAACCAATATTAAAAAGAAACACATTATTTATATTAGTTTGAAGTTAAGACAGCGCAGATCTCGAGTAGAGTTTTTGTAGAAAAAGTTAGGTGGGATGAACCGATTATCTGACGAGGCAACAATCACTTTTAGCCCGAGGATAAAATTATTTATTTTCATAATGATAAAAATATATAAAATTTATATATTTATTTATATATCTATATAAAGAAAGGGAATGACAAGATGATGTGGAATCCTATTTATCATTTTTCTTATTTTTTTTTTATTTTTATTTCATTTTAACCATTTATATTACTTTAAATTTAAATATTCATATCCATAACTCACACCTCTTGATTGAGGGTCGTGACTTTTCAAGTCTATAACCCCCAATTATTTATTGTGCTATAAATTGTATCTTAGGTTGTGACTTTTCTAATCCATAACTCCCATCTATCTAATAATGTGCTATAAATTGCATCTTTCCTTCATATTTTTTCCTGCTCTTATATTGTTTAGTGTTATGCAGCGTGTGCTTCTTACACTCCTTTCATTTTGCAGGAAGTCTTCTTAGTTTTTGTAATATTCACCATTGTGAGATCTATGAGGAAGTTTTTTTTTTTTTTTGGATTGCAAAGCCTTTGCGTCTACGATGGTATGATGGTAAAATTAATACTTTATTGTATTCAAGTCTTTATGTTATACCAATTTTTTATTTGCTTATGGTAAATGGGAGATGTGGTGGACATATTAGTTTTTCAATACAATAAAATTTAAATAATAATTAAAATAAATACTATAATAATAATATATTCAGTAATATAATAATTAAAATAGATATTATATTAAAAATAATAATACAATGTAATACAATAGATAACAACCATTCAACTAGCTGTTAAAATAATTCTTTTTTTTTAAGTTTTGAACCCATTGCATTTTTCATTTTAGGATGCCTTTTCCTCCTCAATTAATTTTCCTTTTTTTTTGTGGAAACTTTTTCTTGGATTGTGAAACCAATATCTCAATAACCATATACCTTACGACATGTGTACATCAAAAGCCTCTGAAAAAGTTACTAATTAATATGTTTATACAATAATAATACCAGTTTTGCACAACAATTATGTAGGAATGGAAGCCAAGAGAAGTTATCAGCTGTTAGAATTATGATTCTGTTAGTATTATGATTCCTACTAAAACACAATATCCTTCATATCGAATAATTTGGAATTACAACTACATGAGCGGAAGCGTACCTGAATCCATATGTGGAAATCCGAAGTCCTCCTTAATGAGATTGCTTGAAAGCTCCTTAATCCTTCCTTTAAGTATTAGCTTTCACAAGAATTTATCTTGAAGACCAAAATTGAGGAATGGTTTTCCACTTGATAGCAAACCAAAATTACTCTCTTGTTTTAATGGGAGAAAGAAGAGAATTGGAAGATTGCTTCAAATGGGAACCATAACCCCCCTCTTATAACTTATGAAAAGTCATAAGCATGTAACCATGGTTACATGTATGTAACCTTAGTTAGCCCATCATTAACTAAGGTTACCCTTTTGGGTATCTATACATTAGTCCTACACTTTATATGACAACACATTGGCCCCCTTAACTTAATGTCCATAAGACCACAAAATTGGGCCAAACCAAAAGATAGCACATAACATATAATTTATCCATATATTGTTCATATGTATGTAGATATAAGTCCATATATCTTACAATCTCCCACTTGGACGAGATACACATACATATGTACAAACCTTATCATTATATGTTACAAACCTTAGGAGCTCAAAAATTTTGCTATCATAATAAAATTGTCATGAACAATCCGGTCCATCAATCATACCAACATAGGACCTAAGAGCTCTTCGTTACTCATTCGTAACTCGAACCAATCATAGATCACATATATCAATACAACCAACGACATGGATCAAGTGTAGGTATGTAGCATGGAAATAACATAAAGTGTGGTCAATAACATGTCTATTTCCAACTGGTTCTCTTTATTGAGATCAATCATAAACTGTAAGAGTACAAAAAAACTTTAAAACTGAATATCTGCGCAGATATAACTGAATTACTGAATTTCTGAAAATAATGGACAATACATAAATGTGCAATACAAACTCCCACTAAAATACATAATCCTTATCTGATTTAACACCCATACAAGCAATATGCTCAAGAAATACTTTTGGTGTCAATCCCTTAGTGAGCGGATCCGCAAGCATGGAGTTTGTACTTATGTACTCAATGCACAATTGTCCATTTTGTACTCTTTCTTTAACAACCCGAAATTTGACGTCCATATGTTTTGCTTTCGTCAAACTACTGTTGTTATTAGCATAAAGGACTGCTGATCTGTTGTCACATAATAGCCTAAGTGGCTTTTGAATGCTGTCAACAATACGCAGTCCACCAACAAAATTCCGCAGCCATAATGCCTCATTGGATGCTTCATAACATGCCATAAACTCCGCTTCCATGGTGGAAGTGGCTGTAAGAGTTTGCTTGATGCTTCTCCAAGAGATAGCACCGCCCGCAAGCATGAAAATATAGCCTGAAGTACACTTCAAACTATCCTGAAATCCCGCAAAATCAGAGTCGGTATACCCAATGATCTCAAGTTGGTCCGATCTCTGATATGTAAGCATGTTATCCTTTGTTCTCTGTAAGTACCTCATGACCCTTTTGACTGCCTTCCAATGGTCTATACCCGGATTGCTAAGATATCTGCCTAACATCCCAACAATGTATGCTATATCAGGTCGTGAACATACCTGAGCATACATCAGACTACCTACAGCCGAAGCATAAGGCGTCTTCTGCATTTCCGAAATTTCATAATTATTATTTGAGCACTGTTTGAGACTAAATTTGTCTCCCTTAGCAACAGGGGTGCTGCCTGGTTTACAATCCTGCATGCCAAATCTTTTCAGAACCTTATCGATATAGCCCTTTTGTGATAGACCGAGAACACCTTTTGAGCGATCTCGTATTATCTGAATTCCTAATACAAAAGAAGCTTCACCAAGATCTTTCATTTCAAATTTCTTTGAAAGAAATTTCTTAGTTTCAAGTAATAATGCTATATTGTTACAGGCAAGCAGTATGTCATCGACATATAAAACCAGAAAAATATACTTACTCCCACTGAACTTATGGTAAATACAGTCATCAGCAATATTCGGTTCAAAACCAAAAGATGTAATGACTGCATGAAACTTATAATACCATGGACGGGAAGCCTGCTTGAGCCCATAGATGGATTTCTTTAATTTGCAAACCTTCTTCTCTGATTCATCCGAAACAAAGTTTTCAGGTTGCACCATATAAATTGATTCCTCAATGTCACCATTGAGAAATGCTGTCTTATCATCTATCTGATGAAGCTCAAGATCGAAATGTGCTACTAATGCCATTATAGTCCTGAAAGAGTCTTTCGATGAAACTGGAGAGAAAGTCTCTTTATAATCAATGCCTTCCTTCTGAGTGTAGCCTTTCGCGACAAGACGAGCTTTATACTTAATAACATTGCCCTTGAATCCCTTTTGGTTTTAAAAATCCATTTACAACCAATAGGTTTAATACCTTCGGGCAATGTAACAAGCTCCCAAACGTCATTATCTCTCATAGACTTCATCTCATCATTCATGGCATCAATCCACTTTTGAGAGTTAGAACCCTTAATGACTTGACGGAAGTTGATTGGATCATCTTCCTCAAGTCCAATATCACTTTCTTGTTCTTGGAAAAAATACAACATAATCATCCGAAATTGCACTTCTCCTCTCTCTAGTGGATCACCTTAATGGCATTTCAGTTTCTTGAGGTTGTTGAGTTTAATTTTCATTAGTAATTTCAGGATCCTGATTGGGGAGATTTTCGAGATTGTCTTGAACTGGAGTCGTTTGATCCCTGTCAGGAATGTGAACATTCTGACCAAGATCAACAACTTGTGTGAAAGACACATGTTCTTCCTCAAAAACAAAATCTCTAAAAACTTTATCTCCCCACCCCCCAAACTCAATATCCTCACAGAACCTAGCATTACCCGTTTCAAAAATAGTTCGTGATGTGGGATCATAAAACTTAAAACCCCTGGATTTTTCAGAGTATCCAACAAAATAGCTACTAACCGTCTTAGCGTCCAGTTTCTTTTTCATTCGGTCTATAAGGCCTTGCCTCAGCTGGACAACCCCAAACGTGTAAATGCCGAATACTGGGTTTATGCCCAGTCCTATGTTCATATGGGGTTTTGATTGTAGCTTTAGTTGGAACTCTATTAAGAATGTAAGTTGCGGTTTTTAGATCTTCACCCCAGAGTGAGTCTGGTAAAGTAGTACGACAAATCATACTTCTTACCATATCCTTAAAGGTCCTATTTCGTCTCTCAGCTACACCATTCATCGTAGGACTTCCTGGCATAGTATACTGAGGGACGATCCCACACTCATCTAGGAATTTAGCAAATGGCCCTGGACGTTATTCACCGGAACCATCATATCTACCATAGTATTCACCACCACGGTCAGATCTAACGGATTTAATTCTTTTGCTTAGTTGATTTTCAACTTCAGCCTTAAAAGATTTGAACACGTCTATGGATTGGGACTTTTCATGAATAAGATATAGGTACCCATAACGATAGTAATCGTCTATGAATGTGATAAAGTATTGTTGACCAATTCGACAAGGAGTAGGAAATGGTCCACAAATATCCGTATGTATCAATTCTAAGACGTCCGAAGCTCTCTTAGCACCTAATCTCGTCTTGTTTGTTTGTTTTCCCTTGATACACTCAATACAAATTTCCGAATTTGAGGTATCAAGAGAATCAAGAATTCCATCTGACACGAGTTTCTGAATTCTTTGAATGGATATGTGACCCAAACGTTTATGCTAGAGTGATATAGAATTCTCATTAGTTAATTTTCTTTTAGTACCACTTAAACTTGTATGCAAAGTTTCTTTATTTGAAGTTATTGTATCAACCAAATATAAGCTATCAAACGTTGATAAAACACCGGTACCAATAAGATTTGAATTCCGAAAGAGACTAACTTTATTATCCCTTAATGTACATTTGTAACCGGATATGTCCAATTGGGGAACCAAAATTAAATTCCGTCTAAAAGACGGTACAATAAAAGTCTCATCCAAATCTATATGAAAACAGGTCTTAAACAACAGCCTATATTTGCCAATAGGTTCAACTGGAACCTTTTTGCCATCACCCACATAGATGTATCTTTCACCATCAATTGGTTTTCGGCAATTCAAGCAACCCTGCATTGATATACTTATGTGAGTAGTAGCAGCAGAATCTACCCACCAAGTATCCTTAGGTACTGAAATTAAATTAACTTCAGAACAAACAAGAGAAAGAAATGTACCTTTTCTCGCACGCCAGGCACGATACTTGGTACAATATTTCTTCACATGATTAGTCCCTTTACAGAAAAAGCAACCTAATTCAGTAATTTCAACCTTAGGTTCCTTATATTGCTTAATCTTGGGCCTTGCAACCGCAACTTCTTTACCTTTCCTCTTCTTAGAATCCTTAGAAGAGGATGCCAAATGAGCACTTTCTGCCTTATCTTGCTTTAGCCTTTCCTCCTCTTGCACACAATGTGAAATGAGCTCATCAAGAGTCCATTTCTCCTTTAGGCAGTTGTAACTGACCTTAAACTGATTAAAGTGTGCAGGAAGAGATATCAAAACTAAGTACACAAGCAGTTCCTCAGGTAATACTAGCTTGAGTGACTTAAGTTTCGAAGCAAGATGAGACATTTCCAAAATGTATCCCTAATGTTTCCCTTGCCCTTATACCTCATTGAAAAAAGTTTACTCAATAGTGTACTTGTTTCTGCCTTTTCGTTTTGTTCAAAACGCTTTTCAAGGTTTGCAAGGAAAACTTTGGCATTAGCTTCATCATTCATAGTGCCCCTGAATGATTCTGGAATTGCACGTTTCATAATCATTAGACTCATGCGATTTGAGCGTTCCCACTTCTCCATCTCTTTTTTATCATCAGAATAAGATGTATCCTTAAGAGAAGTAGGTTGCTCAATCCGAAGAGCAAGGTCCAAATCCATGCAACCGAGAACAATCATAATGTTCTCTTTCCATTCCTTAAAGTTTGTGCCGTTAAGCACAGGGATGCTATTAATGTTTGCAAATATCGAAACAGCTGAAGAATTCACTGAAATAGAACAATGGATTACTAATTACATGGTTACAACATTACTTGAACTTTAACTTTATAGATTCAAAATAGGCATATCCCATTTCAAGATACCTAGCACAACATTGACTTTAGTCTTTGGACAGAAAATCAACTTGTAAGTGGTACTCTTGGTGTAGTGATCAAATATAGACAATAAACTTCTGTCAAATATCAAGCCTTCCTTTGGGCCGACTTAATATTCACATGGAAAACCAAATAATCGTCTCATATTTATCACCACAAGGATGTTCGAATTCCTGCCAAATAACACCTTCCTTTGGGCCGATGTTAAACGCATGGAAGACTAACATCCACAGTCACCTTATATTTCAAGATCAATCAATCTACACAATAGAGGTTACTTTGGCAACATAATGCTTCAATTGACTAATTTAAAATATTAGATGCTATAAACTTTAGTTACTTAAGCCATATTATGAATCTCATATAAATATCCTTCATATTGAATAATTTGGAATTACAACTACATGAGCGGAAGCATACCTGAATCCATATGTGGAAATCCGAAGTCCTCCTTAGTGAGATTGCTTGAAAGCTCCTTAATCCTTCCTTTAAGTATTAGCTTTCACAAGAATTTATCTTGAAGTCCAAAATTGAGGAATGGTTTTCCACTTGATAGCAAACCAAAATTACTCTCTTGTTTTAATGGGAGAAAGAAGAGAATTGGAAGATTGCTTCAAATGGGAACCATAACCCCCCTCTTATAACTTATGAAAAGTCATAAGCATGTAACCATGGTTACATGTATGTAACCTTAGTTAGCCCATCATTAACTAAGGTTACTCTTTTGGGTATCTACACATTAGTCCTACACTTTATATGACAACACATTGGCCCCCTTAACATAATGTCCATAAGACCATAAAATTAGGCCAAACCAAAAGATAGCACATAATATATAATTTATCCATATATTGTTCATATGTATGTAGATATAAGTCCATATATCTAGATATAAATTCATATATCTTACAATCTCCCACTTGGACGAGATACACATACATACGTACAAACCTTAGCATTATATGTTACAAAATAACCTTAGGAGCTCAAAATTGCTATCACAATAAAATTGTCATGAACAATCCGGTCCATCAATCATACCAACATAGGAACTAAGTGCTCGTCGTTACTCATTCGTAACTAGAACCAATCATAGCTCACGTATATCAATATAACCAACGACATGGATCAAGTGTAGGTATGTAGCATGGAAATAACATAAAGTGTGGTCAATAGAATGTCTATTTCCAACTGGTTCTCTTTATTGAGATCAAACATAAACTGTAAGAGTACAAAAACTTTAAAACTGAATATCTGCACAGATATAACTGAATTACCGAATTTCTGAAAATAATGGACAATACATAAATGTGCAATACAAACTCCCACTAAAATACATAATCCTTATCTGATTTAACACCCATACAAGCAATATGCTCAAGAAATACTTTTGGTGTCAATCCCTTAGTGAGCGGATCCGCAAGCATGGAGTTTGTACTTATGTACTCAATGCACAGTTGTCCATTTTGTACTCTTTCTTTAACAACCCGAAATTTGACGTCCATATGTTTTGCTTTCGTTAAACTACTGTTGTTATTGGCATAAAGGACTGCTGATCTGTTGTCATAATAGCCTAAGTGACTTTTGAATGCTGTCAACAATACGCAGTCCACCAACAAAATTCCGCAGCCATAATGCCTCATTGGATGCTTCATACCATGCCATAAACTCCGCTTCCATGGTGGAAGTGGCTGTAAGAGTTTGCTTGATGCTTCTCCAAGAGATAGCACCGCCCGCAAGCATGAAAAATATAGCCTGAAGTAGACTTCAAGCTATCCTGACATCCGGCAAAATCAGAGTCGGTATACCCAATGATCTCAAGTTGGTCCGATCTCTAATATGTAAGCATGTTATCCTTTGTTCTCTGTAAGTACCTCATGACCCTTTTGGCTGCCTTCCAATGGTCCATACCCGGATTGCTAAGATATCTGCCTAACATCCCAACAATGTATGCTATATCAGGTCGTGTACATACCTGAGCATACATCAGACTACCTACAGCCGAAGCATAAGGCGTCTTCTGCATTTCCGAAATTTCATAATTATTATTTGGGCACTGTTTGAGACTAAATTTGTCTCCCTTAGCAACAGGGGTGCTGCCTGGTTTACAATCCTGCATGCCAAATCTTTTCAGAACCTTATCGATATAGCCCTTTTGTGACAGACCGAGAACACCTTTTGAGCGATCTCGTATTATCTGAATTCCTAATACAAAAGAAGCTTTACCAAGATCTTTCATTTCAAATTTCTTTGAAAGAAATTTCTTAGCTTCAAGTAATAATGCTATATCGTTACAGGCAAGCAGTATGTCATCGACATATAAAACCAGAAAAATATACTTACTCCCACTGAACTTATGGTATATACAGTCATCAGCAATATTCGGTTCAAAACCAAAAGATGTAATGACTGCATGAAACTTATAATACCATTGACGGGAAGCCTGCTTGAGCCCATAGATGGATTTCTTTAATTTGCAAACCTTCTTCTCTGATTCATCCGAAACAAAGTTTTCAGGTTGCACCATATAAATTGATTCCTCAATGTCACCATTGAGAAATGATGTCTTAACATCCATCTGATGAAGCTCAAGATCAAAATGTGCTACTAATGCCATTATAGTCCTGAAAGAGTCTTTCGATGAAACTGGAGAGAAAGTCTCTTTATAATCAATGCCTTCCTTCTGAGTGTAGCCTTTCGCAACAAGACGAGCTTTATACTTAATAACATTGCCCCTTGAATCCCTTTTGGTTTTAAAAATCCATTTACAACCAATAGGTTTAATACCTTTGGGCAACGTAACAAGCTCCCAAACGTCATTATCACTCATAGACTTCATCTCATCATTCATGGCATCAATCCACTTTTGAGGGTTAGAACCCTTAATGACTTGACGGAAGTTGATTGGATCATCTTCCTCAAGTCCAATATCACTTTCTTGTTCTTGGAGAAATACAACATAATCATCCGGAATTGCACTTCTCCTCTCTCTAGTGGATCTCCTTAATGGCATTTCAGTTTCTTGAGGTTGTTGAGTTTGATTTTCATTAGTAATTTCAGGATACTGATTGGGGAGATTTTCGAGATTGTCTTGAACTGGAGTCGTTTGATCTGTGTCAGGAATGTGAACACTCTGACCAAGATCAACAACTTGTGTGAAAGACACATGTTCTTCCTCAAAAACAAAATCTCTAACAACTTTATCTCCCCAACCCCCAAACTCAATATCCTCAAAGAACCTAGCATTACCCGTTTCAAAAATAGTTCGTGATGTGGGATCATAAAACTTAAAACCCCTGGATTTTTCAGAATATCCAACAAAATAGCTACTAACCGTCTTAGCATCCAGTTTCTTTTCATTCGGCCTATAAGGCCTTGCCTCAGCTGGACAACCCCAAATGTGTAAATGCCAAATACTGGGTTTATGCCCAGTCCAATGTCCATATGGGGTTTTGATTGTAGCTTTAGTTGGAACTCTATTAAGAATGTAAGTTGCGGTTTTTAATGCTTCACCCCAGAGTGAGTCTGGTAAAGTAGTACGACAAATCACACTTCTTACCATATCCTTAAGGGTCCTATTTCGTCTCTCAGCTACACCATTCATCGTAGGACTTCCTGGCATAGTATACTGAGGGACGATCCCACACTCATCTAGGAATTTAGCAAATGGCCTGGACGTTGTTCACCGGAACCATCATATCTGCCATAGTATTCACCACCACGGTCAGATCTAACGGATTTAATTCTTTTGCTTAGTTAATTTTCAACTTCAGCCTTAAAAGATTTGAACACGTCTATGGATTGGGACTTTTCATGAATAAGATATAGGTACCCATAACGAGAGTAATCGTCTATGAATGTGATAAAGTATTGTTGACCATTCCGACAAGGAGTAGGAAATGGTCCATTAATATCCGTATGTATCAATTCTAAGACGTTCGAAGCTCTCTTAGCACCTAATCTCGTCTTGTTTGTTTGTTTTCCCTTGATACACTCAATACAAATTTCCGAATTTGAGGTATCAAGAGAATCAAGAATTCCATCTGACACGAGTTTCTGAATTCTTTGAATGGATATGTGACCCAAACGTTTATGCCAGAGTGATATAGAATTCTCATTAGTTAATTTTCTTTTAGTGCCACTTAAACTTGTATGCAAAGTTTCTTTATTTGAAGTTATTGTATCAACCAAATATAAGCTATCAAACGTTGATAAAACACCGGTACCAATAAGATTTGAATTCCGAAAGAGACTAACTTTATTATCCCCAAATGTACATTTGTAACTGGATATGTCCAATTGGGGAACCGAAATTAAATTCCGTCTAAAAGACGGTACAATAAAAGTCTCATCCAAATCTATATGAAAACCGGTCTTAAACAACAGCCTAAATTTGCCAATAGCTTCAACTGGCACCTTCTTGCCATTACCCACATAGATGTATCTTTCACCATCAATTGGTTTTCGGCAATTCAGGCAACCCTGCATTGATATACTTATGTGAGTAGTAGCAGCAGAATCTACCCACCAAGTATCCTTACGTACTGAAATTAAATTAACTTCAGAACAAACAAGAGAAAGAAATGTACCTTTTCTCGCGCGCCAGGCACGGTACTTGGTACAATCTTTCTTCACATGATTAGTCCCCTTACAGAAAAAGCAACCTAATTCAGTAATTTCAACCTTAGGTTCCTTATGTTGCTTAATCTTGGGCCTTGCAACCGCAACTTCCTTACATTTCCTCTTCTTAGTTTCCTTAGAAGAGGATGCCAAATGAGCACTGTCAGTCTTATCTTGCTTTATCCGTTCCTCTTCTTGCACACAATGTGAAATGAGCTCATTAAGAGTCCATTTCTCCTTCAGGCAATTGTAACTGACCTTAAGCTGATTAATGTGTGTAGGAAGAGATATCAAAACTAAGTACACAAGCAGTTCCTCAGGTAATACTAGCTTGAGTGGCTTAAGTTTCGAAGCAAGATGAGACATTTCCAAAATGTATCCCTAATGTTTCCCTTGCCCTTATACCTCATTGAAACAAGTTTACTCAATAGTGTACTTGTTTCTGCCTTTTCGTTTTGTTCAAAACGCTTTTCAAGGTTTGCAAGGAAAACTTTGGCATTAGCTTCATCATTCATAGTGCCCCTGAAAGATTCTGGAATTGCACGTTTCATAATCATTAGACTCATGCGATTTGAGCGTTCCCACTTCTCCACCTCCTTCTTATCATCAGAAGAAGATGTATCCTTAAGAGAAGCAGGTTGCTCAATCCGAATAGCAAGGTCCAAATCCATGCAACCGAGAACAATCATAATGTTCTCTTTCCATTCCTTAAAGTTTGTGCCGTTAAGCACAGGGATGCTATTAATGTTTGCAGATATCGAAGCAGATGAAGAATTCACTGAAATAGAACAAAGGATTACTTAATACATGCTTACAACATTACTTGAACTTTAACTTTATTGATTCAAAATAGGCATATCCCATTACAAGATACCTAGCACAATATTAACTTTAGTCTTTTGACAGAAAATCAACTTGTAAGTGGTACTCTTGGTGTAGTGATCAAATATAGACAATAAACTCCTGTCAAATATCAAGCCTTCCTTTGGGCCGACTTAATATTCACATGGAAAACCAAATAATCGTCTCATATTTATCACCACAAGGATGTTCGAATTCCTGCCAAATAACACCTTTCTTTGGGCCGATGTTAAACGCATGGAAGACTAACATCCACAATCACCTTATATTTCAAGATCAATCAATCTACACAATAGAGGTTACTTTGGCAACATAATGCTTCAATTGACTAATTTAAAATATTAGATGCTATAAACTTTAGTTACTTAAGCCATATTATGAATCTCATATAAATATGCTACATGTCTTGACATGTAACAAACTGAATATTAATTGTTTTAACCTTAATTGGACAATACCAAAGTCTTAAGCATAATGGACTAAAACAATTAATATTAAAACTGAATATTAATTAACAAATAATTAATGTACAATTAAAAAATCTGAATTCATATAATATATAAATATATTATATGTGGGCCATGTATTAATAATATTAAAGAAAATATGGTTTTCTTTAATAAAGGGCATCTTTAAGCTTTAATAGTGGTGTGACCACTCAAAAACTTTAATGGTGGACCAAATCAATTATATTTTCATTAATAATCATGAAAACATAATCTGAAAAATTTTATAATGCATATGGGCCATGTATTGATTATTATTAAGAAAATTATTGATTACTTTAATAATGGTCATCATTTAACTTTAATAGTGGTGTGGCCATAAATATACTCAAATGCTTTAATGATGGACCAAAGTAATCATTTTTTATTAATAATAATCAATTTATACAGGCTCACTGGTCCACCACAATCGATTGTGAGGATTACACAATTGATTGTCCTGGCATTTTAAAAAAAAATTTACTCACTGGACCAGTACAATCGATTGTGTAATCCTCACAATCGATTGTGTAATCCTCACAATCGATTGTATCATCCACACAATCGATTATACTGGTAATTTTAAAAAACGTTTCACTTACTGGACCAGTACAATCGATTGTATTATTCACACAATCGATTGTATCATCCAGACAATCGATTGTATGATTCACACAATCGATTGTATCATCAAGACAATCGATTGTATGAGATATACAATCGATTGTTGTTAGGCAGTGAGCAAAATTATGATTTACAACAAGAATCTTAAGCATGAAAACATGTTGTCCATCAACCAAAAAACGAATCCTAAATCAATGTTTTAATTCAAATATTGATTACAAGATATTAAAACATCATAACATTCATAAAATTCATGCTACTTCATGGTACTAGAATTTAAATAAACAAAATTCTAACTTTACTTGAACATGAATCCTAACATAACATGAATCTTATGAACATCCAAATTATCCAAAAATGAAGGTGGCTCTGATACCAATTGTTAGAATTATGATTCCTACTAAAACACAATATCCTTCATATCGAATAATTTGGAATTACAACTACATGAGCGGAAGCGTACCTGAATCCATATGTGGAAATCTGAAGTCCTCCTTAATGAGATTGCTTGAAAGCTCCTTAATCCTTCCTTTAAGTATTAGCTTTCACAAGAATTTATCTTGAAGACCAAAATTGAGGAATGGTTTTCCACTTGATAGCAAACCAAAATTACTCTCTTGTTTTAATCGGAGAAAGAAGAGAATTGGAAGATTACTTCAAATGGGAACCATAACCCCCCTCTTATAACTTATGAAAAGTCATAAGCATGTAACCATGGTTACATGTATGTAACCTTAGTTAGCCCATCATTAACTAAGGTTACCCTTTTGGGTATCTACACATTAGTCCTACACTTTATATGACAACACATTGGCCCCCTTAACATAATGTCCATAAGACCACAAAATTAGGCCAAACCAAAAGATAGCACAAAACATATAATTTATCCATATATTGTTCATATGTATGTAGATATAACTCCATATATCTAGATATAAATCCATATATCTTACATCAGCAACTTAATATCCCAGAACGAGAGTTAAAAGAACTTTAGAATGAGAGTCTAGAGTGGAAACTAGATAACTATAGAAAGAGCAGTTCTACAAACAAGTAGAAGGCACGATTCTAAAAGTATACTTTAGATCCTTCCGTCACAACATATAAATAGAGGTAATACGCTTTAGTTGTGCGTGCTCAAGTAAAAAAGGAGTATGCAAATTAAGAGTGCAACCAAGAAAAAAACGTCAACGGAGATCAATTTCTATAAAAATGGGGTTTTATCCATACATACCTCAACGTAGATTCTTCTAATCCTTACAAAATTCTGGAGCTCATAGCACTTCGATCTATTGTGTAAGATTTACAATTGAACTAAGAATTAGAGACATTTTGGCGCATTTGGGTATATTGTCAAACACTAAAGGTGCATTGTAAATGTTAGGTCCTTTTTTAGAGAAATTTCTATCATTTCATACCCCTTTTCCTTTCTTTTTAGTTCTCATCCTCCCCATACCTCCTACGCATGCAAGGTTACTAGCCTTATGCCCATGTACCCATTTGCTACTTATTTCTTTTAGCAGAAATTTTAAAATTATTAAGAAGAGTACAGTTCTTACCTTTTAGGTTGGGGACCTATTAGCTTAAATTAACAATCTTCACGGATTTGGACAAGGATTTAAGGAGGAATTGATGAAGATCACTCATTTTCACTCTAGAACTCCCTCTCTCCCTCTCTCTCTCTTGTGAAAAGATAATAGGAAATGGTCCATTGGAGTGATTCTAATAGGGTGGGGTTGGATTTAAAAAATTAAAAAATAGGAGCCTTGAGTCAAATTTGCGATCGAAAAAGTTGACATGCGGCCTGCATAATGGACCAACGCTCCCCAAAACCTGGATGCACTGTTTGGTAATGCGACAGAAATGCAGTCCGCATACCCGTTCTGCGTTCGCATAATGAACCGCAGAATTGCCCCTCACAAAATCCCGAAGAAATTATGCGACAGCTATGTGATCAGTATTTTGGTTATGCGATCACATATTTGACCGCATATTTGACCTCAATTTGACCAACACACTGACTCACTATATAGAAAAATGCAGTCCGCATACCTGATATGCGACCCCATTATCGATTGCAAAATTGCACTTTTCTGGAAAATATTATATCTTGACTTTTTAATGCAGTGATCAACTAAAAAGGGTCCGAACCAATTTTTATGAATTTCTAACACATGACCCTAACTTGGCCCTACGAGACTCGGGTTTTGAGTGGAAATTTTCACGGGACCTTACATCTTCCCCCATTTAAGATCATTCGTCCTTGAATGAAGGTCAAGTTTCACTTATTAACAGTCTTTGTGAAATCTTTTGCTCTTTACACTCAAAACATATTAATAGTCTCCAAACTCCCTAAATTTTCGAAAATTTCGCTAGAGTTTCCTTTGTATTTAGGCCTATCCATCTGTTATAGAGCCCCAGAAACATACTCTATCTGCACGTACACATTCCATTAGATATGAGACATAACATAACTTGTACAATACTAACCATGGTCGCATAGTCAACATGTGTACAACCAAAACGGGACAGTTTTACATAGATCAAACCAAAAGAAAGGAGTTCATAGGAGTTAAAGGCATAAAAGCAATCACATGACTATTCGAACAAATGTGGGTACTTCTTTTTCATTTCATCCTCGGCTTCCCAGGTGGCTTCCTCAACTTGCTGGTTCTACCATAGTACTTTTACGGATGCAATTTCCTTATTTTTCAATTTCTGAACTTGCCTACCAATGATGGCAACTAGAACTTCCTCGTATGACAGCTCTTCATTAACCTCAACAGTTTGAACTGGCATAATAGTGGACAGATCTCCCTGGGCAGCTGGTATTAAAGAAAATATTCCCGCATCAAGATGAAGCCAAAGGGAAATTCTCTCCCAACTGGAAAGGTCCATACATGATTCACCGGGTTATGATAGGAAGAGCCCTTATACTTGCAGAAATGGATAGAGAAGTTTGGCCAAAACAAATCAATTCAGATGCAGTGAAGCGCTACTATGTGTAATCTTATGCTTTCCTATATGATGTAATTTGAACTATGTTTTACATGATTCCCATTTAAGAGGGGATACGTAGGCAGCCATATGGGTTCTGTCATAATTCAATACAATTTTCATTTCCCCCACGATCGGAAACTGGGGCAGAATTTTAAGGAGAACCCTCAAATTCCGAAGTAATTTCAGCCAATCATCGCAAGCAGCCGACACAAGCATCAACCCATTAAACTGGTGTAGAATTTTTAGGAGGACCCTCAAAATTCCATAGCAAGAAAGGGTACAATGTCTCGAACCACATCACGGTCGCCGGTTCATGTAAAAAAATATTCTTATCTATGCATTTATGTTATATTTTTTTGCTAAATCATACATGTCTATTTTTGAAATCTCTATGTTTAGCAACTCTACGTACAGTATCACCAGATCAGAATCAAGTCGGTCAAGCAAATTCAGCGGGAGCACGACCTAACCTTCCCCCTCTACAAACTCACGATTTTTTCTTTGGATACATGCATTCGAATTGATAAATCATCAAATATACTATACACTCACAAGACTCATATTGCTCAGAAATACAACTCTCGGAACTGTTGCACTTACTCATAGCTGCTATCCGCATGTGGAGTCCCCAACAGACACAATATCCCCAACAGACACAATATCGCAACCCGCTAAGAAAATTTTATTATCATATGCCCCTTTACTTCTTACATAAGGCTACCATTCCGCCTTCCGAGACTAAGCTCTGTCTCCATCTGTATTTCAGGCATTGCATAATGCTACCATTTTGCCTTCCGAGGTTAAGATCTACCTCCATCTTCATTTCTTATATTGCATAAAGCTACCATTTTGCCTTCTGAGAGTAAGCTCTGTCTCCATCTGCATTTCCTGCATTGCATAAGGCTACTATCCTGTCTTTCGAGGTTGGGCTCTACCTCCATCTTGCATTGGTTGAAATATCGCCACCTTATTTACATCTTGCATAACTGAAATATAGCCACTTTATTTTACATTTTCATCCATTGAAATATCACCACTTTATTTTGAACTTGCATGGCTGAAATATCGCCACTTTATTATACATTTGCATCGGTTGAAATATCGCCACTTTATTTTACACTCGCATGGCTAAAATATTGCCACTTTATTTACTACATTTCAACGGCTGAAATATCGCCACTTCATTCTACGTCGTCGTATGGCTGAAAGATCACCACCCTATTTCCATTTGCATCGACTGAAAGATCGCCACCTCGTTTTTTGCATTTGCATCGGCTGAAAGATCGCCACTTCATTCATTGCATTTTATTGGCTAAAACATTTCCACGTCATTTATGGTTGCATGGATGAAAGATTGCCGCTTTATTTTTACATTTGCATCGGCTGAAAGATTGCCACCTTCTGCATCTCATGGGCTGAAAGACCAGGGATATGTAGGCAGCTCAAGAACCAAACAACTCTTTCATCCTTCCCGGGTAAAAAGGGGCAGCTGTTGATATGCAATTGTTCCTATATATTTTTTTATACAAGGTACCTTTCAAATAGCATAGGTAAGCAAATATAAGCATGTACAAGGGTTTTCCTAATTTTCCTTAATTTTTAAAGGATCTTTTAAACTAATTTTATTGCCCTATTTTATCCAAAAAATCCAGTAATTATTCCCATATTATCATTCTTTGCAATTCACTTATTGGGCTCTCATATTTATACTAAAATATGGCTAACATAATTTTTGCATATTTTTACAAATTTATTTATTATTTTTAAGCTAAATCGCATATAATTGCGATGTTAGCCTATGTTAAGATTTAATTGTATTTATAGTTATAAAGTTGACTCCGGTATTTTTAATTTTATATATATATATATATATATATATATATATATATATATATATATATATATATATATATATATATATATATATATATATATATATATATATATATTACCAATTATTTTATCACCTTTAATTTGTTTATAGGAAGTATTTTACTATTTTTGTAAAATAAATAAGGGAAAATAGCTATTTAAAATCTAGCCAGATTTCATTTAAGTTGTAGCCCAAATTTCACCCCAATTTCAACCTCAATTCCCCAACCCAATCTTAAGTTTACCCCGCCCACAACCCGATTAATAACTCGCCCGGCTCTTCGTTCAATCCAACCCGTTATAGAAAATGATCAATGGCCATAACTCATTTTTTCGCCAACCCCCTTTTACCCTAATCATTTTCACCCAAATGCTGCCTTTGAGTCCTCAAGTCTCTCAAAACCTCTCGAAGGTTCTCAAATCGTAACCACCATCTTCGCCGAAATGCCACAAGAATCTATGGCTTCCAAGGTTTTGAGGACCCTATACTCACCTCCTATTGCGCCTATATGCCTAGTCCTTGAAGATTCAAGGCATGTATTTGACATAGTTGGTCCAGGCTTCATTCTATTCGAGTTTTTCTGGTCATCTCCGACCTTGCTCCGGCGTACCATGGTTGCTCGAGCCTGATTTTGACCTCTCCAACTTAGATCAGTGACCTTTCAAAGCCTTTTTCACTTTGAGGATTCTTCTGAAACCCTAACCCTCCGTGGTTTTCTCCGATTCTTTTAGAACCGCTGTGTATCTATGCTTTCCCTAAGTCCTCAGATGATTTCTATGGCTTTTCTTTTTGGAAAATTGCATTCAAAACTATTTTTCTTTTCCGATTTAGGATTTTCTTAGAAAGTATTTAAGTGTCTGACTTTCTTTGTCTTTCGTGTGTATTTAACTCTACTATGTTCTAATATTTTTCTCTACCATGTTCTTGTATGCGTCTCCTATTGTGTTCTCCTATACTATATTCTCGTATGCTTTTCTACTGTGTCGTTATATTTTTACCATGTTTTTTTGTATGCATCTCTTACTATGTTTTCCAATGCTATGTTCTCGTATACTTTTCTACTGTATTTCTTTTCTCCTGTGTTCTCGTGTTCCTCCTACCGTATTTTTTATTACTAAGTGCTTATGTTTCCTTATTAAGTTCCTTTTACTGAGCTATGTTTAAAGTTTCTTCAAAAACATCTTAGCAGGATCTTCTACTGTTCTTAGCAGTCTTTTCTCATTATGCTTCGAATTAATTTTTTCCACTCTATTTGCTTTGAACCCTTCTACTGTGTTTGCATGTTACTTTGCTATCATGTTTCCCATAAGTTGTGTTGCTGAAAGAAACATGTTAGAAGGTTCAGTTCTTTTCTGAAACCTCTAAACATGTTTCGATCCAATTGATGCCCTCTCATCTTTGCTTTGTGAGTTGCTTGAACTAGGGTTTTTATTTTGGAACCTTTAACTATTTCAGACCAACTTCGAGTCTTTGAACTGAGTTTGGACATTCTTGATTCTGACTTTTTTCTAAATTCTTCTACATTGGAATTTTCTACTAATTTTAGAATGACCTGACAATCTCCTTTCATGCTTAATAAGTTCGTATGCTCTTTATATATGATGAATTTTCCTATAAAATGGCCTTTCAAATTTGTGATTAGTTCGTGCTTCCCTCTGAATATCGTGTGGTTGATTTCTTTCCTTTTGTTCACTGATTTCCTCTGTGACTCGATCTAAGGAAAACCCTTCTTTATCTTTTCTAACTTGATTCATTCATGCAAAATCTCAGACCCTTGTTGATTTACTGGTTGTTAATTGATTTTCTTTGTTAATTGATTTTCTTACCTTATTTTCACAAATCGTGTATTTCAAAACTCTATCCTTAAATAACCTTTTATGTACTTTCCCCTAATTGCATGCTTCGCACAAAGTGTTTATTCAATTTCTTTCCTTAAATGGTTTTTACCCGTTTTGAATCTGAATCCCTTAATTAAGGGATATCTTGTGTAATTAATTGACAATCAGATCCTCAACTATTTTGTTACCTTATTTCCTCATGGTTTTCATACTATAAAATGCACGACTCTTTAACACACAACACATGATTAACAATCCTTCACTTCACAATTCACAATCTCTTCTGCACTCATAATAGTACTCTCTCTTCTTGCCTGCATCATGGCTTCTACAAGACTACCGCTTTTTCTCTATTTGTTTCTTTGAAACTGGTACGTCCTAATTTAAGCTTCAGCATCATCACAATGTGTTTATTTATAGCTGTATCCATGTTTACTTTACTGCTTCTGTAGAGTTAAATGTTTAAACTAGCATGTTGATCTCTTTCTGTTTGTTTCTGCTATGAATCCTTGCTCCCTACCCTATTATGTTTTTTGAGTTATGGTTTAAAACATGGCAATATGTAAGTTATTGTCCATGGATTGAACTTGATCCCTTAAAGGATCCTAACCTCTAAACAACGTGTTATAACAGGCTTATAGGTATGCCAGCACTTCTCATTGCTGAGTATGCCAACTAACCTGTCTTTGCCTTTTTACTACCTCCCCATTCCCTATGCCTTTATGTGTATTAATGTGAACTTTTCCCCTTTCCCTTCCCTTTTCAAAGTTGTGCACTTGCACTCTCTCTTAGTCTTTAAGTTCTGTCCCCCTCCTGTGAGCCTTGCCTTGGGACCTTGAGTTCCCTCTAAACTTGGACACTTGACGGTTGGCCCTTCCACAATGCACTATGTCTTAATATGGTAATACATTTGGGTGTAAGAACTGCCCGAAGTTTATGTGAGAATCTTAGGGAATTTCGATACACCCCAAATAGGAAAAAGAGTTAGAAATCTAATCTCTTGGAGTTGGTTTACTTCATACTTTAGATAGGAAGTCTCAATCAGGCTTTCCTTGGTTGTACTTTTAGTTTTTGATGTGTTTTACTTTACTTTACTTTCTTTTTATGGTTGTAATAACTTTGTAATAAAAACTCTCGGGGATGCCTAGTAAAAGGGAGGGGCAATTATGTATGCAAAAAGGGTAGATAACATGTCTATAGGAATTTCTGCATTTTGCATGTAGATAACATGTCTATAGGAATTTTTGCATTTTGCATATAGATACCATGTCAATAGAAATTTTTGCATTCTCATGTAAATACCATGTTCATAGAAACTTCTGCATCCTTTCACATAGATACCATGCCTATAAATATTCAAAATCTGAAATCTGCATGTGCATGTAGAAAGCATGCCTATAAGATTTTCTGAATCTTGCATGTCCACTTCTCATTCGGCAAACATGTTTATAGGTCTTAATAACCTACTGCAATTAGATATCATGTTCATAAAAAATATACCACTTAGATATCATGCTTGCAGGATGTATTTCCCCACGTCTATTAAAGTGTTCTAAAGTCGACAAACATATAGAAAGCATGCCCATAGGAGTTAATCAAATCTGAATCGCCTCACTCGTTTATAAGTCTAAAACTAGCAACAATGATGCATTACTAGCTGTAGAACTTGTGATCTTTTGCTAAAACTCACTTTTCCTTAATAACTGACAATGTTTTCTTAAATCAATATGTTATTAGCTCGTATCCCTATTTCTGAAATCAGTAGATATCATGCATATAGATATTCGTCCAACACTTAGGCAAGCCACAGTATAACTTATAAACTTAATCAGATTTTATATGCTACAACCAGCAGGCAGGCCTGATTGAGGCTTCTTATCTAAACTATGTAATAAATCAGTTTGCCATAACCACTAAAGTTTTTATCAGACTCTAAACAGCATATGCAAGAAGAGCCAAATTATGTGTTTCTCTATTAACAAGAGGTGTATCTAAGCCATTTACTTGTTTATATGCTTTCTCCCAAACTTGTTATATGTGTTTTTCCTAGAGCCTTATTATTTTACCCTTTTAAAACCAAAAATAAACCTAAAATCCCTCAACGTCAGGATTAGAGTCTTAACACCTCGGGGACTGATAGGATTGGGTCGGGTAATAGCATGCAATAAGTAAACGAGACCATTTCGCGCTTTAATACCTTAAACTGGGTAGGAAAGGGTAGATATGGATCTGATGACCGATGCGTTAATACCATGTGTAGCCCCTCTCTAAGGAGTGATTACTGGGTATTGCAGTGATGTGATCCATATTATTAATAAACCTAGGACCCTCCTTTCTTTTGGTTTCTTTCTTTTAAATGTTTTAAACTATCGCTTCAAAGTCAACCCCTTTAGCTTCATTTTCTTACCTTTGTTTATTTGTGATCGTTACATGAATATCCTCTCTTATATGAAACTCTTACTTGCCTATGTCTTATTTTCATTTAAGTCACAACAATAGCTTGGCCAGAGACCATACTAGTGAGTCATGAAGGGTGCCTAACACCTTCCCCTTGGGATAATTTCAAGCCCTTACCCAATCTCTTGTTTTCCAAATTGAACCCTCCCTAATGTCCTAATACACTATTAATCATTAGGTGGCGACTCTTCAATTTCAAAACCCAATTCCCAAAAGGGAACGAGTTGTCTTCCCACAAGTCATAAACCCGATTTTGCAAGAAAAAAGGGGGCGTGACAGCATGGCGACCCTGCTAGGAATTTCTTTTAAGATTTTACCATTTGAAGCTATTATTGTGACTTTACATTTCTTATATGTCTTTATTTGTCTAATCCCTTTAAGCATTTAATTCTCTCTTATACTATGAAATTGACTTGTCTTTCATTACTTTCCCTTATTTCTTTTATTGCTTTTCTTTACTGTATTCCTTTATTATTGTTCTAAATTATTGAAATTATTGTTGTATGAACGTGCAATTACATGACAACTTGTTGTAATTATTGCAACTGCATATTTTCAACATCATATTCCACACGTGCCAAACAATACACCATAGCAACGTTTATAATGAGTGGTTGCGCCCTTTCAATATTAGCACCCCCCTAATTTTGGAAAAGGCATATTTGCAGTAAAACTAGTCGATCAACGGTGTAGTCGACGGTTCTACGCCTTTCCCTCTTGAGTTTTCCGCTCATGGGTACCAGTCTAATACCCCATAGAAACCTTACTCTCTTTAATTATGCATGCATCATCGTCAAACCTAGTCAAGTCAGTTATGTTGTCCGCATAATGACTCTTTAAGATAGCCTTGTCCAAAGTCCAGTGGGTTTCCCCAAAACCAAAACGGACACTACCACATTTTGTGCATTTATTTGGAGAACTAAATGGTTCTATGCCAATCATTGATATTTAATAGTCGAGTCTGGTAGGGGTAAGGGCCTAACCCTTTGTCTTTCAGAAACATGAGGCACAAAGTCTCCATATTCGGCATGGTCACCAACATCACCCCCAAACTGCTAAGCTGGTGGAAGAATTCTCACTCCAGTTATCAGACTCTCATCCAAAATTATTTAGGGAATCTACCTTCTCTCCTGGAAATCCAACCCAACAACAAAATCATAGAGGCTACTACTATATTCTGGGATTGTGATAGGTCTGTGTTTCGTTTCGAGACATCGAGATGACACCCTTGCTCGAGGAAATAGGAGGACTGGCTGGCATACCATGGGAAGCTCCGGGTTTATTAGTACCGAAAAATTGCAAAGGTAGAGGTTTTATCAAAATGATGGGTCTAAAAAATAATCCAGACTTGACATGTTTGAAAAAGTCGTACATTCTCTTTGTCTATTTGTACGAGAGGTAAGATCACAATAAATCTTACCGTACTTATCCCGATGAGTTTTCCCTTACATCATTAGGGCATATTCATCGAAGGGTATTTGTCTTCATGTTCTGTTTCCTAGGGATGATAGTGTTCCCAATGAAGAAAGCTAGGGTCCATACCAGTCTAGCTATGGTTACCAAAACTCTAATGGAGGGGATTGATGGACAACCATTCAGTCTCGTACCAATGATCATTGCAGAAATTTACCGACCCCTAGAAAGGTGTCAACAGGGAGCCAACCACTTCGAGGCTTGTAATTTGCTACTGTAACTTTGGCTCGTATATTATCTCCAAAAGGGTAAGTACCGACAGGAAATCCATCGAACGGACCGGGATGATCATATCGGTTTTCATCATCTAAAGAGAATGAATTACATGCCCAACATGTTCGCCTAACCGGAGAATGCTAGAGAATGGATCAAACTCTTCAAAAATCTGGCTGAGGACCAGGTACAATGGATGTTCGAGTGGTTCCTAAACGAGGAGTTCATTGTCCGGTCCAAGGATGCACCTTTCCTAATACTGATCGGCTTAAGAGGTACGTACCCATACGTACCTCTTCCGGTTAAAAGACAAGCGGGTAGGAAGCAGGTAGGGACGACAAGATCAGTTACTTTTGGGATGACTTCCAAAATGACGATAGCCCTTACAGGTGCCAAGATCAGCATATGTGGCTTGCAAGATTGTCATGGGAAAGGACACCATTAAACCAAAAAAATACCATGCAGGTTGTGCTCCCTATTATTTGGGATGGTTGGAGAGTAATCATAGTGTTCTGGGCCATTTTAGGTTTGTTTGAGGTAACATGATCATAGATGAAATGGCCGAATCACAGGTCAAGTACAACCATCTGCTAAAGAGAATACGAGAATGGGAAAGTGAGCACCGTGAGATACAGGAAGCCATTGAAAAACTAATTGAAGAATTGGAGGATATGGCTGTCAGCGCCATCAAGCGATTGGTCTATCTAGAGCTATATATTCAACTTTATAAGTCGAGAGTTTCTTTGAAGTCTAAAAAATAACAGAATCACCTAAGAAAAATACAAAACAAATTGTACTTTTTCTACCATCAATATCTCCCACATAATCTCTATCACAAAATCCCATAAGGTTGAAATCATTAGAAGAAGAATTAAATAATCCAAAGTCAATCATACCTTTTAGGTAATGAAGAGTTCTTCTAGTGACTTTTAAATGAGTGGAGGAAGGATCTTCCATGAAGCGACTTACTACTCCAACTGCAAAGAGTATATATGGCCTGGTACAAATCAAGTACCTCAAACTTCCCACAAGACTTGAGAAATGTGGGATCCATTTTTTCTCCTTCATCAAACATGGACAATTTTGTCCCATTCTCCATCGGCGTGTTCACGGGGTTGCAATCGAGCATGTTGGACTTCTTCTATATCTCTTTTGTATATATTTCTTGAGAGATAAAAATTCCATGGTCCATTTGCTTCACTTCTAGTCCCAAGTAGTATGACATGAGCCGTACGCCTGTCATCTCAAATCCACGGAACATATCTTTCTTAAAAGCTTTAAACAAACTTGAGTTATTGCCTGTGAAAATAAGATCATCAACATAAAGTAAAACAAGTAAGATATCTCAATTAGTATGAAAGAGCATATTCATGGAGACAATGAGTAAACCCATTGTCTTGAAAATATTTGCCGATGCAACTATTCCGTGCTCGTGGGGCTTGCTTTAATCCATATAAAGATTTTTTCAACCGCAACACTTTATCTTCATGATTTTTGACCACAAAGACCATGGTTGTTCAACATAGACTTCTTCTTCAAGATATCAATTCAAGAAGGTTGACTTGACATCTAGTTGATGGATCTTCTACTTTATTTACGCTGCCAAAGAGATCAACAAACGAATTGTCTCCATGCAAACAAAATGTGCATAGACTTCTTCATAGTTAATGCCTTGCCTTTGCTTGTAGCCTTTCTCCACAAGTTGTATCTTGTATTTCTCCATATCTCCATCAACATTCTTCTTTATTTTGTAAACCTATTTCACTCCAATTGCTCGATGACCCTCGGGAAGAGTTGTTAACTCCCAAGTGTTGTTCTTCTCTATTGAATCAATCTCATCCTTCATGGCTTGTCTCCACTTTTGTTTGTAACAGCTTCATCGAAGTTCATTGGTTTATTGTCAGCGAAGAGACAACATAAAAAATAAAAATTAGTAACTTGTTCTGTGTCCTCATAGAGCTTTTGAATACTGCTTGTCCTTTGCGGCTGTTCATTTGAAATTTCTTGAGAAGAGGGAGATGCAACATTGGCTGGAGAAGGAGGTGGAGTTATATCCTGCACAGGTTCCACGGTCTCTAGTTCTTCTTCATCACCAAAGTATGGAATAAAATCATATGAAGTTTCTTTCTGAGCTTCCCGATCCCATGCCAATTATTCTTCAAATTCAACATCACGATTTACCACCACCTTACTGTTGCTTGGGTTTATAACTTGTATCCTTTTGAACTCGTACCATATCCAACTAATACATTCTTGGCACTTTTATCGTCAAGCTTCGCTCTCTTTTGCTGTGGCACATGAGCATATGTTATGCTCCCAAAGATTCTCAAGTGTTTGACACTTGGCTTTCTTCCACTCCATGCTTCTTGAGGCGCTTGATCTCTAACATTCCTTGTTAGAGATTTGTTGTTCAAATAAATTGCATAAGAAACAGCTTCTGCCCAGAATTCATTGGGCATACTTTTAGCTTTCAAATACATCTAGCCATATTAAGAATTGTTCGATTCTTTTTCTCTGCAACACTATTTTGTTGGGTGAATAAGGTACTGTTAGAGGGCGACAAATTTCATGAGACTAAAGAAAGTCATTAAATTTGTTTGAAGTGAATTTGCCTTTCTATAGGACCTTAGACCTTTAATTTCATAGCCACTTTCTTTCTCCACAAGTACTTTAAAAAAATTTAAAGCAGCAAAAGCTTCAGATTTTTGGTTCAAGAAATAAACTCAAGTCTTTCTACTATAATCATCAATAAAAAGCAAAAAGTATCTACTTTCACCAAAAGAAGGTGTATTGATTGGTCCACACACATCAGTGTGAACAAGTTGGAGCAGCTTGGTTGATTTGACATGGCCTCCTTTGGAAAACTCTTCATTGCATGTTTTCCAAGAAGAGTTCTTCATCCCATGTACCGTATTCTTTTCTCCTATTGATTTGAGTGCTTCAAAATTCAAGTACCGAAATCGTATGTGTCAACACTATGATTCATCTTGAATATTAGCCTTGAAACACTTTGCATCAATTGTTTATGAATCAGAGAAAATAATCTATTCTTTTCCATATGCACTTTAGCAATTAGAATTCCACTTGAATCTCTAAGCCAAAGATGTATATTTTTCATGCGGATGTCATATTTCTTTTCAAGAAGTTGGCCAAACTTAAAATATTAATTTTTAGTTTTGGCAGATAATAAACATCTTGAATTAACTTGTGACTACCATCTTTACAGGAGATCAGAATCGTACCTATCCCTTCGATTTTGATTTTTGAGGTATCTCCAAAGAACACATTACCTCTCACCGTTTTATTAATCTCCACAAAATTTTCTTTGCGTCCACACATATGATTGCTTCCTCCATTGTCCAAATACCACGAGCTGCAATCATCTCTGTCGTGTTCCTTGAGTGCCATCAACAACGTTGACTCAACTTCTTCTTTCTTCTCATCAACAAGGTTAGCTTTTTCTTCAACATTGCCACGACATTCCCAATAGTAGTGGCAAAATTTATGAAAATTATAACACTCAATTTTTTATTTGTCATATCTTTATCAGTTATTTTCTTGGTACTAGCCACGTCCTCTTCCTCCTATTTTTCCCCGAGCACGACTTTTGAATGTTTGGTGAATTTTAACTTCATTGTTGAAGTTTTTACTATTACTTCTTCCTCTTCCATGACTGCCACGACCTCGTCCTCGTCCATTCCTTCTATAGCTTTTTTCACCTTCATAATCTTTAAAGGATACCTAAGTTTTAAGAAGTTGCTCCCATGGCACTTCTTGTCTCCTCTTGATCTTTTCTTTATGGGCATGTAAAGAACCCTCCAATTTCTCGACCATCATAGAATCTAAATCTTTAGAATCTTCAATAGCACACACCACAAAATTAAATTTAGGTGTTAAAGTACGAAAAAAAATTCAACCACACTTTATCTTCTGTGTCCTCCTCGTATCGTCTCAATTGATTTAGCTCAGCCTTCACTTTTGACCAATAATCCAAAATGCCTTCGGATTATTTCATTTTTAAAACTTCAAAATCAATCCTTAGAGTTTGAAGTTTTACCGTCCTCAGCTTTTTAACTCCTTGGAGAGAATTTTGTAAAATATCCCAAGTTTCCTTTGAGGTGGTAGCATTTCTCAAACATGGCATCATCCAAACATTGGTGGATGAGCGTGAGGACTTGTTGATCCTCCTTCCTTGTCTTTGCCAAGACCTCCTTTTCATTTTGAGGCAGAGCTTCAACATTATCGGGTTTTACATACCCTCTATCTACGGTTCCCACCACATCCTAGGAGCCAAGAATGGCTTTCATACGTAGATAACATTTTTAATAATTATTTTTTGTGAGACGGGGATACTGAAAGGATAGCGGACCATTACTCGCCATGGCTCTGATATCATGTTGTTGGGATAAAAAGTAATATCCCGCCAAGAAATAATATCCACGATAAATAACAATAACACAAGAGAGTAACAAAGATACCAAATCTATTAACGGGGTAAATATACAATACCCGAGGGAGCAATATTACCACTATAATATCACAACTTAGTAGTGTCAAGAGAATACTACAATTTCGAAAAAAATTAACGCTCTTTATTTTAAACATATTACTTCAATATTATTCTCATTCATTATTTATCTCCTAGACTATAATACGTGGATTACTTTCAAACTCAATGTTGCTTCTCTCAATTTGGTGCATTTGAAACGTGGAACGAGAGCCTTTATTTATAGCACAAACTGCTGTCCAAGCATTGATGGGTTTCAAGTTGCATCGATTTAGTTTTGGCAAAATCAGATTTGCCTCTTTCCAATTTGCATTTGCAAAACAACTTGTCACGCCTACCATAGCCTTTTTCTTATCCAATCACTTGTTTTTTTTCATTACTTTTTGTTTATTTTATTTAGGGACCCCACGGCCCTGAAAGAGGAGGTGTGTTTTCTATATAATCAAATAAATAAATGTGATATTTCCCTATTAGTTTAAACGTTTAAAAGAGAATACAATAAAGATGGCTTTTTAACTTAACTTGTCGATAAGGTAGTCACACATAGTTTGACAGAGATGACTCGGATTGAGATCCAGATCGCTTGACACGAGCGGGAATTCATCAGAAGTGACGTGTGTTTAATCAAGAGGAATGGAGAAAATAAGATTTTGTACATCCATCAGTCATAAACCTTATACATAGAGAAGGATTATTCAATCCATTGACGATAATTTATTTGCTGACATGACCAGAAACTACAACAGACGAAAACTTTAGCTAGAGAACTGATCAATCACAAAGACAATCTTGCAAAGATCATAACAGTGTATGTGTTACATGGGGTGCGGCCCTTCCCCCAACCTTACGTGGACACGGAATGTCTTGTGCATCTGGGCTGCTCTTCGTACAAGTAGCAAACTAGGTGTTATGTTCATTATAATTGAGTAGATCTAAGATTAGAAAAGAAAATGAATATATAATACTAGACTGTAGAAGATCTCCAATGTTCACTACAAGAGCACCAGGTGTAGGAGGAACATTAACCCACTGATTTTGGTGAAGGACTTGGAGTCCTCCTATCTCATCTTGCAGAAGTACTGAGATAAAACCACTGTCAGAATGTTTGCTGGTGCCGAAGGTAAGTTCTGGCTAAGGCCATGCTGGATAGTAATGGCCCAAAACGCGGACCCCCTAAGCACAATCCAAATTTACAAGATGAGATGGACAGAAACCAAGACCCTCATACAATAATTCAAATAAGGATATGCCCACTTTCAGGACATGCTTAAGAACTGCATTAGTATTTCCCTGCACAACAATATTCAATAAATTGATGAAACACTACATAGAAGGGGAGCCTTGGTGTAATTGACCGTAAAGTTATTGCATGTGACAAGGAGAGGGTTCTGTGGGAATAACCTCTTCTAGAAATATAGGGTAATAGTATATACAATATACCCTTGTGGTCTTGTTCTTCTGCGGATCCGCTCATTAACGAAAGCTTAATGAATCGGGCTGCCTTCGATATATATCATAAAATGTCTATCATAATGCTTTATTTGATGATCGTTGTATGTAATGCCTAGGGAACTTGCAAAGAAATTCCATACCTTTTTGGCTTATTGACTGTCCACAAAGAGGTGGAAAGATGACTTAATTGTAGCTGGGGAGCAGCAAGTAAATTTGGTAACCATATGTTGCCCAAATCTAGTGTATCATCCAAAAGGAGTTTGTTTTTCAAGATTCTCCAGTTCAAGAAAAAGATTATGAAAGGAATTCTCTTATCCCAAATGTAATTAAGGGTATCATTTTTGTTTTACTCTCACTCAAGAGAAGGATGCCTTAGAATACTATCTTTAACCTTAATGTTTTATACTTCAATACCACATAAGAGAGGAGGTTATTTGTGTGGTGACCTATTTTTTGCTTAAACTGATTATAGAAGAACATGGTTCTTCTAAGTATTCCTTAACCTACTATTGCACAAATAATAAATGCAAAAAGTAAATAACACAAGTATTTTACATGGAAAACACCTATCTCAAAAGATGAAAAAATCACGACCTACTTTCTAGTAGGATTTTTTCAAACTCTCCACTAAAATCATTGAGCCAAAAATTGCATTTACAAAATTCTTTTGTAAACCTAGGACTAACTCTAATCTCGTTGTAGCACACAACCTCAACTGAAGTATTTACAAATGAACTAAATAACTTCAGCATCACAAAACTCAGCTACTAGAATGCTTAAGTTCAGCAAATAGAGAACGAAATTTCAGCACTAGAATACATAAGTTCAGCAATTACAAAGAAAAGTTTCAGCACACTCGGCCTACTTCAGGTCCGGCTACTAAATGCTGAAGTTTTGCGTAATTGTCTTTGTTGCTTCAACCCAGTATGCTTAAGTACTACGAAAAAGTGAGTACGATTGTAATTTTTTTTACAAAACGGGCACAAGTTAAAATATAACTCAAAAGGCGAATATAAATACAAATGCCACAGTATTCAATAATACTTGAGAAAGTCCAATTAGGAATTGAATTTATGGAGAGTCCATAAAGTTCCCATAGTCACACTAACCATTGATTGGAATCTCAAATTTTCCATATAAGTTTGTTTTGGAATATATTTTTTATAAGTAAATCATTACCTCAACCAAATAGAAAAATAATTTATAGGTGATGTTATATATAAAGTGTGATGGAGAAAATCTGTCGGACTAATTCTTTAGAAAAAAATTACTTTGTGAAAGTAAGAATACAATTCAAAGTTAAGAGAGGAACTACAATAACAAGAAAAGTGTTTCTTGTTCTTCTACCATTGAGTTGAGATTTTGAGAAAAATTTCAACACAATATTTTGTTCAATTTGTTCGCCGGTTTCATTGATCAAAGAGCTGATAGCAAGAATCGGTGTGGATGTGGATACGCATAGAGCCTTCGCACTATCGAGGAAATTTTGAAACGAGACTCTCTTCACCAGGTACGTCTTAAATCCGATCTTTGACATATAAATAAATTTGAAAAAATACATAAGTACCTTCTGACCTATACCTGAATTTTCAACGACACACTTTACCTTTACACAATTTTTATTACCTCCTAAATTATTTTAAAACCAGAGTTATTTGCATCCGTAAAGTTGATGTGGCAGAGTGTGTAGAAGCAAGAAAAAACGATTTTCAGATTTTTCTTTTTGCTTTTTTACCATTTTTCTTACTTTTTGTCTTTTCCTTTTTCTTTTTCTTTGTCTTATTCTTTTACTTCTTTTTTCTTTTCTTCTCTATTCCGCAATATTCATTCACTAGCGACTTGATCTTACTGTTTTCTTCTAGTTATTCTATTGTTATTTTTCTTGTTTCTATCTTTTTCACACACAAATTAAACTCTCAAAAAGATCTATTTATAAATAAAGCAAAATATACTCAGATAAGGATAAAAATCTGTCGCCAGAGAAAAAAATTATCAGAAAAATAGTGTTCTTGAAATTTCGATGACCACCAAGTTATGTTGCCGGTGACCAAAACAAAAAGAAAGAGAATGAAATAGCCAAAAAAATGAGAATAATAAGAAATAAGAAAATAATAAGAAAAAGAAAAAAGAATTAAAAAATACTAAAAATACATGTAACAGCGCGTGTACTTCACCACTTGCCAAGAGTTTGGTTGTCTAGTTATAGGGTAGTATTTATTCCATTTAAAAATATTTTATGGAGTAATAGGATTCCCTCAAAGATAAAGTATGTAGTTGAAAACTAGTGTATAGGTCAGTAAAGTACTTATGCATTTTCTCAATAAATTTTAAACACGAATAGATTTGACTAGAATTATTATTATGTTCGCGTGTTACGACCACTTATATGCCATCGTTCGAGACATGTGATGCAACGGTGTACAAGTATCAAGGCGTATATTGGAGGAAGTTGTCACTAAGGCCTTTTTTGGAGGAACTTGTCACTATTCCTACAGTGTGGTTGCACGATAGTACGATACTTGGGGATTGTCTTTCTTATAACATTTCGTAATTGGTCCATAATCTTGGAAAAATAAAGATGGACCTGTATCTTGTCTTGGACTAACGCCATTTGCCAATAATATTGTGGTAGTTGTCATTTGATACTGAGATGGAAGTAGCAAAAATAGTACTACGTCGTAGTAGCAAAGTTAGCTTCACTACCAAACATGACATTTTGATCCTGTCATTGGTGAGTATTTGAAGATTAGGGAAGTGGAATAGCACTGTCATAAAATCTCTATATATGGCGAGTTCGGGTTGAGTGCTTGCTGGATAAAAATGGCACATTATAGCGAGCCCCTTAGCACTGTTCATATCTTTGAGATGACTCAGACGCCATTAGACACGAGTCTGGATTCATCAACAGTGATCAGTTTTAGAGCGGAAGAAGGAAGAAAATAGCATTTAGTTAGTAGAAAATAAACCCCCAATCATAAACCTATTGCTGCTTCAGGCAGTGAAACAAACTTTATTTAAAGAATCCTTTGTATAGAAAAACTTCACCTCTAATTCCAAACTAGTTTTCATTACTCATAAACAGTAGACAAATAGGAATTTACATAACAGTGGATGTTTCGATACATCACAAAAATCTTGTTATCATCAGAAGTTTAATTATTAACTATTATTAAATCTTATAATGCAACAATGCAGAAGTTCCATCTAGACCTTTTTGGCGAAAGTAATCAGTGTAGTCTTTCACTGTGGTTGCACGATATTTTGGAGGATTATCTTCTGACAACAATTCAGGTATTGGACCGTAAAGCCTGGAAGATGGTTGTGGACCAGTGTAGAAGAAGCATGCAACTGATATTCTTGGTCCAGCTTTATTTGCCAATACTCTGTGCTCAACACTTACGTACTTATCATTTGATATGAGCTGAAAAAACATCAACAATAAGCCCAATTAGTTTCAGCGCCAAACAGCGACGAAGCTAGAAATTTTGTAGAAGTTGTTCAAGGTTTAATACATATTTGTTAATATACTAGCCTGTAGAAGATCTCCAATGTTCACCACGAGAGCACCAGGTGTAGGAGGAACATTAACCCACTGATTCTGGTGAAGCACTTGAAGTCCTCCGATATGATCTTGTAAAAGCACTGTGATAAAATCATTATCAGAATGTTTATTGGTGCCTATGGTGAGTTCTGGCTGAGGGCATGCTGGATAATAATGTCCTAAAACAGCGAGCCCCTCCCCGCAATCCATATCTTTGAGATGACAACGATCGAGACCAAGACCTTCTGATAATAGTTCAAGTAAGGAGCAGCCTAATTTCATTACATGCTTAGAATAATCCAGTAGTATTTCCCTGCAGCAATTTCAGTAAAACTAGTGAAACAGCACATATCAATATTTACAACATATAAATGATATGCTCATTTGGCTCTCAGGTACCAGATTTCTAGTTGAATTTTCTTAGTTTCCCAACAGTATCCACAAGAAACTCACATTAAGCATAATTAATTGCAAGGAAGCACATAACAATGCCAAAGATTTCATGGTTTATTCTTGACTTTTTGTCGAAGGGGAGCCTTTGAGTTACAGTAAAGTTGTTTCTGTGTGACCTATATGTCACGGGTTCAAGCCGTGGAAGCAGTCACTAATGCAGTTGTCTATATCACACCCCTTGAGGGGCGTCCCTTCCCCCGACCCTACATGAATGCGGTATGCCTTGTGCACGGGGCTGCCTTGTTGTTATTCTTGACTTTTGTCAAAACAGAAACCATAGTTTTTTTACTAGGTAAAGAAATGAAATTGGTTGGTTTTCTAAGTCACGTTCAGACCATACCTGTTTGCTGTTGGAAATTCTTCTGGACTAGGAGGACTAGGAGCCATTAAACAGAAAAGCGAGTCTCTCCAATTTGCAGCTGGAACAGAAGGACTATACAAATCAAAATTGCTAGTATGAATCACCTTTTTCGTACTATCTCGAGTGTAATACTGTTTCTTAACCTCAATATCTTGCTCAAAAAATCGCCGTGTTCCTTGCAACATTTCTTCCAGGACAGGTAATGGAATGCCATGATTAATCACTTGGAAGAAACCCCATGTCTCCGATGCATCTCGTACTTTATCCACAATCTCTTTATGCTTCGTTGGATCCTCGTCAATTCCTTCAAGATCTATAACTGGAAAAATGCACTGTGTTTCACAGGTTTCCGAGGAGTCCGGCCTGTTTTTTGGTGGCAGAATGAATATATTAGGTACCTCAGTAATTCCAGCATCAATAAGCCCTTTGACACCAGCCTTTGTATCATCAAAGGCTTTTAGCTCACTCATTTTATCGTAACTTTTCTGAACTGTAGCCTGAAAATTATCAGTACTAGAGACTACCATCTTCTTTGCTAGGATACAACAACAACAACAAATCCAGCGTAATCCCACAAGGGCAGTGCGAACGCACACCTTACGCCTACCTTGACGGTGTAGAAGCTATTTCCGATAGACCTCAGCTCAAGAGAGATGAATCTTCTTTGCTAGGATGTTATGAACAATTAGAGTGGCTGAGTTTCTTAGAACCTAATGGGAAGCATTTGGATATCAAAAATAGTACTACTTCTCTATGCAGAACACTATCTTTCCTGTCCACAAAAAATAAGAGGCTATAAACTAGGAGATTGACATGATAAGCTTTATATGGTTGATGAATTATCTTACTGCAAAATATTCCAAGACATGGAGAATTTCTAAATAAGGAAAGACAAAGAGGAAAAGGGGAGCCTTGTCGTAACTGGTAAAGTTGCTGATATGTGACCAGGAGGTTTACGGTTTCGAGCCGTGAAAACAATCTC